>LR750370.1:471093-572639 GCA_902729485.2 Mus minutoides | reverse complement strand
CCCCCCCCGCCTTCTCCTCCCTTTGGCCCCGGGATGACTGAGCGTTTCCCCAGGACCCCTATTTGTTCTCAGTTCTTCCAAAGTGTCCAAGGATGTCTGGGGTGCCTGAGACTGAGAACCTGTTACCTAGGACTGCCCTGTATCCACTACCACCCCTCCACCCCCACTCCCCGCCGAGCTGGGGTCCAGTGGCTTCCCACAACCAGACACCCACTCGGGGCCGCATGAAAAGCATGTGGTAGTTCTCCCGCATCTGTTCACCCAGAGCACCAGAACTCTGGTGGGATTCGAGTTTTCTCCCACTCCCTTTATTCCCCCACACCCACTGTCCAATAGAACATGGGCTGTGGGGACAGGCGCTGTGGGGACAGGGGCTGTAGGGGACAGGGGTTGTGGAAGGCTCCAGGCTAGTGATTTTCCCCCTCTGGTCCTATGTCACACAGCTTAGGGGAAAAAAAAATCAAAGGAGAGAATGGGGGGATCAGGATGTGATGTGGCTCAGTCAATAGAGTGCTTACCTCGCAAGCATAAAGCACCTCAGAAAATGATGTGGTGTGTACACCTGCAGTCCTAGGACCCAGGAGGTAGAGCTTAGGGGGTGAGAGTTCAAGGTCACGCTCTGAAGCACAGTGAGGTTGGGAGCAGCTTGGGCTATAGGACACCTTGTCTCAAAAGAAGAAAATGATATGTATTATTTCAGATAAATGAATACTAATTGATAATTATAATAATCAATAATAATTAATAATGAATGATAATTCAGTTTAAAAGACTTTAAACTGAAAAAGTGAAGCGTTGGGAACCAAGAACAGCTTAGTTCTGGAAGCTAAAACCGGCAGCATTTGAGGCTTGTACAGAGATGGGGAAGAAAGAGAAAGCAGTAATCACCAAGTCCTAAGTGTGACTTCAGCAACCAAGTAGAACGTGGTCCAGGCCAGGACACAGCTCAAGAGCCATGGAAACCATGGATCCGAACTTGAAGAGGACAGGCTCACCAGCTCTCCATCCATGACCAACCACATGGTAAACTGTGGAAAAAAGTTACTTTCTTCTTCTTGGGCAATGTGCATAATGTATTAGCCGCTTGTTGTGAGAACTAAATGAGGGGCTATGTGTGAATGTGTGCGTGAGTTGGGAAGTGTCAGTTGTTATTTTGAAGTAAATAGGCAGAAGTGATAATGAATTCATACTTTACAGAAGTTTAAGCTCAAAGACACAGTCGGGGAGGGGGGCACAGCCACATGGTTCTGCTGTGTGCCACTGGGACTAGCTCTCACCAATCAGAATTGAGTTGTTAAAAAAATACAAGAAAGTCACTTTATTAACCCATTTGGGAAAAATTATTAAAGGTTGATTTTATTTGTGTGTGTGTGTGTCTATGTGTAACTGTGTGTAGATGAGTGTGTAAATGTGTACATGTCTATGAGTAAGTGTACTTGAGTGTGCATATGTCTATGTGTGAATATGTGTACTTAAGTGAGTGTGTGTGTGTGTGTGTGTGTGTGTGTGTGTGAGTGCAGCAATGAGCATGTGTACTGGAGTGTGTGTGTCTATGTATAAGCATGTGTATTTGTGTGTGTGTGTGTGTGTGTGTGTGTGTGTGTCTTAATGTCTGGTTTGTGTACATGGAAGGCTATCATATCCTCCAGAGCTGGAATTAAAAGTACCTGTGAGCTTATGTGAGTGGTGGGTGTATGTCTATGTGTGAGTATGTGTACATGACTTGTGTGTGTGTTTATGCGTTTGTGTATATGGAATGCTATCATAGCCCCTGGAGCTGGAGTTATAAGTAGCTGTGAGCCCATGTGAGTACTGGGAACAGAACTCTGCCCTGTGTAGGAGCAGCGGGTGTTCTTAAGTATGGAGCCATCTCCCCAGCCTCCATTTTAGAGTTTGAAACCTTCCCTTGTTTAACTTTGCATACTTTATGTTATTTCCATTCCTTTCACTTCCCATTCTTTAAAAGCCTTCTGAGAGCCCGTAAACATTTCCTCAGGGAATGGAAACACATTTATCTTTAAACTGTCTATAACGATGGCATGCATGTGTTTCTCAAAGTATCCAGATTAAAACAATGCAGGTTCCTCACCCCCTTAAACACTTTTTGGGAACAAAGTGGGGAATATAAATAAAGAAGGCTTGTATGCCTGTTATTTCAGAGCCATCAAGCTTTTCCACACATCATTTGCGTAAGCTCAGGTCAATTATGAACCGCCGAGCTCCCACCATCCATCTCCTGGAGGTGGGCTTAATGAATGATGTGTGCTATCACTGAAGCAAAGGTCAGGAGTGGGGCTGTGCAGAAGGCAACTGGGGTAGAGAAGATAATGAAACTGAAAATAGCATGTAAATTGTAAATGCCTCCTCTGGACTAGAAATATTTATCATATATCTTCTTACTAAGCCTTCATTGAGGCCCTGTGAGATGCATTTGCACAAACACTGCCAACATATTAAAGAAAGGAACAAACAAACATAAGAAGGTCAAATCCTCAAGTCAGCACAGTTGCTGGATCCTAGGCCCAAGACTGTGGGCGCACAGCACTCATCGGCAAACATCTCCTTTGGGCTCTTCCTATATGTGATGCATTATATCTTTGGAGGTGGGGAGGTGTGTGAGAAAAAAAAATCCAGCCTTTTCCTTCTGCTTTTCCTGTCATTTATCACAATTCATAGTGTGGTAGAGGACAAAGCCAAAGAAAGCCTCTGAAACCAAGGCCAAATTTCTATCCAATGGCTGCACCATCAAAAGTCAGCCCCAAGCTGGTCATATCTGCTTTATATATCAAGGGTTTAAAAATAACCTCTCTAATGAATCATTGAAGTAACAAAAGGCGTAATGAACTTGGAAGGAGATCGTTTCTTAGATGTTATAGACTGGGATGGGGGAAAAGGCAGGATACCAGTTGTCTAACCTAAAACAAATTCTCCCATTACTTATTAATAGAACCAGTGGCCATATTCTCTTATTCTGGCCAAAGACATGAAATATGCTTGACTCAGAATTTAGGAAAACTAGTCAGGTATAGAGGTGGAACACTGACTTTATCCAGGAATTGAAAAGTTCAGAGAGAAGGGCCACATGAGCCAGGCTACCCTAGTCTATCTAGCAAGATCTTGTCACAAAAATCTAAACAAAAATAAGAAAATGTCTAAGCAAAATTACTGTCTGTCCTGATGGGAAAGGGAAGATTCACATGATTCAATTCTTTCACACTGCATTTGCTCCCAACTGCCCCACCGCACTCCCTTTCTTCTTGGGTGGATGCAATGCCCAGAAGGGAAGCCACTAATCACAGCCAAAGGGAGTCAGACACTCGGGGAAGAAACAGAAGGGCAGGAGTCAGACACTAGGGTAAGAAACAGAAGGGCAGGAGTCAGACACTCGGGGAAGAAACAGAAGGGCAGGGGAGTCTGGATCCTACATGACATCCTGGAGCCACCCCATTGATTAAGCAGATCCACCTCCAAACCAGATCACACCAGGAAAAAGCCATTCTACGAACCAGCCGAGTCTCAGTTATAGCAATGGGATGCCAATACAAATGTGACTTGTTTCATCAGCAATGAGCAATGCCAGCCAGTTCCTTGACATGAAAGGACACTGTCGATTCATAGAGCCATGTGAGCTCACGTCTGAGATCCCTGTGGTTCCTCTCTGTATTATGTCTCCAGCTTTAAAGCCAGTGATGAGAAATGACCAATGACAATGAGCTTTTTCACTGAAAACTTTACAATTTCCACCGGTCACAACTTTCACCATGGTGTGCCATTTAAAGACATCTGGGTGGTATCTATGCACAATTGTTCCTGAATACAGATGCTATTTGTATGATGCTCTGCCAATATTGCACTGTTCACATGCACTTCTCAGTGTCCTGAGAGCTTACAGATGCAGCTCTTTAAAATAGATCAGGTGACAGAGGGCTGAACCAGATGCACTCCAGGTCCAGCCTATATACTTAGGATCACAAAGCATCTACAGACAAAGCCCCAGAGGCTTGAAAGCCCTGGTCCCAGCAAGATCTCATGACAAGATGATGCCTGTCAGGGGAGAGACCGAGAATGCACCTTTCTCGCCATGCCAGGTAGGATGTTGAACTACCCACTTCTGGAGGTTGATCTGATGACCACCAGTCTTCTGGGATCTGGGATCATTGCCTGAGAGGGTGGTAGTATGGGCTGACAGTAACCCAGTGTACCACAGCCTGTGTCAAATGGCAGCCATAGCACCTGCCACTACCCAGGCTTCCTGAGAGTAGTCCAGAACCATGTCAGAAACCACAGAACCAGCAGATAACTGACCTTGTTGGACTGTTACAGTGTATCAGCTGAACCTCAACCTGCCCATGCTATACTGTTACAGTGTATCTGCTGAACCTCAGCCTGCCCATGCTGTACTGTTACAGTGTATCTGCTGAACCTCAGCCAGCCCATGCTGTACTGTTACAGTGTATCCGCTGAATCTCAGCCAGCCCATGCTGTACTGTTACAGTGTATCAGCTGAACCCCAGCCTGCCCATGCTGTACTGCTGGGTGTCAAGTGCAGGAGACTCCAGACCAAAGTCGTTCACTCTTTAGGTCTAAAAGCCAATCTTTATTGCTTTCAAAGATAGCATTACAGGCAAAGTTCAAACTAATGTATAGGTAGTTTTATAGCCAAGACTGAAAAACTATTCTTTTTCATCTTTAAGAGGTCAATGTGGTGAGGGAGAAAGAATAGTAAGAGTCTAAGGTTCCTTTCACCCAGGAAAAAGAAGCCACCAAAGGAGCCTTTGCATACTTTAGTGAAACCCAGAGTACTTACAAGAAAAGTCAGGGAAATGTTTTTATCCATTCAACAGAGTCACTGAATGCTGAATTGGTTGGATCTGGTACACTGCTTGTATCTTTCTATTGTTTTGTTTTGTTTTTTGGCAAATGGCCCCTCTGGCCTAAACCTTAACAAGCCAAACTTAATTCCATGCTACCTCTCTCCCTCCAGACCTCCCTTTCCCCTTTTCTATTCTTCCTCCATTCAGTCCACCTGCTGGTAAATGTCTTTCAAAGGCAGATGGAATACATACTAATCTTGCTATTAACTTAAGCAGTGCAAATAGGATGTAAATCTTTTGGCCATGGGACCATCTGGTGCTTTCCAAAGCCTGCTTCATATGCTGTTTTAAAACAATCATCCCCTTGGTGTGTGATTCACGACACCATCCACCTTCCACTAAACCTGAGCTAATTGTGTGATCTCTTCTTTTCATCTTCTAAGATTCCAGAATTGTGTACAGTTCTAGAAATGTACACTATTTACTGGAGTTAACAGCCCCCATCACTGGACTGAAACACAAGGGAAGTAGGCTCAGATAGTCATACTGTCAGCCCTGGCCATACAAAGATTTCACCTGGTACTTCCATGTGACCTTCAAATATGACCTTCAAGAGCTACATAGAGAGCCCAGGTTCCAGGCAGCCCCCACATCACTAATCCCATGCATGCATTATTTTTTGCTTAGTGATTAGATGCTGAAGGGGAATTCTGATAGCAATGCTTGGTCATATCTCTCAAGCCATTACTGATCTGGACCTAACAGGCAGAGCCTCATGGGAAAGACCTCACTGACAAAGTCTGACCTCTTAGAGAAGGGCTTTGGACTGTTCTCTCAGCATTCCTCAGAGTTCTCCAGTCTACTCTCAGGGTAGCTTGGTCTGTATTGTTCTCTTGCAGCTCAAAGTCTGTCTACTCATATTCCACTCAGATCAACTTTGTAATTTTTGGCAGTGGCCAAGGCATTGTCAAAGGTATGCAAAGATTAATGTATAAAAGTAACCTTTATCTGCCTGATATAATTCTCATCTCATAGGCTTACTGCCTCCATCTGCTAACCTAGGCCTAGTCCTGGAAGGTTCTAACCTCCATACGATCTAAACTAGGCCTAGAATGTTTACAGACTCTGAGACTCCTTCCTTCCTTCCTAGTTCCTTCTGTCCTCTGGTTGGCTAATCCATCTCAGCCGTTTTGGCTCAAACTCCTCTTCAAGCTAACTAATTCAGTATGGCTTCTCTTTTGCCCTCTGACTTTTTTCTCTGCTTGGCCACTAACTCTGGCAATCTGTTCTGATCTTCTGGCTCCCTCATTCCCTGGCTTGATCGGTCTTCACCTGTGACTAGTTTGTTCACTCTCCAACCTGTCTCTATCAATGTTTCCTGGTAAAACTGCCTCCTTTCCTCTCGCTGCTGTCTCTTAAGGAGCCTCTCTTCTGTCTGTTCTTGTGAGAGTTGTGTATATCCTATTCTGTCAACTCTTTCTCTGATTTGTCAATTTGTCTGCCACTCAATTAGACATCACTTTCAAACATGGGGGCTTCCTTCTACAAACTAATTTTACCTTTATTGTTTGGAATTAAAGGTATGTGCTAAGGCTGAACCTCACTACAACTAGAAACAGCTTTTTTGAGTAAACAACACCATCTTGGGGTTCACAGTGTGATCAAATATCCTGCAACATTAATGAGATATGGTGCATGCTCTCAAAAACTGATTTAAAGGTTTCTAAATATAATACAACACAAAGTAAAATTTATTTCAGAGGCATTTACAGGAAGGAGCCACAGACAGACAGAGTGTTGGGAGCCTAAGGAGGAGCCACATGACATTAGGGTACATGACTCCACTGCAAAGAACTTGTGACTTGTGGATTCAATAACAGGGTACAGAGTATTGTTTAAAATCATGGGGGAGCCAGGCATGTTGGCTCCACAGACTACAGCATGTCCAAAATCACACACAGCAAAGATGTTCTGATGAAGGAGCAGGCACAGATTTTGTGATGAGTTCTTCCAACCAGCCCAAAACCAGCCTCTCTGCCTCTGAAAACTGGCTGTTGCCTCTCTCCAGAAAAGTGTGGGCACAGCCCTGCAACACAGCCCTGTGCTCTGTCCCTTGCCAGCAGGCAGCTGTGAGCATGCTCTGGCTGTCTCTCTTTGCCAAAGAGCAGATCGTACATCCATACCTTGGCCTCCAAGTTTTGGAAAACAATTGTGTTTTCAGTTTCTCTAATTAAAAGCTATCTTTTTTTACAATCAGATTGGACACACATACATATACCCACACTCACACATTCTGAAGAATGTTCAGACATCAGGCTGGGCAGCATTTGGTGAACTAGCTCACTCCATTGATCAAGTTGTATTGGCAACCCAGCTGAAGGGGAGGAGATCTGTGATGTGATCAGCCCATTTTGGCCCCAGTGTCCACTTCCATTTGTTCAGTGAGATAATGGTGTTTTTTTTTTTTTATCACTTATTCCCTTCCTGTGGTCTCTTTTATCTCAGAACATTTTGCAGTCTCCTGCATTGAACTGATCTAATCCTGGATGCTCAAATTTATTTAATCATGATATTTTTTATTTGTGCCCAGGAATATAAACAAGGCTTTATTAAAAGAGTCAATCTAACTTAAGTGGAAGGGGGAAAGATAATTCTTTAAATTAGAAGATAGTGTGGGAGAAAAGTAGGTTTTATAGCTTGTGTTTTCAAAAGGACAATTGGGTATAATATTTTAGGGGTATGTGGTTCTTCTCACAAGTAGGATTCGTATGAACTATTGATTTAGATGCAGTATAATCAGCCATTTTTTCTGGTAATAATCAATAGAAAGACAGTAAACATGATAATATAGAATTATTTGGGGTCAAGGAACAAAGAAGAAATTCTCCCCACGCATTTAGCAAGCTGCTGTGGACCAGAACTTCCCCCAAAGGGCTCTGATTCACTAACAGACACTCTCTTAATTTCCTCTGACCAAGTAAGAAGCTTCGAGTAATTAAGTGGTATTTACAGCAAACGGTCACAAAGCACAGTGCATACTCTGAGCTTCAGACTCTTACAGCTGTGATCACCTGATGTTGTAACAGGTCTCTGTAGAATACAACGCCCTGGGTATCTCTCCACCCATCCGAGTTCTAATTCCAATAGCCTTGCTGTAGCCACAGGCACATGGACAACTGGCCAGGGGCTACATATTTACCAGCAAGACACCATCTAATCTATCACAAATTGAATGTCAGGCCAATCTCTGCTGGTAAAGCACTTCCCCCCAAACCTAATTACCTCAGTTGGATTCCCAAGACCCACATCGTAGAATAAGAGAACCAATTCCTGTATGTCATCCTCTGACCTCTATGTGCCTGCAGAGGTGTGTGCACCTATGTGAGCATGCACTCACATGTATGCACACACGTAAGCGCACACACATGCACATGCGTGTAATACTGGCCTCCCTCCCTCCCCTGGGTGTCTTTGTGTGCATATTTGGATTTAGACTCATCTGGTTTTTAATTTTGTACTTAATTTTTTACTCAGTAACAAAGTCTTGAGGAAGTTATTTGACCCTTCTATGCTTTGGCCTCTACATTTTAAAATGAAAAATAATTCTTTTCAACATGGAGATTACGGATTAAATGAGAAAATGTGTTGTAAGTGCCTAGAGCATTAGCCAGCATAAAGTAAATCATTGAGTCAATTTTTCTATAATCATTACCAACCCAATGAAATTAAAGACTTTTTGGGTAGGTCCTCAATCAAAGGAGAATTTTAATACAAAGGAACTTTCTTTCCTCCTTTAAAAAAAGAAAGAAAGAAGAGAGGAGCTTGGGTGGAGGATCATTTGCACATAAGAGGGGAACCTTGTAATGAATGACACCCCTAGACACTTCTAAAGCAAGAAAAGGGTTGATTACTCCTCAGAGAGAGCCTGTACTAATGCAAAGTAAGAAACCAATCCATTAGGTGCATGAGGAGACAGCAGCCGCTGAAGCAACAAGAAGCACTGTGCAAGATACCTATCTATTTATGTGCCCATCAGGCATCTATTGGAAAACTAAGGTGTGCTGCCTGTCACCAACTGTGAACTCTGGGAAGAGGATTAAGGTCTGCACTTAGAAAAGCTTCCGCAATGTGAGAGTGATATAATGTGATTTATATGATAATAGAAATTCACCTTACATCCAGAGAGGCACTAACAGTAAGAGGAAGATGGAGGGAAGGAAACTCATCCAAAGGTTTGGTTACGGACAGTCTCAGATGTGGGAGGAGCTAGCTGGTGAGCTGAGGACGGTGGCGAGTCTCTGATGTGGCTTAGGTATGGGATAGCCCGCGCCCTGTGTGCTGTTCTGAATGAGAATGCCCCTCAGAGGCCCATATGTTTGAGTACTTGGTCCCCAGTAAGTGGAACTGTTTAAGAAGGCTTTGGAGGTGTGGCTTAGGTATGGGATAGCCTGCGCCCTGTGTGCTGTTCTGAATGAGAATGCTCCTCAGAGGCCCATATGTTTGAGTACTTGGTCCCCAGTAAGTGGAACTGTTTAAGGCGGCTTTGGAGGTGTGGCTTAGGTATGGGATAGCCTGCGCCCTGTGTGCTGTTCTGAATGAGAATGCTCCTCAGAGGCCCATATGTTTGAGTACTTGGTCCCCAGTAAGTGGAACTGTTTAAGAAGGCTTTGGAGGTGTGGCTTTGTTGAAAGAGGCACATCACTACAGATGGACTGTGAGGTTTCAAAGGACTCAAGACATTCCCAATGTGTTCTCTGCCTCCTGGTTGTGGACCAGATGTAAGCTTCCAGCTGTTCCTGCTGCCATACCTTGGTTCTGACTTTATGGACTTTAAAACTGTAAGCCCAATTAAAACACTGCCTTTTATAAATTGCCTTGATTGTGATATTTTGGTACAGCAATAGAAAGGTAACCAATAGACCTTGTATTGAAGATGTCAGTGTGGACCAATAGTGAGGCTAGCATTCTTGCTCTGGAGCCTATGTTCATCTCTGGTACCACCTTAATTGTGGGTCTTTCTGGGGTCTAAGTTTAATTCATTCACAAGATCAAGAAATCTGTACACCCAATCATGATGGAAATGCAGGAGAGTGTAGGCTGTCCCTGAGGACTCCTGTGTGAATTTCCCTCCACTTAAGCAAATTCCACAAGAGGCTTGTTGGAAGGAGAGCAGAGGAAGTAAAGAGTTTATACAGGGCTGTGTCCCATAATATATATATATATATATATATATATATATATATATATATATATATATATATATATATATATATATATATATCCTTGCATCAGATAATCAGATAACTAGAGATTTTTCTAGATACTTAGTGCCTCGAGGGAAGCCTCTGGCATTCATCTCCCCATCTCTCCCTCTGCTTCCCCATTTACCTGCCATTTCATCCCCACAATACTCCTCAGGTCTGTATTCAGTCACACAAACTACTCTTCAGGAAATTAGCTCTCCCTTGAGTTCTATCCTGTATGTTCTTAACTTTCCTCATACATGGCATTCTCTTTAGGCCAACCAATCCCTAATGACCCAGAAAAGGCAGGGCATACAACTTCTCCAACACAAGCTCTGATCTCCCAACGTGTTCTTATTAACATTGAAATAGTATCTCACAAATTGTAATCCTAGATTCCCTTTTCCTGTAAGACCTACAGAGACTTGCATAACCACATTGTGCCTCGGTTTCTCTGTATAAATTTGACGTATAAGGTGCCTAGAATTGTAACTTGTGTATAGTGATTGACAAGTATTACCATTAATTCCCATGAGGTAGGCACATTTGAAAGAAAAATACTAATATTCCTCAGGAGAGACTCCCTGTCTGTTGAGGAAAGGTCGTTTTGTTGGTTGTCACAGTGCTGGATGGACATCTTCTGTCCCTTAATCTGGCCTACCCTGCAATGTACTGAGAAACACCAAGCTGTTCCTGCCTCACCTGACCTTGTTGAGATAGATAACAGACCAGCATCTGGGAACTGTGTTTACTGTCTGGGGGAGGTGGGAGAAGAGCACTAGTCTCTGGTTCTTCTAGAGTCAATGTGAATTTCCTTAAGATCATCACATGGGCCTACATGTAGGCCACTAAAGACTTCACAGTTTAGTCCACTGCCAGAGGAGATGATGACCGAGTTTCCATTACAGAAAGGATTTCTGCCATCATTTTGCACATGGGATTGGAGACAAGAGTAAGTGAATACACACACCATGCTGCTAAGTAATGCAGGCAAGCATTGTGAAGATGGAGCCTTGGCACAGAGAAGTAGACAGACTGGATTTCTCAGGACGTAAACACTCCAGAGTTTACACATATAAGAGAGAGATGGACATATTTAACCTAGACAGCTAGGTGGGGGCAAAGCCACAAAAAATTGAAATGGCCTGAGACCTGTAGGAGCATAATGTCAGAACATGGCCAAAAGAATGGCCCATGGTGAGTATGCCTTGGGGAACTTCAAGAGAGGCTCCCCCACCAAAGGGGAGAGGACAGAGGGCCTCTTACCACATGCATTTTGTTCTATGGATTATCCTTGGATTCAATTTTTGTAGCTTCTGTGACAAACATTTACATTCAGTTTATAAGACACATTTATTCTTGTTGGATGTTAGAAAACAGCTACAGAACCCAATCTGGTCAGTATGCCCTGAGTGTGGATATGGTCTTCTGCTTCCTTTCATGCTTTCTCAGAAATACTCTATAGTATGTGTCAGGCAATTGTGTTTCAATTGTTTTGTCTGAGAAAGGGCTGCTCTGTTAATATTTAATATGTGCATACTACCATTTATTTACATGTTTTTCTGAACTCAACTTTCCTTGGACCATTGCTTTCTTTGTTACAGTTGTGTATAAAATTACCCTGAAACTGAAATAAGGTTGTCCACAGCATCAGACTGTAGTCTGCCCCATTCTTTCAGGTTCTCAGATCTCTGGTCCAGCAGACAAGATCTGCACGGGTCAGCTGAAAAGTTGACAAGTGGCCCCTGAATCTGGGATCTGCATGAAAAGCTACAAGAGGATGTGAGGGCCCTGCAGAAGGATTAGAGTGGGGCTAAAAGTAGGAAACATGCAACCATGTTGAGTTGATACATCTTCCTTTAAAAAGCCTGATGTTGTAATGTCTAAGGGCCAGCTGCAAGAATGTTGGGAATTAATAACAAAATATAATCTAGATCCTGGAGTATGGTATCAAATTAAAGAAAACACAAATCACATAGACGAGGAGAAGCTATTCCAGTACAGTTCTGTATGTTGTAGGGACTGGTCCGAAGCATGATACAAACAATAACTGCTGATGAGCCAAAAGATTTGAGAAGACTCTGACCGAGTGTTTTACATGTGTGTGAGTCAGGTAGAGAGACACAGAAAAAAAAAAGCCTACAACCTAGACAGAAAGTTCTTCCAGGGCAAAGTTAAAAGTAAGAATGCCAGCCTCAGCTGAGGATGGGCGTTCCTGGCTGTCAGGTCAGGTCTCCACCTGAAATCTTCTAGCCTCCTCTCCCTAAGGACTGTAAAGGTGGTTGGAATGGATGGGGCAAGGGGCTGGATGATGTTCTGCTGTGCCTGAGAGAAGTGCTTTCGCTTTCTGCAAGTGGGGGCACATGGCATAAGTTACCAGATTATCTAGGAAAAAAGACAGACACTCTCCAAAATTAGACAGGGGCCTGGCCAGCCATGTCAAGATTTTGTTTCTCATCTTTTACAGCCAGTTGTCTTATGGCTGATGGAGATGCAGATGCAGAAATACTTACAGTTCAGCAGCTGGCATATGAGATACTGCATGCCAGGTAGCCATCCATTTATTTTCAAAAGACAAGATGATCTCACCCACCTCTGTGCTGACACTCAAGGGTTAACTTAACTCTGGCTGGCCCTGCTGCCCTCCAAGGCAGGCAATGCCTCAACTATTGGCAGTCATTCAACAAGGAACAAGAAAGGGACGAAGACAAATAACCCAAATTTATGTCAAAAGTTGCATTAAAAAGAGCTAGAGATTTGTTTCCTTTTGCCTTTATTATACAAGAAAGATATTTTGATTTCAACAAATTAATAATGATAATAATAGTAACAAAGCAATAAAATTTTGTTTAAAAAATTGGAATAACCTTTTAAATTTGTATTCCCCATTAAAAACACTTTTGCCAAATACTTTGGATGTCTTAACACTGGCTTCCTCTATTTTATACCTCTTTAACATATCTTTAAAACATCTAACAATACTCTTATATACTCCTACTACTCTTTATAATATTTTATCTTCTATTTTATATTTTTAAAATTTTAAAGATCTGGTCAGGGGGCTGGCAAGATGGCTCACTGGTCAAGAGCACTGACTGCTCTTTCAAAGGTCCTGAGTTCAAATCCCAGCAACCACATGGTGGCTCACAACAATTCGTAATGAGATCTGACACCCTCTTCAGGTGTGTCTGAAGACAGCTACAGTGTACTTACATATAATAATAAATAAATCTTTTTTTTTTTAAAGAGAGATCTGGTCAAGGATGGTTTTTCTGTTGCCAAATGTTTTGGGGACATTCTGAAAAATAAAATTCAGGATCACAGTTCTTTGGAGAGATTTTTATGTCTGGCCAATCGAATTGTCCCAGCTCCAGGAACTCACTAGAGTGGAGTCTGTGTTTGTATTTTTTTTTCCCTCTGGGAGCTGAAAAGCTGGTATGGATATCTGAAATACCAACTCAACCTGTGGAGGATGGATGCAGAGGTTCCAAAGCATCTGCAGAGACTATGCCTGAAGAGAAGAAAGAACATGGAGTGACAGGGTCATCAAACCAAAGGACAGAGCCTCCCTACCGGTGCTGACTCAGAAGAAGAAGTTATGACTAAGGGAAGAGTGGATGAGCTCTCCAGGGGAAGGTGTGACTGCAGAACGAATGGATGCCTCTGCTGTTGTCTCTGTTGAATGCATCTGTTAATGCCGAGACATACTGGCCTGATCCCCTGTGCTTCACTTTCTTAACTGGGAAGAGAATAACATTCCTGTTTACCTCAGTGACTCTAGATCTTGGATGCCCCAACTGCTAATCATATTGTTCCCCAAACAAAGATGTTCATGTGACAATTTAAGTACTGATGATCAAGTCTCACATGATAAAGTAGTAATTGTTCAACCTTCAAAATTAGATAAAAAAAAGTTACCCCTCCTCCAAAGCTCTTACTTCCACCTATTGCAGGCATTTGCTGTTGAGAATATCCCAACACAATTTAAAAACTGATAATGGTTCAGCTTCCACTAGGGAAAAAAAATCCGTTAGAAACAACAAATTCAACAAATTACAAGAATCCCTTATAACCACAAGGTCAAAGGTGTGTAGAACATACACCTTCTGCCCTTTATGGAACAAATTTTTAAAAAGTAGAAAGGAGGAGCGACTCCCTGAGATACTTTTAATTACTTTAAATATTCACCCCTGGAATACTTTTTTAAAAATTTTGCTCCAATGGGAACATTTTACTTGCGCTTCCTGGCATTTTTAGGATGATTGGCTCTACATGAGGCCATTGTCCTGTCCCACAGAGTACAAAGAGCTAGACCACTAAGTACCAGGATGGAAGTTTTCAGACTTTTTTTTTTCGAAAATTGGCCAGAATTTCAGGACAAGAAACAGCAGAAGAGGCTGCTGATGCCTCGCGAGGCTGGGTCCCAGTGATGGAGCACTGCACAGCGCGCTAGTGTAGCCAGTGCTGCACGCATCATCAATCTTTCAGGCTTCACTTAGGGTGTTGATGGGTCCAAACAAGAGTAAACACCCTAAAATTTACAAGAGTAAAAGTGGGGGGTATGTCAGAACATGATCAAAAGAATCATGCCTTGGGGAACTATGGGAGAGGATCAAAAGGAAAAGAAAATGAAAATAAGAAAAAGAAAGAGAAAGAGAAAGAGAAAGAAGAAGAGAAGAGAAGAGAAGAGAAAGAAGAGAAGACAAAGAAGAGAAGAGAAGAGAAGAGAAGAGAAGAGAAGAGAAGAGAAGAGAAGAGAAGAGAAGAGAAGAGAAGAGAGGTCTTCTTTTCCTGCTGTTTGTTTACATGTTTCTCTGAACTCAAACAACCTTCCTTGGATCATTGTTTTCTTTGTTACCCTCAGGTATAAAATACACTGGAACTAAGGAAGACTGTCTGCAGCATTAGACTGTAGTCTGCCCCATTCTTTCAGATCTTCAGATTCCAGGTCCAGCAGACAAAATCTGCATAGGTCAGTCCAAACGTTGACATATATAAAATAAGAAGAAAAATGAATCAGGAGTGAACCGTGTGTGTCCCAGGCATCGACACAGATCAATTTACGCAAGGAAAGGCACAGCTGGAAAGTCAATGGGGGACCAAAAAGGTGTGGGAAGAGCATGCTTGTGTCTTCTTATCAACCCAATATTTTTCGAGCCACTACCATGTGCCAGGTTCAATGATAGCTATAAAAGTACAACCTGGAACAAAGAGAAAGACCTGCCCTTGTGGTATTGTTTGACATGGAGACAGATAAGGCATGGTGGATAGGGGCACATCAAAGGCAAATAAGTTAGCTGAGAACCATGGGAAAGGTGGGTACCATCTTAGTGAGCAGTGTTTCAAGATGGTATCTTTTAGAAGAGAGATTTGGGGGCTGGAGAGATGACCCAGTGGTAAGGAGCACTGGTTGTTCTTCAGAGGATCCAGATTCAATTCCCAGTGCCACATACTGCCTCACCACTATCTCTTCTTCCAATTCCAGGAAGACCTGACACCTTCTTTGTCTGCCTCTGTGGGCCCCAGGCAGAGGAGGTACAGAGACATACATGCAAATAAACCAAGCAAGCAAGCAAACAAACAAACAAACAAAAAACAAAAACAAACCCTCAACAGCCTATATAGCAACAACGAAACAACAAAGAGATAAAGAAAAGAAGGATTAGATAATTGTCCAGGGAAAGGCATCTAGATTTCCAGAGAAATAATGTTCTTAGCTAACTGCAGGAACATGTGCAAAGGCTGGGAGGAGCAAGAGTGTCTGCAACAGAGACACAGCCAATAGGCAGAGGGCAGGGGACATCAGGCAAGAGCTGGCCTCAAGCCATACCAGAGTCCTGCTGACAGGTCAAAAGCGATGGCTGGAGAGCCATGCAGTCCAGCGGAGGAGAAAGTCAGACGCCATACAAAGTTTGAGGAGTGAGTAGTAGCAGAGACAGGCCAGGAGCTCATTGGAATTCTTCATGGTGTACAGCCCACAGGAAAGGTGAAGAAGCCAGGTAAGGAAGATGACAGGTTTGAGCCAGGACACTTGTTAAGGTCAGGGTAAAAGAGAGAGACAGGAAGTGGCCTCAAGTCAGGGGAGCAATTGATAGAAGAGCAGCCTGCACCAGAGACATTGACATAGACCGAAGGATTGCGAGAGTGGTCATGGGAAGGCGGATGTGGGGTATTGGGAGATGGAGGAGGAGGGAATGGGCCAGAGAGAGCACAGCGAGTTAACAAGAAAAGGAGACAGGAGCAAACGCCATCTGCAAAACTGAGGCAAGGTCTAGTGGAAGACACAGGAAGCTAGCAAGAAACCTACAGTGCATAGTCTCCGACTCTTCAACAGTGCCTGTTTGTGGCTGATTGATCCATTGACAAATGCTCAAATTTATTTTTTTCAATCTGGTCATCTGGCAAGGACCCTGTTCCCAAGTGTGTTTGGCTGATAAACGTTTCAGTTTCAGTTAGCAGCCCCTCACAGAATGAGAACACCTTCTCAGGCCCCATAGCCTGGGCTTGAACACTTCTAACATTTCCCAGCTCTCCGCACTCTCTCGCAAGCCACTTATCCTCTCCATGCTACACATTCCTCACTGCAGAATGGAAGCAATAGTTCTATCTGCCCTCACAGAGTCATTACAAATATTTATAAGTTACTCAGGAAAGGGTCTGGTGATAAGAGCACAGTAGGAACATTAAACACCAGAGCCCTGTAAGACAGGCCTTATCATCCCGGTTTAATGAAAATGAGCTCCAGAGAGCTAAGCCTGTGGTAGCTGCGACTGGTGCCTATGCCTCTCAAAATTCCCATTTTGAAATTCAGTCCTCAGGTTGATCCATTTAAGAGATGGGCTTTGAGATCTGACTGGATCAGAAGGCAGGGCCCTGGAAAATGAAATTACCCTCCTTGTAAGAGGCCCGAGGAGCCCATTTGTCTCTCCCACCACATAAGGAACCAAAGATAAGTCACTCACTTATGATGAATGGTACTCATCAAGTTAGACAGAACCTCCACGTTGGACTTCCCAAGTCCCTGAATCAAGTGCCGGCTGCTTAGAAGTTCCGGTGACAGGCCTTTGTCATCATCATGGGAAAGGACTAAGACTTTGTCAAGACCCCACAGCACAGGGCAGCTGGAGCTGGGGCATGTTTTCAACTGACTGATCCAGGCAGCACCTCTTGCCCAGGTTCCACCTCTATAGCCATTTCCACACACAGATGGCTATTTCTACCACCGACGCTCTTTTCTTCTGACATATATATGTGTTTTATATTCTTGCTGTTAAATCCAAATTACATTACACACATATATATACTCACACATACATACACTCATATAATACACACACTCACGTTAATATACATATATATTCACATACACCCATACACAGAAACACACATCCACACACATAGGTACTGTTACAGATGCATATATGCACACATATGCATATACATACTCATGAATAAACACATATACCCACACAGACACACACACACAGACACAGACACACACACACACACACACATGTATATGACACATACACCAACATATGCACAAACATACACACTAACATACACATATACTTACACATACTTACATACACACATATATACAAACACATAGAGCACACATATATACACAGGCACATATACACATAAGCGCACATAAACATAAACACATACATATTCAAATATACATAGATACACATACACAAATAAATATACATGTATACATACACACAAACACATACATACAAACACATACATACAAACATACAGAGACAGGCACATAATACAACACACACACACACACACACACACACACACACACACACACACCAAGCTTACTACTGAATCCCAGCCCAGGGTCTGAGGCCAACCTTAATGCGATTTGGTTTTAGTTTGCTTGTTTAAGCCTTTAATGGTACTTGCTACATTAACTTCCTGCGTCTTGCAGGACTTGAAATGTTGGCTGAAGTGACTGATTTGTTCTCGCCTCTCAGAGAATAGCTGGAGCTACATCACAGTAAGCACAGAACTGAAGAGAAAAGTGAGCCATTCTAGCTACCTGATGAATCTGTAGCCACTACAGGAATCAGTAGTGAGGCTCTAACATGTACAATCTGAGGATGGAAGGCACGCAGGTCACACTCTTCAAAGGACCTGAGTTCAATTCCCAGCACACACAGCAGGCTGCTCACAACTGCACAACTGTTAATCCAGTGCCAAAGAACCCGATGCCTCTGACCTGCACGGGCACCTACACTCATATATGTGCTCACACACAGATACATAATTCAAATAATAAATAAAGACATCTTTAAGAAATTAAAAATGGAACTGCCTTATGCTCCAGCTATATCACACTTGACAGGCCCATGTCAGCATCTCATGGAGGACCTTGTACATCCATGTTTACTGCGGTACTGCTCCCAATAGCCAAGAAGTGGGCTCAGACAGGCTGCTAATCAACATATGAATAAATATAGAATAAATATGAATAAATGGTGTGTGTATATAATGGAGAATTACTCAGACATAAAGAAGAACAGAATTATGACATTTAAAAGAAAACAGACAGAACAGGAGATCACCATGCTAAGCAAAATAAGCCAGACTCAGAAAAACAATATCGCATGTTTCTCTCATGTAGGAAATTTAGATTTAAAAAGAAGAAGACATGAAACCAGAAGGAAGAGTATTTGGGGAAAGGAAGGAGGGCAGTTGGACAGCAGCAGGGAAGACAGGAATGAGGGATGAATGTGGTCAGTGCACCTTATCGCTATACTTGAAAACGTAATAATGAAACTCACTGTTGTACACAATTAACATACAGTAATAAAGGGACCCAGATGAGGCAGCGGCATTCCTGATAATGTGACCTTTTGTCACTCAGTTTGAAAATCCCTCTCAATGACGTCATCAGCGTCCCATTACGGGAATTGGTGACTTTGGGGTACTTGACTCCTGCTTTCTTGTTCTTACTCAGCAGCTTTAAAAGCACAAAGCACATCATGGTGGGGGCAGTTGTTGATTCTTGAAGCACATCATGGCGGGGGCAGTTGTTGATTCTTGAAGCACGTCATGGCGGGGGCAGTTGTTGATTCTTGAAGCACGTCATGGCGGGGGCAGTTGTTATTCTTGCCCAACTTGTCATCTGCTGCTGCTTGTATATCTTTTCCTAACAAAAGGAAAGGTTCTCAGACTAATTTTTAATATGCATTAATCCAGGAAGTCTCCACATTTGAGTAATTACTATTATATGCCCCAGAAACCACTCAGTAAAAGAGCCACCTTTCCCATGCATGTGCAGACAGGAGCAGCAGGCTATTCCATGTTAGTTCAAGCCAGTGAGACAGGAAGACACAGAATATGCAGACAAGGGTCACTCCTGGGACACTTTTGCCAGCTCCTATAATTAAAGGCTGTGGAAGTTACTCAAGGAAGGCAGGGTTCCCCTCGGCATCAGAATGAAACAAGTTTTCCAATTTGATAGGGAGAGTGGGAGAAGGCCATGTATCCATTGGCTTTACAAAATACACAGCTGGCTGGCTTAATTCCCTTCCCCATTGCTGTAATAAAATAAATACTCTGACCAAAGCAACTTGAGGGAGAAAAGATTCATTCTGGATAGAGCTCAGCGCTCAGTCCACCATGGCAGCCCATTCAAGGAGAGGGAGCTAAAACCAGTTGTTCACGTGGCGTCCACACGCAGAAAGCAGCAACCCACGACTGAGGGCTGGTTACTCAGTCCCCTTTCTCCATTTACACAGTCCAGGATCCTAGCTAGGGGATGCTGCCACCCAGACTGCACAGGTCTTCCAATTTCAATTGAGCTATTCAAGTAAGCCCCTAGAGTCACATCCAGAGGTTCATCTCCCAGGTGATTCTAGATTCTGTCACATTCACAATAAACCCTAACCATCACATTGGCCTGATTTTTTTCTTTTAAATGTAAAATCCCATGGATGTAAGCAGAGCTGTCTCTCCCAGAAACACGCACAGAATCCTAATTGAGCTTTGACTGAAAACTCCTAACCTTCTGTGGCTATGTTCTTACACTGCTGTCACTGCCAAGCAGCCTTGGTTCCTCAAAAGAGCTCTGAGGAATTCTGTTACTGTGTCAAGTTCCTGAGATGAGAAGCCTGAGGTAGAGGAAGGGTCAGGGCCTGGGCTCCCTCTCCCCTGCTCCAGAGCACCCTCCAAGAATCTGCTGGTCCCCTGGCTATGGGCAGAATGACTCCAGTCTTTACAGGCATCCCCTCTGTGTGCTTCTATGTGCCAGTGTTCCCGTTTCTGTAGACACGGCTGTATTACTCTAGACTTTCAGCCTGTCAGAGTCTGACCTCATCTTAACTAGCTGGACACACTTGTCTTCGTAGCCATATGCCAGAGCACTGAAAATTAGGGCTTCAATATCTGAATATTGAGAGATGTAATTCAATCCATATCAATTAATCTTCCAGAAAAAAGGACTGAGACCAAAAGACAACGGGGGGGGGGGGGCGTTGCATATCCTATTCACTAACCACATCCAAATGCAGACCAGCATCTTCCAAGCTTTGAACCTGTATGGGATTTACAAAGGAAAGTATATTAAACTCTGTGTTTCCCCATTGTAGGTCACTTGGGAATCTGTTTTCATAAGCGACCCCTTTCCATTCACTGGTATTCCTGGAATACCTCTCTGAAAACACAAACACATGTCCTGTCAAGCAGTCCAACTGAGAACGGCTGAAGACGTTTAAATCATGGTCATTTGTCTGCTATCAACCGAGAGAAAAAAATTCCAGGCAGGCTAATGTGCCTTTCTGGCCGTCCATCAGCCCTGCTTCTCCCCTGGTCTCTGGGAGTGCTCAGGAGTGGCAGAACCTGGAGCAAAGGAGCCCTCATTATTAACACAGGAGCGCAAAGCAGGATGCTGGCACCTGGCCAAAGCTGTTTGAATGAGGTTGTGCACTCTAGTGCAGGCTCTGGTTGATCCCTGGCAGTGCGGGTCGAATGGGGAGGAAACAACAGCCTGGCAGTGGCTGATTCGTGCGTGGAAGGAAACCGAGATGGAGCCAGGCTCCAGAGCTGCCCATGCTGTTGCAGTTAATCAGAGCCACAGCTGGCTGCCGCGGGCCTGTGCATCAGCGGTCACAGGCCCTGGGCCTCCCATGGGCCTGGCAGCTCTGCGGTTTGTCACCCCACTAATCCACCTGGGTACATCCTCCTGTGTGATGGAGCAGGAGCAAAGTCACTGTGGTGGCTGTACGCTTTCTTTCCAACAGATGCTGCTTTCCTGAACGCCTGACTTTGCGATTAACTGTGGCTTATTTTTTTTGCCATATGCCTTTCCCAAAGCCGCTTTAGCTCCTGGTGCAAGCTGAGCACGGGTGATTTCATTAATCCCGCGCTGTGGACTCCCGGCAGCTTGCTTCTCTGCAGCGGCTGTACTTGGCTCTTGGCCCGCCTCCTTTGGCCTGGCTAAAACAATTGCAGGCCTATTTGTCCGGACAGGCTCATTATCGGTTTAACCCGTGGACTCACAGCAGACACCACAGAGCCACCACCACCATTCAGAACTGGAACTGATCAGAAAATATCCGTAATCGGACCACCCCTGTGGAGCAGTCTTCAGTCCTGCTGTGGAAAGAAGGGAAGTGGAGCAATAACAGAGCAGAGACGCACAGAGCCAGCCCAGGGCGGACCCCTAAAATAGATCGGGTTCTCGCTCGGCCCAGGTGAGAAGAGGAGAAAGCTGTTATATGAATTTTGGTGAGACATCAGTGATATGTAAATTATCTGAAACCAGATGGGAGACGAAGTCTGTTTGTTGTTTGTTTGTTCAGTTTTTCAAACATCTACTCAACCTTCAACCGGCCCCTCTAGGTACACAGCAAAGGATTAAGAAGTTGACACCGGAAAACGGAAAAAAAAAAAAAAAAAGCTGACGCCCTCCTGGCGTCCAAAAGAAACAGGTACCCACATGAACCAGCTACTAATCAGGGTGGAAGCTCGGCTGAGCTGAAGCCAGCATGCCGGATCACAAAGATCAGGCAAAGAGGCTGCAAGTCTGTCTGAGCACCCATGCAGCTGTTTCCAGAAGCCTTAAAAGAAGCCCATTGCGTTGCTAGGGAGGTGGTAATCGGTCCTGAGGGGCTTGCCCTGGGACCTGAGTTCAGTCCCCAGAATTCATATTTTAAAAATCCTAGTCGCCTGGCCTGCCAGCCTAGCCAAATTGGCAAGGTTTAGGACTATGAACAGGGTCTCAAAACTGAGGTAGACAGTAAGACCACCCAAGGTTAATCCTGCCTCTATTTGTATATACACATATATACACACCAATAAGGAAAGAAAGAAAGAAGATTCATTTTCTTCTGCATGCCCACAACAATGGACTTAAGTGTTCGTGTGTGAGCATGTGCACACACACACACACACACACACANTAGGACTATGAACAGGGTCTCAAAACTGAGGTAGACAGTAAGACCACCCAAGGTTAATCCTGCCTCTATTTGTATATACACATATATACACACCAATAAGGAAAGAAAGAAAGAAGATTCATTTTCTTCTGCATGCCCACAACAATGGACTTAAGTGTTCGTGTGTGAGCATGTGCACACACACACACACACACACACAAGCAAAGACGTACACAGAAATACAGCTGGAGTTTCTGCTGTTCTTAGAAAACAACAATAAAATGTGCAAAAGGAGAAGGCCTGTCTGTCTGTCTCCCCTCCCCCACAGACCCTCAGGAAAGCTACTGAAATGTGATTTCATCCTCCTGGGGGACTGAGCCCAAGGAGCCTTCCATGGAAAATTGAATTGTTTGTTCTACACTCAACTCAACACGTAGTGTACATTCTGCCTGGAAACCCCAGCAAAGGAGACCAGGAACAAAAGGGAACACAGGCGGAGTCTGGTGATTCCCACCTAGAAGGCTAGGGTGTTCTCCAGATCTGCCCCACTATGACAGAGTCCCTGGGAGGGTTTCTGAGAAACCCCTTCTAACGGCCCTCCTCAAGTGGAAACCTGTTACAAGCTCAAGGAAGAAAGAATTTCTGAGACAACCTCTCTGGCGTCTATGAACCAGGCAGCGGTGCTGTGCGAGAGAAAATAGGATGGAAATAGAGAAGTGTTGTGGCAACTTTCCCAAGCAAAGAGAAAATAAAATCAAACATTTCGTTTCTAAGCACCATCCTCTTTCCTACCCCAATGGTGCCTATTTCTGTTGTTGTTGTGTTTCTTCTAATAAATTGCTTTTACAACAATGTAAAACCCCGAGACAGTAAGTTTTTATTCGGACGTTCTGCCTGTGATTGGGAGTCCACATCAGTAAAACGTGTTGCCAGCAGCTCTGATCCACTTCTGAAGACAGTATCCTCTCACCCAAGGGTCTCAGTTTCAGCCACGCACTGGTATCCCCTGGAATATCTCATACACATACTAGTGCCTGGGTCCCCCCCTCCTCACAGTCTGGTGTGGAATGGGTCTGTGCAGTTGTGTGTGGCACTGAGATTTTAAGCTCCCAAGTTGACTGTAATACATGCTTGTCATAGCTCTATTTCAGTGTCAACCTGATTGTATCTGGATCAAATAAGAGACATGATCTGGGGGTGTATGTCCTGGAAAGATTAACAGGGAAAGGGGCTTCCCCAGAGTGGAAGACACCTCCCAGGCTGCCCAGGAAGAAAGAGCTTCCAGAGAAACCCAGTAACTGCCTTGTGTGCCCAGCTCTACTGCTCTCTGGTCGGGTATTTTCCCTGCCGCTGCCTCTTCTGTGGCTGGTATCATTCTCTGACAGAGGTCAGCTTTTTGGCCTTCCAACGAGGACCGAAGACCAGCTGCTATCGTTGGG
This sequence comes from Mus minutoides, assembly GCA_902729485.2. Classification (NCBI taxonomy): domain Eukaryota; kingdom Metazoa; phylum Chordata; class Mammalia; order Rodentia; family Muridae; genus Mus; species Mus minutoides. Next base: position 548,742 of record LR750370.1, on the reverse strand, counting down.
CTGTCCAACTCATATTGATAAGCCCATCTAAAATCCCCTTGGTAACAGATAACCTTTCCATCAGCTCTGGTCTTCAGGTAACCCCAACTAACACAGCACTGGAAGCTGAGGGTCAATGGGAGACAACCTGACAACAGGTATTTGTGTTGCTGCACAGAAGATGAGCCTCGTACACCACAGGACGAACCGCATCCTCTCCCCTGATGTCCAGCCTCACGGTCTCTCCGAACTCAGCGCAGTAGACTCCGTGACATGCATTGAAACGGGAAGAGAAGCTGGAACGGTGTCAGAAAGAAATGCTGAAACAGAACAGAGACTCACTGAACTGAAATCTGTGGAGCCTCCAAAGGAGGGTGTCCCTCACAGTGTCTCCCCACAGGTCACCAGAGCCCCCAGCCTCCCTGCAGCAAGCTGCTCCTCACTGGCTTGCTTTGACTGCAATCTCTTCCTGGTCCAAGGAAACACCCATGTCCTCTCCCAGACCCTCCATACCCACATCTATACACCATAGTCAGAAACAAGTCCCACTTACTTGAGAGGCAGATGTATGACAAGGCGTATGTGCAGTGGTGCTCCCAGCTTCTATGCCTGTGCACTTACTAGTCACACAAGCAAAGGACACCCTAGATCTACCAGAGAGTCTGAGCAGAGACCTCTACAAGGGCATCTTAGGCAACTTATCCCAAGGAGGAGTTACAGAACTCCACAATCCCTGCACATATCATAGTATAACCTCAGGCAGGAACCTCAAACAGAAATGGTTTCAGAAGCCAGAAAGAAAGGGGCCGAGTTGGGGGAACAAGACAATAGAGAATGCTGGGTATTGGACTCATCTAATATTTCCCTATACTGAAGTCACAAAATATGAAGATGAAATCATACTAAAGTCAAAAAAATATAAAAATGACCATGGCATCCAAACAAAACACATTTGGAAGTCCGTGGCCCCATGAGCCCCAGTTTTTGAATTCAGGCCTAAACCCGTAGTAAGACAAAACATATCTTCTTCATCCGCCCTCCAAAGCCAATGTCCTAAGCTTAGAAGCAATGCTTAGAAGCACACCTATCTTTGGTAGATGCAGGGTGTCCTTTGCTTGTGTGACTAGCAAGTGCAGAGGCTTGGGATCTGGGAGCATCAATGCCCATGTGACTTGTCACACACCCTCCTCTCAAGACAGGAGTCTCCTCTGAGCTCAGGGTGACATCCTCATTGCCGGCCCTCCAGCAGGAGAGTCCATGGAGTGCCCTTAAAGGGATGATATTTGCTTTCCAGGAGGTGGTTTGAGGAAGTTCTGGAAAATTTAGGATGTGACACCTAGCTGGAGGAGGCAGGTAACTAGCTGGGAGGATGTTCCCCCAGCCTTCTCCCTCCATCTGGCTCTGAGTCCTTCTTCCCTGAGATGAGCAGCCTCTGTCACATGACCCTGCTTCCATGATGCTGTGCCTCACCACTAGACTCAGTGGGGCTGGCACTGTGGACTGAGGGGCCTGGTACTTAGAGGGAGATTAACCCTCTTCCCTTACTCTGGTTACATCCAGGATTTTATCACAGTGACTCGAAGTCCGACCAACACAGAGCTTCTGAATCATGGATTGGCTTTACCAGCCATTTTGCACTTTTGCCTCCCCTGCTCCCTCCCCTTCTCAACTCTCCTCTCCCGCCCGCCCGCACCCAAGGAGTGGCCATTTATATCTTCAGTCCAAGCAGATGTTACTTCCTCTCCCACTTTTTCTCTCAGGCTCTTCCTGTGGCAGCTTAAAAGTCTCATGAATTCCCATGGCATCTTGTATTTAGTTGTTCATGGAAGCAAACCCTTTATGACTGTAAATATCTGTTTGTATTTGTTACTTCTCTACTGCTGTGATAAAACACCATAACCAAGGCAGCTTATAAAAGGAAGATCCCATTTGAGCTTATAGCTCCGGAGGGATCAGAGTCCATCACGGCAGGGAATCATAGCAGCGAGTAACAGACATGGCAGGTAGGAAAGGATGAGAACTCACATGTCAACACAAACAAGAAGCCAGCTGAAAGCACAATAGGAGTGACCTCTGGGCCTATCTCCAATGACACACTTCCTCCAACAAGACTTACTAATCGTCCCCAAACAGCGCCACCTACTGGAGACCAAGCATGCAAATGCCAGAGCCCACAGGGTCATTCTCTTTCAAACCACCACACAGCCTAGCCATGCTGGTTTGGAATTCCTTGAATGTCAGATGATACTGTTTGCTCCTGAGTTCACACAGCATGGTAGTGTATTAATACTGCTGGTGGCAGTGAACATTTACATATGCAATAGCAGAGTATACCTATGTCTTGACATAGGAAGTATTGGTAAGAATGTGGGCAGCTGTATCATTTGTCGCATCCTTACAATATATTCAGTAACCTCTGTTTATAAGATGCAATGCCAAGAGAAAAAGTCATGCCACAGAAGACTTGATGAAGCATGTCATAACTCACACACCATCTTAAAACATATACTAAAACGGTAGCTTTGGGGACCCACACATATATCATGAGCTCTGCTGGTTTCAGAGGGCTGCTGTCACCAAGTTTCACAATGGGGTGGCTTCCATGACAGAAACTGACTACCTGGTAGCACTATTGACTAAGATGTCAGCAGGATTAGTTCTCTCTGAGGCCGAGAGGAAAAGGGATGAAGAAAACGGAGAGCCACAGGAGCAAACAGGCTGTGGTCGAATGACTGATGCATGTGCAGCCCTCTGATTATCACCTCCTTTCCCAAGATGTAGGAGGAAAATGGGGGAAATGGCACATAAAAGGTCAATGGCGCCTATATTCTTATGGTTAGGTTACGTCAATTCTCATCACTGTATCAAAACTCCTAAATGGGAGAGGGGCAGTGCAAGCAAAAGGGCTTCTTTGGGGGTTTCTGATTTCAGAGGGATTATGCCTCTCATAGCAAAAAGAGTGTGGTGGAGTGACTCCTTCCACAGGAATGGTGTGAGACAGAGGTTTGTTCACATGTATGCAGGTGACAGAGGATGGAGGCTGGGGTTGGGGGAAAGTATAACCTTCAATGGCTTGCCTTTAGTGTCCTAATTCCCCCTAAATCCCACCTTCTAAAAGCCCCACCGCCTTGAAAGTAGCCCCCTCACCCAGGAGCTGGGGTTCATGACAGGAGCCTGTAGAGGACATTACAGACTCAAACCACACAAGGTATGGAGTCAAGTGAGCAGAAGCACTCAGATGTCTACCACCCTCCATTCTGTTGACAAAACAACTGTTTGAAGAACTTAGATACCAAATGTGGACACATAGAGATTCATGATTAGTATAATTATAGAGCCCATCATCAAAAGGATTTGGCCTAGGGCAGTGGATAGCCTTGAATCATTACAGTGATTACATATTCTTTATACCAAATGTATAAATACAGTAAACTGAAAGGATCTACGAAACATGGGTGTGGTATGGGTCATTGCCAGGGTGAGGGGATCTATTCAGCCTGCTCAATTTGAAGTTACTTCCTCTGTTCAGAAATTGCCTCTTGGTCCATAGAAGTGGCTCTTTTCAGCAAACATATGCTAGACACCTCACATGTCACTGAGGCTTGGCATTCCGGAGCAGACAAGGGACCGGGACTGTGAACAGCCCAGCTATTCAGCTGAGTGGTTTCTAAGATCTGGAGTTAGGAGCTGTGAATAAGTACATTGCACTTCTTGGATAAGAAATCTAGACACAGGAGAGGTAGATAGACATAGAAAAAGGTAAAAATAGAGATAGATAGATAGATAGATAAATAGATAGATAGATAGATAGATAGATAGATAGATAGATAGATGGTAGACAGGTGGTAGATGGTAGAGAGATAGATGGAGAATATAATTCTCAAGGCAATAAGAGCTAGCCAAAAGAAAGATGAATCTTTCCCGGTACGTGATCTAGGTCCCGCCTGAGGTCTACCTATGCTCATATCAATGGTGGGTTTTGGAAGAGGCCCTTGTATTCTCAATCAGGCCTTGTCCTTGTGTGAGGTCAAGTTAGTTCCTGTATGTGTAACCGCAGGGACCTGACTAATATAGCTCAGCAGATGGCAGGAACAAAGCACAGAAGAGAAAGGAGATGAATTTCTCGGCTAACAGGTGGCAGGGAGGGTGCGTGTGCCTGGTTCCATCCCTGCAGCTTTGCCCACACACTTACCTCTACGGCCCACTCGGGAGACACATTCCCAGCTTTCTTTTTCTTTTTCTTCTACTTTTTCTTCAACACAGAATGAGAAACAAATGAAAGAAACAAAACATTCTAAATTATTAGTCTCTGCCAATAGAGCTGGACAGCCTCCAGCTTCCCACTCAGCTACCGTCAAGCAGCTGTCCCCAAGAGTGCAGGAGGAACTGCTAAGCCGGGGAGAATTCTGCTTTGGGAGCAAACACATGCTGGTCTCAGAGACAGAGAGGTGGGACAGTCAAGGGCACAGAAAGGGATTTTATACCAGGAAGTTTGAATGCCAAGGTTAAGCAGACCAAAGAGCGGCCAGTGTGGGGCAGAGTCCACAAAAATCTCCTTTAATCTCAGGAAGAACTGAATTACTATTAAATGAGTTGATACAATTTACAACTAAGAAAGAGGGAAATACAAATTCATTTACTGGCATGTCTCCATGTCTACCAGGTGCCCCGTGCTGACAACAGTTCTCCATTAAACAGACAGCACCATTTGGAAAGAGTTTCATTAAACCCAGCTAGGGCCCAACCATGCCTTCTCTAGTACCTGAGTGCTTCATCTAGCCATGCCTTTTCTAACTTTCCTCCACAGTAAATAGCCTGATGCCTGGTTTAGGGTTGCCTGTAAACACGTGCTCCGAGCATGGATTATGTTCAGTCAGACATACTGTGGGACTGGTAAAACTGGAACTGCAGCTTGGGAACACCTTTGAGCCCCTCCCCGCCGTGCAACCCAGAGGCTCATCCTTTCACACTACTCTTGGACACACCAGCATCGCTTCCTTCAGAAGAGCTGTGAGCACTGGGCGAGCTGAGTGGCAGAGCTCTTGCCCAGTACGCCCGAGCCTTGAGGTTCCTTCCACAGCCCCTAGCACCACGTAAAAGGAACTTAGAACTGGTAAGGGGCTCAAAGACAGAGGAATGGCTATGTGCAACAGCTCGCTTCTGACAAACACAGAGCTACATTTCTGATGGACGACTGCTGACTGATAGGTGGCTGTATTCTCTCAGGAAAAGGGACCCCAATAAGCACAAAGGGCTAACGGGGTTCGTAGCTAGGATGATAGGCAGTAATTTCGAAATGGTACTCTGCATGATTGATCCGCTTCCAGGAGGCCTTCCATGGCAGGACTCTGAGAGGTCTTTTATCATTGTCTCTTTCCTCTGCTCTGAGTTCTTCTGTGAGGACGCTGCTCAAATCTCTCTCTAAGCCTGGCTCCCATATCACTTCCAACTCCCCTTCAGGGCTCAGTGAGCCCCAATTCAATCTCCTGGAGGCATCTCCTTGGTCTTGCTGCTTTTCTTTTCCAGCATAATCCTGTCATGATCTTTATGTCCTCATATGTACCTGAGGCCTGTCCTTGTGACTACTAATTCCACCCCATCTCTCTGCAGTAAATTGAGCTGAGAGCTATTGAAAGTACATGCTATGACAGTCCTCTACCAGTGAGATATACCCCAAACCTCTTCTCTTTGGTTTCAAAATTTTGCCTTCCAAATTTTCTTTCTGCTGTGCACTTTAGCTTGGTTTGGATGGTGGAGGTCCTCAGCTGACCTTTCTTTCTCTTCGAAGCTCTACTGCAACAATTCAGACTCTGATGTAGTAAGGATGCCACCAGTGGTCTAAAGGACATTTCATTCATTTCAAGAAAAGGGTGAAGGGGAAAGTTCCCCTTGAATGGTATTTTCTTCCCACACCATCATAACAGGAGTCAGGAGACCAACATTTTGCAAAATCTTTCAGAGCAATATTATTTCTAAGGATTAAACCTAAAGGGAATTCAAAGTCAGCCATAAACAGTGAAGTTAAAAGGCTTGTTAAGTCTCTCCTGCTCTGATGTGCTTGAGTCCTAGCTTGCAAGGAAGCTTCTGATGTATAAAGAGGCACAGGGGGGAATCTCAGAAAATACAAACTTCTAGTCAGGCGATGAGTTTCAATTTCTATTTATCAGATGTTCTACCCTGGTGATCTGACGTTCTCAGTATGTATGGGGATAGCAAGCATGTGCCAATCTGTCCAGCTAAAATCAAGGTTGGAATTTAGGGCACTGCAGCCTTTCCACCTTCATCATCTCCTCTGACTGCTCAGAGTTAGACAAGTCTGAGAACTGACATGCCTTTCAGTGTATCAGCGGATGGAAGACAGAAGGAGCCACAATGGAGAGGAAGAAAAGAGAAGTGGAAAGATGTGACTCCCCAAATCTCTGCTTCCCTTTAAACTCAGCTGCTGCCTTGTCAGAAATACCCCACTATGTGTGTTTTTAAAGATTCTGTGTTTCCTTTATCTAGCTGAAGTTCCACTGTGGCTGGGGGGATTGCTCTGTGGGCAGAGGACTTACTCTATGAGATGGAGACTTGAGTTATAATCCTTGGAATCCATGTAACATTGGATGTGGCAGAACATACCTGTAATCCCAGCTGTCCTACAGGGAGATGGGAGGTATTCATGTCAGCGGGCCCAGCACACGTAGTGCCAATAAAAACAAAAGATCCTTCCTCTAAAGTGTACAAGACCATGACCGATACTCAAGCTACCCAGAGTCTTATATCAGTTACACAACTGAGTTTATAATTAAATAAAACTTAAATGTTTAGAGTTTTTTAATTAATAAAGCAGAGATTTAGAGCTTGACTTCATTCTCTTAAGTTGTTGAAGGAAGCCAAACACAAAAATGATCATAACTGAAATGTTGAAGCAAGCCCCATTCCTTCACAGGAGCGGCTGGAGGCTGCACGTGGACTGTAGTTTGACATGGTAATCCTGATTTTTTTCATATCACTATAGTTAAGCTTTACCCTTACATGCTATGAATGATAATATATTTGCAACAGAGTGAGCCATAAGAGCCCTAGGAAGACATAGATACCCAATAAAGGTGGCATCAACACCTCTAGTAACCAGGAATGTTTATAAGGCTTAGAATCCAAAGACACTATGAACATCAGGCATGTAACATGCAGCATGTTTCTATTTATCAGGCATCTCAATAAAGGTTTTCAAAGGAAGAACATCTATTGAATACAAAATCACCCAGCAAGTCTTATGAAGTGCCTTTAGGACTTTAACCACCCATATTGGAAGAGATATTACAGCATTTAAATGTGTCTGTGTCTGACTTTCACTGTTGTAACAAAGTGTCAGAGTCTGGTTACTGTACAAAGGAAGATGTTTATTTAACTTACAGCTTTAGAGAGTACTAGTCTAAATGTTGGTCTTTCTGCTTGGATGGGAAGGTACCCTGGGACCACACAGCTCTAAGGGGAGACCGTATCCCAATAGGAGGGTGCACTGAGACACAGGGGTCCAGAAACCACACAACTTTGAGGAGAATCCTCCTCAGCCAGCAGAGGTGGTGTAGCTCCTGGTGGGGGTGGGTGGGTGGGACCCCATCTGAGCTGAGGAGCTCAGGAGAACCAGCCAGGCTTCTTCTCTTCCCTTCTTCCCGTCTTCCCTTCTCCTTCATTGCTTCTTGTCTTCAGCTAATGAGACAGTCACACCAGGCAGCAAATCTCATAAAAGAGATTTATTGGGAGGGTTCAGGGTGTCGAGGGACAAATCCAAGAGTGGCTGCCTGTGCTCCTAGGAGGGAGTGGACAGCAAGAAATCAAAACCCAGTATTTATATAGGGGTTCTTTCTAGGGGAGGAGATTTCTAGAGTGATTTCCAGGGCGAGGATTGGTAGGATTTCAAGTCCCGAGGTTGGGAGAGCTTGGGGATTAGTGGGTTTTCCTGTTCAGGGATTGGTGGGTTTCTGTGGGACATTTGGGGTTTTCTGGAGTTCAGACTATTCACCTAAAATTAGCATAATCTGGGGAGGGGCTGACTGCTGGAGCCCTTCAGGCAGGGCCTGGCCACTTTCCTGCCTTGAGGGTTTACAAAGTATACAAAAAGTTTACAAAGGGAGTCCAAGAAAGGGGAAGCCTTTCCTGCAACTTGAGTAATGTAAATATCCAACAGTAAGACATGGCCCAGTTTGCTCTGTCTCTGGAAAGAGGCTCATGGTAGACAGCATCACGGTGAGGAAAGCATGAGTGGGAAGAGTCACGTGGTATGACAAGACACTGCAGAAAGGGGACACGTCTGTCTTGCTCTCTTACACTGACTTCTCCAGATAGATCTGAGCGCCTATAAGAACTGTTAGTCCTTGCAGGAGGAGACCCCAGTGTCTGACCCACCTTGCCATGCACTGTGCCTCTTACAGGTTCTAGTACCTTTCAATACCAGCTCACTGGGGTCAAGCCTCTGTCACAAGGACTCTTGAGGGGTCGTCACTGGGGTCAAGCCTCTGTCACAAGGACTCTTGAGGGGTCGTCACTGGGGTCAAGCCTCTGTCACAAGGACTCTTGAGAGGTCGTCCTCTGAAGCAGAAGTAGTCAGGATCACCTCAAATCCTTAAGGCTTGTCATCACATCTTATCTCAGCCCGCAGTACCGGTGAGCCTGTTCCTCCATGAGATGCACCCTCATGATGGGCAGTTTAGAATGAAACTTTGAGACAAAGAATGGAGACATTAATATTCTCACAGAGCAATAGGGTAGCTTCAGAGGAAGTTCTGAATGGGAAAGTGCTCTGTTCTACAGAATTCCCAGACTGGATTCCATTTGGACATGAAGCTGAAACATATTCACTGTGACCCAGAATCTACACACGAGACAGATGGGAACTGCTCATTGTACAGAATCGTGAAACGGATGTTCTATACATCATTAGGGCCACTGAGGGCATGACTGTGTAGACCAAAGAACCCATGCCGCACGTAGGCATGTGTCCTGGACTCAGTGTCATTCCAGCATTTGAGACAAAATGGAGACAGTTGGACAAGTTCAGGCTCACCTAAAATAATGCTTCTGTCTAGAAGAATAAAGAGACTCAATGCTTTTTTTCCCCACATAGGTGCCCATTCCTTTCTTTCCCAACTATTCCACAAGGCACCCCTCTATGTAGGGGCAGGAGAGGTGGGGGTGGGGTGTGCAGCCTCAGCTGAGAAGAAAGTCTATCCCTTTACTGAGGGATCCGCCAGCCTGCTGCCTAAGAGCCATGCTCGTTATGCTGCTGGTTCAGGTGCCTGAACTGCCCCAAGGTTGCAAAGCTGGGCTGGGATTTGAAATCTCAGATGGAGTCAGAGCCTTGATCCTAATTACTGCCCTTCCCTGAATCAGCGACATCGTGCCAGACTCATGGAGGTTTTCCTTCCATCCACGGAGACAGATCTAAGCAGATGGTAACAGCTGTGAAGAAGCTGATGTTCAAAGTGGGGTGACAATAAACTGAGGGAGATGACCTTCTCCTGCTCTCTACGCTGGCATCTCGGGGCCCCGTCCATGTGTTTGGTATCATCACCAACGCTCCTTGCTTTCAAGTTCTTGGTTTGCTTTTGTGGGTGTTGTTTCTCATCAGCTACACCAAGCATGGAGTCAGGACTCACAGTGTGCAGGATCCAGGCCATCTTCAGCATCGTCCAAGTGGAAAATGATCCCTGGCTCATAGTAAATAGCAAAACTGTGCAGTATGTCTAGAAATCACACATCAGTTTTCTAGCTGCTTCCTTGGGGGCATTTAAAATATTCTTGCTCTCGGTATTTTATATTCTGTTGCCTCTGATGTTTTCCTGGAAAACAATTTGATTACTCTGGGAATTCAAAAGGACAGTGTGAATGGAGAATTAAATAAGTTTTCATATTATAAAAGACCTTCCCGTGGGAAGTGATGGGGAGAGCCAGTCTTCGCCCATTACAGCCCTGCACGCCTAATTAGCACTGGCCTGCAATCAAGGCTATTCTTTGGGTGGCCACTTCCTTCCCAGCCTGCGACACAGTCCATCTGACCCCTGCTTCCTATTTTCAACTTCACACAATGAATCCTTCCTAAAATGTCTCTCTCTCCCTTTGCAGAATGAAACCTGCAGCACTAGCTCTCTCCCCCACTGCTTCTCTTTGCAGTTTTCTTTTTATTCTTTGAGCTCTCTCTGCAATGAGAGTTCCTTTCCTAGTCTGCAAAGACCTTTCACACTGGAAAAAATTGGAGTTTGGTACTACATAAAGTGTAGGCCCTGCAACAGTAAATGATGAGAGAGCGTTTGGTGCAGAATTCTAATCCCCGACCCACTGGGAGCCGGGGATTATCCCCCAGAGCACGTTCAGGGGCCCTGTGGGGAACCAAGGACACAGGCCTCCGAGTAAGCTGGAGTTCATATTTAGTTCCAAATCTACGGCTTTCCAGTGTGCCCTGAACTAGTTAGCTGAGCCTTCTCTGCCTCGGTTTCTCATTTGTAAGATAAAGATTCTTAATTTTATTTTTTGTGTAATTTAGAGTAGAAAATTTGAGTCTTAATTCTGGTTTTCAGAGTCATTTTGAAGGTTTGATGAGGTCAAAACAGTGACTACTGCAAAAGAAATCATTTTCTTTGTGGGGTTTGAGAGGAAAGGTCAAGGCCAGAGAACAGGGCCCAAAGTAGAGATGTAGAGGGAGACTGGGTGCCTTTGTAGAGACGGGGCCTGGAGGTCCTAAAGTCAATGACCATGACAAATGCAGGGCCGCAGTCAAGAGGCATCACGGTGGTAGCTGCTGTTGGAGGCTGCAGACAGCCCCAAGCTGATGCTTCCTGATCGAATGACCTTTCTTTAGCTTGCAGTTAGAGACTTTATTCTGCTTTGAAAGGTCATTACACAGATTAAATTAGACAACAGCTGCAAAGTACTTCACCCAGGGTGTGGCACAGTAGGCCTTTAATAACTGATATCACTTCGTGTTACTCACTCTTGCTATTGATTTAGAACTCAGTTTCACCTCTGGTCCTAAATTCTCTCACCTGAAGATGACTGTTGGCGAGGAGCCATCTTGGCTCTGGTAGAAATTGAGATGGCACAATAAAGCACCCAGGGCAAAGCACTTGCCACCTAGAGGGACTCCCTCACCCTTCCCTGTCTCTCCTGCTCTGATGAGCTCTGTGTGGCTGAGAGCTGTACCCCAACTGTGTGACAGTTTGTCTCCATGAAGGACTGCTGTGACCTGTCCCTGCATGAGTTCTCCCTTGGTACTTCTACCTCTTGGAAACCTTGTGACAGAATTGTTGGTGATCTGGAAGTTTCCCATAAGGTAGGCCCTTCACAACACACCTTACCACACAGCCAACACTCAAATCCCACATGTCACTGCTGGTGACAGTGTCATGTTCTCCTCAGACAGGCAATTGTTTGAGTATTTCACAGTCAGCTTGGTTAGAAAACTTTTCTGGATGGAAATCTCAGGGTTCTAAAAGGGTCTCAGTATCTGAGCAAACAAGTTTACAAGGGAAGGCAGGAACACAGAGAGTCTCAGTGGCTACCATGTTTTGTCAGGTCTCAGTGGGTTCCAAGCCTTACTTTCAAGGTTTTAATAACAAGACCAAGGCTAAACACACCTTTCCAAAAGTTTTGTGTGTGTGTGTGTGTGTGTGTGTGTGTGTGTGCACGCGCACGCGTGTGTACATGTGTATGCATGTGCGTTTGTGTGTGTGCATGTATTTCTGTACATGCTTGTATGTGTTTGTATGTGTGTGTACATGTGTGTGCATGTATGTTTGTGTGTGTGCATGTGTGTGTCTGTGTATGTGTGTATACATGTATGTACCTATGTGTACATGTATGTACCTATGTGTGTTTGTGTGTGTGTGCATGTGTGTTTGCCTGTGTATGCATATGTGTGCATATGTATGCATGTGTATCTGCTGTCATCTCTGTGGATGCATACTTGTCTCTATTTTCTTGTTGTAGTTTGTCAAAAGACCCTCACTCACAAAGACCGCAGAGATCGCCACCATCTCTATAAAACACGTGAGGATTTTTATTGATCCAACATGTTGGGGATCCCACTCTCAGCATGCAAGCCAGAGGAGAGACCCAGAACAAAGAAAGAACACACTTTTTATATCGTTGTAAGGGACAGATTTGAGCAACAGGGTTCTCACTCGTGTAGCAAGTAACCCTTTCAGGCATTGGTTGGTTTGTATAGTGACTAAGTAACCCTTTCAGGCATTGGTTGGTTTGTATAGTGACTTAGTAACCCTTTCAGGAATTGGTTGGTTTGTATAGTGACTAAGTAACCCTTTCAGGCATTGGTTGGTTTGTATAGTGACTAGTAACCCTTTGGCCTAGTCCCTCACTTTGCTTGCCCCATGGTGGGTTATTATATTTTGGTCAGCAAAGTAATAGTACATTTTGAACTTATGGATCAGCTATTAACATCACAGCAATCAATGTCAGGGGGATTCTAGCAACAAGGTCAGGGTGATTTGTGGTCTTCGTCAGAACTCAGTAAGGGGTGGGGGGGGTGAGGAGAATTGCTAATCTTGTTATGGTTATTTCTCTGAGAACAGCTAATATTGCTTTGGCAGCTTATAGGCTCAGGCATTTTGACCACTAAAACTATGTTTTTACACTTGTTTAGTCAGCTAGCTTCCTTATCTGGCTCTGCACTTGGCCTGCTAGTACAGTTTGGAAAGTCCTTTTCCAAGGGGGAAGGTACTGGGTGGTCTTGAATTCATTTTGGATATTACATTCTCTCCTACCCCCAGCCTCTCCCTCCCTTCCTTTTCTTTCCATGCACAGTTTTATCCACTTGGACAACTATGGCTGTTCTCTCTCTCTCTCTCTCTCTCTCTCTCTCTCTCTCTCTCTCTCTCTCTCTCTGGAGTGGCTGGGGCTCTTTTCAGACCCTCTTACTTTTCTTACTCTGAGGCCCCATTTCTACTACACTTGCATTCCATGTGCTGACACAGCACAGTTGCTCTCCCTCTCCCTCTTATATCAAACACTATGCAGAAAATTCATCCTGCTCAGTGTCAAATGCCAGGTCCACTTTGGATATGCATTATTTTTGCTCAGGGTGGATTTGGTTTCACTTTTTTTTCCATTACAGCCCCATACCCCACCCCCAAAACACTCCCCATTACCTGACTAGTAAGTCAAGAGTCTGTCTATTCTTCACACTCTTTAGAGACATGTAGAAATATTGGATGTTCAAGGCTGGGTGTGTACAGAGTGAATTAGCACTCCAAGGAAGAACTCGAGCCTATCTTCTCTCTCTCTCCCTCTCTCCCTTTCTCCTTCTCTCTTCTTTCTTTCTCTCTCTGTCCTTTCCTAAAATGTATCCCAGGTTTTGAATTTATAAGATGAATGAATAATTTGGTGAGAAACAGATCTTTCAGATTTGCATAGCCCCAGTTTCTCTGTGGGCTGAATTTTCAACTAAGAGCCGAGCTTTCTTCTAGCAGATGGGGAAGCTCAAGTCCAAGAAGACAGAATGGCAGAAGGACCCTGATCATGAGGAGACACCTGTGCCTGTGGGCTTGTTAAATGAGTATGTAGTCACTTCCATGTGAGTCCAATTCAAGCTGTGTCCACTCTGTCATGGAACTGAGGAGCTAACATACACTTTATCACCACCAGTGAATAAATCCAGGCTGGACGGATGGCTCAATGGGTAACATACTTACCACATAAGTGTGAGGACCTGAGTTCAGATTCCCAGAACCCAGGAAAAGCCAGGCACAGTCTACAGTCCCAGCATTCCTACAGTGGGACAGGAAGCTTGCAAGCCAGCTCTCAGGATGACCTAGGCAAGCAGCCAACCTCCGAGGTCCATGCACACACCATGGGATGAGGGCTCCTGCATTTACACACATGAACTTGTGCATGCATCAAACAGATTACAGTTTTTAAAGTTGGAGAATTCTGCTGTATAAATACTCAATTCTTCAAAGAAGTCTTTTGGTACTTGGATAGTGGTGCTTTGTGTCCCTCAGCGTGTGTTCCCAGATGCCTTAGTTTCTGAGGAAGGTTGTGTCATTAAGAAGATTCCCAGCCTGTGTGTGCTCACAGTTCTGTGCACACAGTGTGGCAGCATGTCTGTGATTATTATTGTTACATATCAGTGTGGCCTCAAGCCTCAGACAGTAGGCAACAGCGACCAGTCTTGAATAAAATCATTACTCTATAGTACCCAATGTAGATATTTTAAGCAAGCTATCTAGTTCAGAACGCAGGAAGGAAGGAAACATGGTCTTAAGAGCAAGACAAGCAGAAGGGAAAAGGACAGATAATAGAAACATGGCCAGCATGGAGGATTTGGAAGGAGCCCACTGCTGGGCAGAGGGAAGTGATACTCAGAAAGGAGTCCGCTAGCAAATGCTGCTGTCTGTCATTCACCTGTGTGAGAGACTGGACACTGATCCTGCTGGAACCTGGAACCTGGGATCAGGGGAGCTTCAGTGGAGTAATGCTACCCCGGGGTGACAGTTACCCACGCTGGCATGACAGTTTCCCTTCCTGGAGTGCCAGTTACCCACCCTGGGGTGACAGTTACACACCCTAGGGAGATAGTTGTCCACCCTAAGGTGCCAGTTACCCACCCTGGGATGACAGTTACATACCCTAGGATGACAGTTACCTACCCTGGGTTAACAGTTATCCACCCTGAGGTTCCAGTTACATACCCTGGGCTGGCAATTACCCCACCCTGGGGTAACAGTTATCCACCCTGAGGTTCCAGTTACATACCCTGGGGTGACAATTACCCCACCTGGGGTGATAGTTACTCACTCTAGGGTAACAGTTACCCCATCCTGGGGTGCCAGTTACCCTGGGATGACAGTTAACTATGATGAAGTGACAGTCACATATCCTGGGGTGACAGTTCCCTGCTCTGAGATGCCACTTAACCCACCCCAAAGTACCAGTTATCCAGAACTTTTGTCCTGTGGGTTAAGGTAACTGGAAAGAGCTCTCAGATGATGCAATTGTAGACCAGACCATGCATATATTAAAATAGTGAAGTCTGAGGAATAGGGGCAAGATAGAGTTAGCATCCTCTGCCTCCATGGACAGTCAGCTTAAACTGTCAGGCACAGGTAATGATGCCGTGTTGTGTGCTTACTGTGTGTGTGTCAGTTAATTCGTATTTATCTGATAAAACACAGTGAGATCTGGGTAACCTATTAGAAGGAGGGGCTTATTGGGAGCTACAGTTTCAGAGGGATGGGAGTCCCTCCCCATCATGATGGGGAGCCTGCCAGCAGGCAGCCATGGCTGGAGAGTAGCAGCTGAAAGCTCACATCCCAGTATACAAACAGGAAGCAGAGAGAGACAGAATGGTGGTAGCCTTTTGAAACCGCAACTCCTCCAATAAGCCCACACCTCCTAATCCTTTCCAAACAGTTGCAGTGGCTGGAAACCAAGGATTCAAACATATAAGCCTATCAGGTCTTATTCAAATGATCACACTGGGTTTCAAAAACTAAAAGGTGCAGTATTAAATATCTACCAGAAATAAACTACATGGCAGGTCTGAAAGTCACATAGCTGATTTAAAAAGAGCCAAATACAACTAATGAGACTTTTGCTGTATTTAAAATATGTGAGACTCAGCTGAAAAGAAAGTTAGTGAACTTGAAGGTAGTTCAGAAAATATTATGCAGAATGCACACAAACAAACGAAATCCCAGAGTTCAGGCAGGGTGGGATACAGAGTATTGCTACAACGCTACCTTGCCTATATTTACATCAGACTGAAGACTGAAGAGAAGGGAGAGAAAATAGGATGAAATCAATATTTGAAGAGACAATGAGGGCTGGCTTCAGAAAGCAGGAATGGCTGTCAAGGCTTATGGAACAGGCCAGCAGTTGTTTAGGGGGTTGTTGAGTTTGGTTTCTGGCACAAGGTATGAATTGAATAACCAAGAAAGAGGACACTCAGCTGTTTAAAAAGAAAAGCAATATCTTCATACAATTGGTCTGGGAGAAGCCTAAGACTAGAAGTCCCTTAGCAGACTCTGGCCTGGGTATTTTATAGGACACTTAGGTCCTCCTATTTCTCCTATTGGTCCTGTTTAGATACTCACCCTGTGCCTTTCCACCATTTCTCCTTGCAATGCTGTCTGGGATCAAGAAACAGGCACCTCCAGAGAATGGCGTTCACTGCACTAATCCATCTGCTTGCTTATACCTCCTCCAGCTCATAGCTGCAAACCGTGTGCCTTCATCATGCCTGTGACACACTCTGAGCTGCTCAGCACAGTGACTTTAGTTCTTGAACTTCAGTATTTTTGCCTTCATTTTACTTTACCTTCTGTATTTACCCTACGAAAGTCTGTGGCATCTGTAGTCCTCAGAAGGAAGATGAAGATGCAGCCCCTTAATCTCCGGCAGAGAGAAAAGAAAGGAAACAGGCTGCTTAGTGGTTGGCTCTACACTCAAGGACTGATGCCACAATAAAATATGCTTCTGGTATAGCTCCGGAGAGCATGGAGCAGGAGGCAAACCAACTCTGCCACGCAGAGGTTTACAAACCTTCACACAGAGTAAGTACACTCCGTCCAAATCAAAGGAGATTCGAGTGGAAGGTTGTCAGTCTAGGCAGAGGGAAGGGACTGAAGCACAGCCCCCGGGACCTTATTAGTGGCTGTATTTAAAGAAGAAGAATTTCATGGCTGGAAGACAGAGTATCTGACAGGCAAAAAGAAGGTGGGTCTTCTGAAAATTTAATAGCATTTAAGTACAGTGAACCATCTTCAGGAAATGAAGAGCTGTACCCTGCAATGCTGGAACTGGAGTGTGTGTGTGCAGTGGTTCCTCCTGACAACCTTATGGGTCAGGAATTACCTTGGACACGAGACACTTGTCAGGGCAGCACCTTTTATAGGCTTGAGTTCTGACCAGAATATGTAATAGGGTTAAGCCTGAGGGTTCCTAGTTCTCTGTTTTCTGATTACGGACACAAGATGACCAACTGTTTCTACTTCTCTATGATGAGTATACCCAGGACTGTGAACCAAAATGAACCCCTCCTTCCTGAAGTTACTTTTATCAGGGTATTTCATTGTAGTGACAGAAAATCAACTAATACAACAGACTTTTAAGGCAGAGAAAGTAAGATATCAAACTTGGGGCATAAAAGCTCTTTCAGAAAAGCTTGAATTTCTTTCCCCATTTTGATGAGACCCCAAACAGAAGAAAACAAAACCAAACAGACAAGAACCATAAACGGAGCAGACATATGCTCTGGATCATTCCATTACCGCCACATTTGTTGTTCATGGCTACATTATGGCCACTTGGACGCAGTGGGGGAGTTGAATATTCAGTAGGTTCCATTTTGTAAATAAATGATTATGCTGGCTGACTGTAAAACAGTCCAGAGTGGTAAAATTCCATGGGACTCTAGTAATTATATATGCCTCATTTTAAAGAGTATTCAAAGCTGCTTTCAAAAGAAGTGACTGTATAGACCAGTCAAAACGCTCTAGCCATAATTTACAGCCTTGACCTAAAGTGACAGGTTCTGATTTTCAATTGTAAGTTTATTGAATAGCGTGAGGTCAGCACAACACTACCAAATGGCCAAATGGCAGCTGCCCTACATGGAACTCATACAAACTCCAAATGAAATTCTTTCAACAATTAGAGCCACACACAATCTTCTTTCTAGTGGAAAACTGAAGTGAAACACATTTCCCCACAACGTGATTTTTGTTTCTTAAGGTAGACAATACATTGAGACCCTGGCATGGAATTCAGGTAACATAGCCCTTTAAATGTTGCTGGTTTATAAGAAAACGACAGAGATCAATTCATTAAGTGTTAGTTTATGTCAAGTCAAGGCCAACCACTGTCAACGATGGTCCAGAAAGAAGGGAGGATCTGCTGGAGTTTGAAGAGAATTTCGTCCAAATTTCAGACATAATGGAAAATGGGATATAAAACTCGGTTTATGGTCAAACCATTTCAGAATGGCTGGAATGGGTTGGTTCATGTTTTTCCTCTGGTTCTGTCTTGTGACCATGAATATATTCTCAAAAAAATTAAAAAAAAAAACAAATGTAACTTGAAATGTCACTTTCCTGTTCCAAGTCCTGGAATAACCGGATTGAATGAGCATTTAAACATGCCATAATGACAACCTTATCTCAACGGAAGAAGAAAGCCTCCCGGGGAACAGGGGTGGCTCTTAAAGACGGGCAGGCAATGATTACTCCACAGGCAGACTCAGGATAAGTAGGTGATCTATCTATTCTGAAAAAAGTAACAAATCTGTTGTTCCCAGATACCATTATGATCAGTGTTCTTAAATAAACAGCGTTCCTTTGTTGACTAGTTTGAATTATGATACAGAAATGCATACACAGAAATAGTCAAAGTGTGTCTTTCTATTTGCTAACTAGAACGTTGCTGTTTCGTTGTTTGGTGTGTGTTTATAATCAGTCACACTGCACACAGGAGCACTTCAGCCAGCATCTGCCTGAACACCATGGTACCCTCATAGATGGCAGTACCTATAACTGTCACAGTTTGTGATCTGGGATGTTCACACAGTGATGGGATGACCTGATGGTACATTTCCCAAAATGAACACTCATCATTAAGTAATGCAAGCTTACATTTATTTTTATTTTAGTTCTGAATATTATCTATAACAAAAGTTGGGGGCTCAGTGGTGTAGAACACTTGCTGCTGACAGAGAGGACTGAAGTGGATCATGGCTGCCTGGAACTCACAAGCTTCAGGGAATCTGCTGTCTTCTCCTGGCCTCCATGGGTACCCTCACACACACATGTACAGACACACACACACACATGCACATGCACACACAAATGAGAATAAAAAAATCTTTTTGAAAAAGATTTGGGGGGAGGGGGAGGGGACTTTCAGGATAGCAATTGAAATGTAAATTAAGAAAAGATCTAATAAAAAATTGAAAAACAAAAGAAAAAGAAATAGAAGCTTGTATACCTATCCAATGTAGCTTTTAAAAAAATAGTATACATCTAATGGAATATATATATATATATCTTTAATGAAAAGACCATTATATACCCACATTGCTACAGAGAGACATAAAGCAGGGGAAGACAGTCTGATCTTCTTTCATGTTAGATGTGTCCCGGGGAGCATGTGAGGGGGAGGGTGCTGTAGTGTCCAGGTGATGAGCTGCTGATAAAAGACGCTCCTAGGCAAAAGGAGGTGCCCTGGTGAGCTTCTGCCAACGGGACACAGGGAACCTCAACTGACAAGATTCCTCCAACAGTCTGGCCTGTGAGCCGGACTGTAGGCATTTCCTTGATTTGTTGATGTANATGTGTCCCGGGGAGCATGTGAGGGGGAGGGTGCTGTAGTGTCCAGGTGATGAGCTGCTGATAAAAGACGCTCCTAGGCAAAAGGAGGTGCCCTGGTGAGCTTCTGCCAACGGGACACAGGGAACCTCAACTGACAAGATTCCTCCAACAGTCTGGCCTGTGAGCCGGACTGTAGGCATTTCCTTGATTTGTTGATGTAGGAAGCCTCAGCACACTGTGGGCAGTGACCCCAGGCAGGTCCTTCATAGAAACTGAAATAAAGCTGCTCTCCCCTAAGTGGTTTTGGTTGTGGTTTTTTATCACAGCAATAGGGACCTGGAGATGGTCTTAGAGTGTGTCATGCTCTGGGCCCTTGTATCTCACCTCCTGCTATACCAGGTGAACTGAGACGTACTTTGTGAGTGTGCACGACGGATGATAAAGACTTGACTTTATGGTGGAAGTGGATATCTCAAAACATAGGTTAGAAAGGCAAGGAAGGCAAGGGTCTGCAGAGCTTACAAATAAGGCACAGCGTTTATGGAAGAGGTTAAGGTCTGCCAGGTCTTTTGTCTCTGAGCCAGTGGAAGAACGTCTCTCAGCCAGATGAATCGGCTGCTCTATAGGACAAAGCGGGGAAAACGGAGCTGGCAAATTGATGTCAGGAGAGTGTTTACCTTTTAGGTATGAAGACCTGAGCCTGGTTCCCAGAATCCATGTAAAAAAAAATCCAAGTGATGGAGGTGTGCTTGTAACCCTAGTGTTGGGGAGGCAGAGACAAGAGGATCCTGGGACCTGCTGGCCAGTCAGCCTTGTCTACTTGGTGAGTTCCAGGCCAATGAGAGACCTGAAAATAAATAAATCTAAAAAAAAAAAGTTACTATAAATACAGAGCCAAGCAGACTCAATCATTAGCTGGGTCTCCAGGTGTCCTGAAGCAGGGAGGAGCATCAGGACTTGCTTTGAGAATTACACCTTGGCTCCCTAAAAGTGGAATGGCTTCCCTAGTGGAGAGGAACCCAGAGAGGTAGGTCTGATAAGGGAGGGGAGATGACATGCTTGCTTGTTGATATACTGGTAGAGCTTGAATTATCTAGAAGCTATTCCATTGAAAGGAACAGAATCCAGAGAGTACTGATCAGAAAGTCCAATAAGTTCATGATTCTCACTGAAGCAGAGGACTGACCTACAGTGGTGTTCATTGTTCCAGTGAATTTTGAGGCAAAGAGGGGCGGTTAACATTTAAAAGACAGTTCTCGTCTAATGGATCAACTGTTGAGTGGAGATGATGCTGGGCATGAAAAGATAAAGTGTGATTAAGAGTTTAGATTTTGGGGGAGAAAAGCAGTTTGATTTCAGAAGCCAAAGAGCTGTCAACAGAATGAGCCATTTAGACAATGTGAGAATCTTCAGGAACGCGGTGGAAGTGTGCTGTGCAGTTGTTTGAGAATTGGCTGAATTGGAATTGGGAGGGTTTTTTTTTCTTCAAGCAGTGTGCCAACAAAAAGGAGAGACACAGAGGAAGGGTGGGCCAGGGACCAAAGGAGAGGGGTAGAGATATTAAGCACCTATACAATCATGTTCAGCAAGTGCTTTGTGAGGATTTGGGGTTCTGCACATGTAAGAAATATGAGACAAAGTTGGGTCATATTTGCCTCCCTTGAGGTTTGTTTCTAGTGATTATTTTTAAGATGCTTATCAAAGGGGTCTTTGTAAAGTTGTAAAGTAGGTTTTAAAACACTTCTTTTCATGCCCATCTACCGCTCTCCTGCCCCTTTAAGTCAGTCCTCCTCTCAAAGCTATCAGAAATAAAGATCTGGTCACACTACTCAGTTTTCTTTCCTTCTGCACCAGGATCTAGTCCTTGCTTGGCTTCAAATATCCCCTTAGCATGTGATCACTGCATCCTCTATGTTCAGTGCATTGTGGGAGAAAGAGAAGCAAGCATGCATCCATAAAGGAGTGTGGTGTGCGCTCAACAAGGTCAGAGCTGAAACAAAACAAAACATCCAACCAGGACACTCTGTGTGTGCTGTTCTACAATCCCACTCTGTCCCACACTAGCCTGTGAAATTTCTCTGCATCCTCTGTTACTACACTCCAGGCATCCCTTGTAACTTTCTCTCACTGCTAGGGCTTCTGGGCTGAGGTAAATCCCCAGCTTTGTGGCTTTGTGGAACCTGCTACAGACACATTGTTCTCTTGCTATTGGTAGGTTGGCTTGGGTGTGGATACTTTGATTTAGTTTTGAGATAGGCTGTCACACCATAATCCAAGTGTGGTGGTTTGATGAGAATGGTCCCCATAGGGTCATATGTTTGAATACTTGGTCCCCTGTTGATAGAACTGTTCAGAAACTGTGGCCTTGCTGGAGGAGGTATATATCACTTGGGATTGTCTTTGAAGTTTCAAAAGCCCACACCATTCTCTCTCTCTCTCTCTCTCTCTCTCTCTCTCTCTCTCTCTCTCTCTCTCTCTCTCCTTCCATCTCTCTCCCTCCCTCTCTCTCTCCTTACCCCCTCTCTCTTTCCCTCCCTCCCTCTCTCTCTCTCCCTCCTGATTTTTGGATCTGATGTAAGCTCTCAGCTTCTGGTTCTGCACTATACCCATCTACCTTGCATCCTTGCAAGGATGGACATGGACTCACCCTCTGGAGCTATATGTCTCGGTATATTCTTGTATAAGTTATATTGGTCATGGTCTCTTTGCAGCAATAGAAAAGTAACTGAGACACTAAACTAAACTCAGTCCTCATGTGGCAGCTCCCATGTGCTGGGATTACAGGCACGCACTACCACATCCTGCTCTGCAGAGACAGAGTTACATCCCTGTGCACACACCCTTCAAGAGCAGGGCCTTCCCAAAGGATGCTTTCAAGTTACGTGTCTGCCAGGAAGATAAGACAATGAAGGTTCAATGAATGAGTAAACGATTACAAGTCATTTGACATGTGATAAATTGATTTTAGAACATTTTACAATTTCAGTTAAAAGGGTAATATGGCCTTTTACCATACACACACANAAAAAAAAAAAAAAAAAAAAAAAAAGAAGGAAAATGATGAAGATAGCTGCTTATATGTAAACATAACTTGGTGTAAATGCTACAGAAATTGTAGCAAAAGAGATGAACAAGAGAGTCCTGGTTTGAGTATGGGGTCAAAGTAGGCATGTATGGTGACTAAAGCTACTTCAATAAGTAAGGTCATTTCCTGCTCAGAGAAGGAACTCATGAAGATCCCTGATGTGCTCAGGGTCTGGTGAGGGGGAGGAAGGCCCACAGCACAAGGTGGAAGATGAAGGCAGAAGCTGGTGTACCAGGTGAAGATTTGTGGATTGTTTCTACAAGTAAAGGGCAATCACTGAAAAATATTCTGAATAACAGCATTCATTATCTAAGCATTTTCATGTTGAAGGGGTAGAACATGATTAGGAGGGCAAGAGAGACTATGAGAGCCCATTGAAGAGATCTGTTCCTTCAGAATCCAGAATCCAGGCTTGCTTGGTTCCATTAGGAGACTCATGGGTGTGGCAGCTCAGGCCTGTGATCCCAGCACTTGGGTGACAGAAACAGAACTTCAGTGAGTATGAGGCTAAGATGGGTTACAGAGTGAGATCATGCCTCAACCAACCAACCAACCAACCAACCAACCAGAATAACAAAAGGAAGAGAGACACAGTGAGAGACAGAAAAGGAAGAAGGGAAGAGAAGGGGAAGAGGGGGAGGAGAAGGGAGGACGGGGAAGAGAGGCAAAAGGAAAGGAAAGGAAAGGAAAGAAAAGGAAAGGAAAGGAAAGGAAAGAAAAGGAAAGGAAAGGAAAGGGGAAAAGGAAAAGGGAAAAAAGGGAAAAGAAAAGGGAAAAGGAAAAGGAAATGGAAAAGGAAGGAAATAATAGAGCACTAGGATCTGGCTTCCTTTCTATGTAAATTGAAGCCAAGAAGAGAGAAGCATGGCTGGGTCAGAGCTGCAGCTCTTGTATCTGAGCCACCCACAGGCTGTGGCCTAGGATAAAGGCTTTGTATTTCTGTAGGCTAACTATTCCCATTCTGGGTTTCAGGAAAGAAGGTGGGGGAAGCATTAAAGGCAAAACCAGGCAGAGGCAGGCAGATTTCTGAGTTCGAAGGCAGCCTGGTCTACAGAGTGAGTTCCAGGATAGCCAGGGCTATACAGAGAAACCCTGTCTCAAAAAACAAACAAACAAACGAAAAAAAAAAAAAAGACAAAACCAGAACGTGTCAGCATCCATCCCAAGATGTTCCCAGAATTCCAACCAAACAGGTTTTTACTCCTATTACACTATGCAGAACTGCATGACATAGCCACCTCTATTTATAAGAAAACCCAGTAAGTATGGGCTGAAAAAGAAAGAAAAAGAAAAAGAAGAAGAAAAAGAAAAAGAAAAAGAAAAAGAAAAAGAAAAAGAAAAAGAAAAAGAAAAAGAAAAAGAAAAAGAAAAAGAAAAAATACCGGATCTGTTCCAGCCCAGACAAATTCAGGTTTAGTAAAGAAGAATCTTTGCTACTTGATGGCTAATTGAGCTTCCCCCCACCTCTTGTTAGGGCAGGTAAGCACAGTTTACTTTGGCCAGGGGAGGCTGTTCTGAGTTAACTTGTAGAAAGAGCATATGAATGACTGTGAAACCACTGAAGAACAGGCCCAATAGACACTGAAAGCCATCTCATTCAAACCCAAGCCCTGTTCTAACTTGCTTCCTTGAGTAACTAGGTACCAACCACCTATTTAAATCATCTCTTACTGTATCATATTCTGCAAACTGTACATGCCCACACCAGGAATTCCTTTGCAATTACAATAATGATTATCATCTGGTGACATGATATGTCTATCATCCAAAGCCACCTACATTTGGGACATGGAAGTAGTTCGTGCACAGTGACATGTCTGGATTCAAGGGATAGAGGAGCTTATTACCTTTCCTGGTAGCAATGGACAATTCAGCAATATGGTCCCTGGAGCTGTCCCAACTGTGCTCTAAGCTAAATAAGTAGGAAATGGTTCTCTTTTCCTGTGTGTTGGTGTAGCTGTGGTGTAATGGTTACAAGGCATTGAAAGCTATTTCTCTAGCTGTCTTACAGGGACAGATCATGTTCTTTCTTAACATTGCAAGGCTAACCACCTGGGATGAATTCAACTGTGTACATTTTGATCAGTACTTGAAGTGATCTATAGAATAGTGCTATATGCTGACGCACTGAATGCAAACGTTTGCATTACAATGAACACATTCAATTCTGTTCAAGGCTGACTAGGTACCAACCACCTATTTAAATCATCTCTTACTGTATCATATTCTGCAAACTGTACATGCCCACACCAGGAACTCCTGATGTTTACCATTCAATATTGAATTTCTGTGATATAAAATTTTGAGAGAGTTTGTAGACCATACAGTCATTCAGTGATCATGCTCTATCTTCTCCTTAAATCTTTCTGCACTTCATGGATGTTTCTCTTCTTCTGCTGTCTCTGTCCTTATCTAGATTGCCATGGTCTCACTCCTCAACTGTTAACAACAAAACTTGATGTAATTGTACCTTTTCCAGACTCTTGAAATCTGGTTTACTGTTTTCCTCAATTTTTATTATATAATGTAATCCTCTTTTGAGGCGTGCCTCCCTGCCTCCGTTGACCAGCAAGAAAGTCACACCACCACCCGGATCTTCTCAGTCAGCTTTATTCTGGAGTACCTTGGTGGTAGTAGATTCCCAGGACCCTGGACAGCAGCAGAGCTGCTGCTTTTATAGTCTCCCAGGGAGGGGGAGGGGGTGTCATAGTGGATGCGGATTGGTGCATCAAGATACACCTCATCAGCATGTGGCCCGTTCATTGGTGCCACAAGCCACACCCATTAGCATATTTTCCCTTCTGGAGGGGCTACTGCTTGAGGAGGGCCTGAGGAGAGAGCTGCGCATGCGCACTAGGCTCTCCTCCCTGGCAGCCTGCCAGTCCTGCGCCATCTTGTAATGGGGCAGAGCCGCAGGCTCCTGGAGCCGCAGGCCTTCCCAGAGCCGGATGGTCTTCCCGGAGCTCGGGTGGCTTTTTGCCGGTCAGAGCCGAGACGGCGGCCGCCGCTGGGTCAGGGCCGAGGCGGCGGCGGCAACTGCCGCTGGATCAGAGCCAGGCAGCGGTGCCTCCTACACTCTTTCCCAATATTAAAAAACCCCAATAAGTTTTCATTGATCTTGGGATTAATATAGACTTGGTGATTCACCTCAGAGTCCCTATACAATCTGGCCCTTGCCAGGTGTGTTAGCTACTTTTCTGATGCTGTGGTAAAAACACCAGGATCAAAAGCAACTTAAGGAAAGAGGGTTTAGTCTGGCTTATAGTTCTAGAGAGAAAGAGTCCATAATGGTTCAGAATGCGTGTAAGGTGCCAGGAAGCAGCGAGATTGCATTTTACACCGGAAGAAGAGAGGGTGAAAAAGCAGTGGGTAAGGCTATAAATCTTCAAAGACAGCTCTCAGATGAACGTCCTCCAGCAAGGCTCCACCATTTTCCTAAACAGCATTTCCAAGTGGGAATGGAATATTCAAATACACGAACCAATGGAAGGGCTCTTCTCATTCAAACATCATACCCACCTTTCCAAACACATACAGCTTTGCCCCTTGCTCCTGTCAACCCGTTGACTCGTACTCAGGTAGATGTTATTCTACTTAGGCAGTCCATCACCCACTTCTAAAATGCCCTGCGTCCCGTCACCTTCTTCCCTGGGGAATTTGTGTATCTCCCTTGGGCCACACTTTAGACACAGTTCCCTACTTCACCAGGGTCAGAAAAACACTGCTTATAACTTTTACCACACTGGCAGCTTTTTTTTTTTTTGGTTTTTTGAGACAGGGTTTCTCTGTGTAGCCCTGGCTGTCCTGGAACTCACTTTGTAGACCAGGCTGGCCTTGAACTCAGAAATCCGCCTGCCTCTGCCTCCCCAGTGCTGGGATTAAAGGCGTGCGCCACCACGCCCGGGTTCACACTGGCAGCTTTTAACTTACCAGTTACTACCTGGTTAATGCTTAACTATACCACCAAGCCTATCCATTCTATTTGAAAAAGACTAATGTTTGGTTTGGTTCTCTCTCTGCTATCTATTAGTATAACTCACATTTCTTTGATTACTGAGATTGAACAAACATAAAACCTTTTGGATAATGAAGACAAGGACATGCTGGGTAGCCTCACACAATTGATGATTTGTGTGTAGTTTGCAAGGCAGGATGATTTTTAAATGTGCAGATTGTGCCCACAAATGGTACATGGCTCAAGGGAGATTTAAATCTGGATGTGTATGAATCCCAGGCCTGGATCCAGGTTTGTCGTACTGACTTTCTCTCTTAAGCGAGACACTTTACATGTAATAGTGCTTTATACAAAGTGTGGCGTGGTGGATTTTTTTTATCAGTATCATCTGAAATGGGAGAATAAACAAAGAACAGTAGTGAATGAAAGACCCACTATTGCTATAAAATCCCAATGAAGACAAATCTCTGGTCTCCTCCTATCTACCCACACCACATTGTCCAGTGCTCTTATACTGTCAACTGATAGTCTGAAGAACTGAAGATTTTATGAGGTATCCTGTGATAGCAACACAATTCATCTTGATTATTAATATCTCTTGAGTGTTTCTATAATAGTGCTCTGATCTAAACCAAGAAGCACTAAGACTGGATTCAATTCTCACCTTCTCAGGAATCCATAAGCCATCAAACGCTCAGTGTTAGAGGTGAAGACACAAGAGGAGGGAAGATGACTGGGAAAGGAAGCTGCCCGTGCCTGCCTTCCTTACCTCCCAGGGCTGTGCCTTCCCGGGTTTCTGACCAATTCCAGACAGTTACTTCAACTTGGAACTGGAAGTTGGCAGGCTCCAGGTTATTACATGGTCCATTCCCTATCCTTGGCAGAGACAGAAAATGTGGAATTCTTTCGGGTCTAAAATAATAAGTAGACTAGGTTCTGAGACTCACTGTAACAGAAAGCCCACCAAGCAAGGACTATGAGGACTGAGAGACATGGCCTCCTGGTGACGAAAACCTTAAGTCTTTTATTTCCAATGAAGATAGGGCAAATGTTCCAGAATATGAAACAATTTTGTTTGTTTGTTGTTTGTTTGGGTTTTTTGTTTGTTTTTTTTAGACTGGAGTCTTTAGTTTAACAGGCCTTGTTGTCCTGGAACTTTCTCTATAGACCAGATTGACCTCAAACTCACAGGGATCCACCTGCCTCTGCCTCCCAAGTGCTGGGATTAAAGGTATTTGATGACACCACTCACCTGACACAAGCAATTTCTAAGTCTTGACAGGTGGACAGAATACCCTGCTTCCATGATTTATTTTTAATTTTATTTTTCTAGTGGGAGTTTGAATGAAATGATAGCATTAAAAAGTAGAAAGACTATAGTTTAAAATCAGGCAATAATAATGGAAAATCTCTATTTGGTTTTGACCAGGCAGATTTACTTCCATTACTTTATGTGACTTTAGTGTAGCTGTTAACAAAAACCTATGATTTTGTGTTTTCTTCAGGGCTAAATGCTGCCATTTTATCATATTGAAGATTCTGCAGAAATAGCTTGAGATTCCACTGCATAGATGCTCCGGGTGTACTTACTCTAACCTTGATTCGGCATGCTCTCGTTTTATTAAACAGTTCCATAATAAATGTATTTGGCCCATTTTTCTATATTGGATGTTGATTTTCTTAAAAATTGATATGAATAACTTATTTTAGCTATACTCGTGTAGATTGGATATTCTCGTTTTTTTGAGACAAAGTCTATTTTTGGAACTCAAACTGGCCTTGAACTCATGATTGTCCTACTTCAGCCACACATTTCCCACCCCAAGTGCTGAGATTACAGGCATGTGCTACCACACTGAATTAATTCATCAACATTTACTGAGTAAACTGGGATGAATACAGTTGGGAGAATGACATAAAATTCTGCTACAAAAGCTGGTACACTATTTTGATTTCTCCTGCTAGGTTTTGTGTACTTTTTTAATATGTTATACTCTTTTCTCTGGACTAATTTCCACTTATATTACAATCACTCAGCTCCAGCCCATGTCCCTTACATGCATGGAATATGTACTGTTCGTGAGATCAAGAAGCATGAATAGTGTGTTCTTGATGTCAGCAGAGTTTGGTAATGATGTGCTGGCTCTAATTCAGGTAAATTATCACTGACATTTTAAAGTGTGGCCAATAGTATGTGGACTTGAAAAGAACAACCAAGAAAACTCCAATATATTTTAGCCAGTGCTTTCTACTTAACAAGCACTCCAACAATGTAGGGTATAAAAGACAGATGATAGACAGACAGACAGACAGATGATTGATAGGTAGTAGGTAGGTAGATAGATAGATAGATAGATAGATAGATAGATAGACAGACAATAGATAGATAGATAGATAGATAGATAGATAGATAGATAGATAGATAGATAGGTAGACAGACAGATAGACAGATAGACAGGTAGATAGAAGAGAGATAATAGATGGATAAATGTTAGAAAGATGATGGGTAGATAGACAAAGATAAATGATAGACAAATGGTAAATAGACAGACAGATGATAGATAGATAGATAGATAGGATGATGGTAATAGACATAGATAAATGATAGATAGGTGATTGATAGACAGACAGGAGATAAATAGAGAATAGACAGAGGATAGAATATTAGTCAGACAGATGGATTCAAGGAGAAAAGGATAGTTACGAGGACCCACCATGTCTAAAGGGAATTATAGTATTCACCCTCATGGTGAGAATTCCACTTAACTTCTTATGGAGGTATTGGCTAGCTATGTTAAAATGAAAACACACCAGTAGGCATGCAAATTAAGATGAGAAGACTGTAGGAATACTTTCTGTGTTATCTTATATCACTAGAATGATGAGTTCCTAGAAAAATTACCCAGGACCTGGATAATAAGAAATATTTCCCATGAACAAAGAGGAATAAAAATCAAATATTAAGAATGTCCTGGAAGGTGAGAGTTAGGTGTTTTATTCCCAGCCTTGGGCTATTAAATTTTTTTCAGTGAATAACTAGTACTTATAATCAGATAAATCAAAAAACTATAAAAAGTGATATTGACAAGTTGAACAAATCTAAGGAAATTAAAGGAAGGATGAAATAGTACTTTATGAGGGGAAGTCTTGTAAGACTGTACCCTACTGACATGAAAGAAACAAAGATATGCATTTTGCCGTGGGGTAAGTTCTCCTGTGCTGTCTGTAAGAGCAGCTATAGCTGTGGAATGTTGTGTAAGACATTGTTGGCTGGTTAGCTGAGCACGTTTAGAAAGTCCCTTCAGGTTCCGGGAGATTGCTCAGCAGGTAGCATTTGCTGTGCAACCATCAAAATGTGACTCCACATTCCCAGAATTCACTTTATACTCTGTGTGTGATGTGTGACATGTGCACCTATCATCCCCCAGCTCAGCAGGCAAAAACAGGTGGATCCTAAAGGCTCACCAAACAGCCAGTCTAGCTGAAATGGCAGGCTCTAGATCCTGTGAGGGACCCTGTCTAGAGAACTAAAGTGGAGAACTATATACAGCCAGTGTTTTCTCCCTATCTCAAAATCTGCATGAACAGGTATGTGTACCCATACACACATGCAAGCATCATATGCATGCACACACACACACACATGCACACACAACGACACAGACACACACACACACACACACACACACACACACACACACACACACACACAGGCAAAACACTCACACACACAAATAAATAATTTTTAAATACTATTTGAAGTCACTGCTTACTGAGAACTTGCTGTGATCCAGGCCTTGGTCTAGGTGCTCTGCCTACATTTGGTTATTCTCATTCTTGGTCATCATGTGGTCTGTTTCCTTTGTCATGGTCACATAGATCCTAATACCCACTGAGTTTAAATAACTTGAACAAGAGCTGGAAAGTCGTAAAATGGAATTTGACCAACATGCATTTGATTTCTGTGCTAGGAATGACTAAAGTGTTAATATATGAGATCTGAGAAAAATGAATAAATACTAAATGAAATGAGAATATCCCTGGAGCATATCAAGCCACCAGGAGAAACCTGGATTTTATCTCTGAGTTTTAAATTATGGCTAAGAAGTTGAAGAACTTGGGGACCAAATGTATTCCCAATAAACTCCCCATTCTCATTCTGGGTGAGGGAAAGGAACACATTCAATCAAACACTGCGGAGCGTGGCTCAACATCTGAGATACGATGCGTGTCCCAAAGCTAGTGGGATATATTTGGAGGAAGACAGTCTGCTTACATCATCCAGTGTCCTTCCCAATCTACAGTCCCCAAGTCCTCCGCATTCCTCCTGGACACAGTGCCGTGGGCTCTATCATGCAATGGCCTTCTCCTTGATATCAACGTGTGTATCTGCTACTTCTCAATCGCTGTAATAACATACCATGTCCAAGGTAACCCAGAAAAGAGACTTGAGCTTATGATCCCCATGGTTTAAAGTCCACAATGGCAGGGTGGAGCTGCCCTCCCCATGGTACAGTTCCATGCAGCGTGTTCACTACAACAGCAAGCTGAGAGCTCCCATCTTAAGCCTCAAGCAGGCAACAGAAAGTAAACTGAGGATGGCTCCGGTCTCCCCCACCTCCCAATCCCACTCCCAATGACACATCTCTTTCAGTAAGGCCACACTTCCTAAACCACCTGAACAATGCCACCAACAAGGCACCAAGCCCTATAGAAGACAGATCTGACAAAGACAGGCACTGTGACATGTTGAGAGACTAGCTAAAACTCTCAAGGAAAACACCAAGAATGGAAAAGAGTCACAAGCTAGCAGCACCTGCATGAAGATGTCCAACAGGAGAGGTGAGGCCACATCCCAGGAAAGAGAACACCATATGTTTTATGCATAGAATGAGGAGTGTGACAGCCATGGCTTAGCAAGGACACTGAGTGATTCAGTGTGGCTGAGAGGCAGCCCGTGCCTAAGTAATCAAGAGAGGAATCTGTGGATAGCTCTTGGTGCTGCTTCTAGGAATTTGGCAAGAATCTGACATTGGGCTAGGACAAAGGAGTAGGCTCAGACAAGAATTTGACATTGCGCTGGTACAAGGCTCCAGATGAATGCAGCTGAGGAATCTATTGTATTTCTTGTACCTTGGACATCTGGATACACCCCTAGACACAGTGACATGGGACTTTGTTTATTGCTTTGTTTGTTCATTGACTACTTTGTCTTTGATCTAGAATTGACCTTATTCTGTGCACATGCATAGAATATAAAAGCTGACTGGGGAAAAATAAACCCACTTCAGCCTCAGCACTGGCTGGAGTCATGTTAAAGGGTTGTCTAATTGTCTTTTTTTTGTTCAATCCTCACCCCCCCACCCTCTGTCAAGACCATGTTGACTGACTGAGCTGGCTTGGTCAGGAATCTACAAAGACTGGCAAGATCCAAGCTAGGACAGCAGAGACTCTGCTCTAAGATGTCTGAAGATCTTGATTCAGGACAGGAGAGCTGTAGGGTCTTCAGAAGGGGAAGGAGATGGACAGTTTTGCATGTGTTTGCGCAGGCTGGCGGGGGCACAGCTGTGACAGTTAGCTGCAGTGGTGGTGAGGATACAGAAAGCAATCAGGGTGAGAAAGTACAGTAGCCTAAACCCAAGACTGCAGAACAGCTGCAGGGAGGAGGGGATTCCTGAGCTGTCTGGGAAACAGAAGCACGGGTGTGTGTGTGTGTGTGTGTGTGTGTGTGTGTGTGTGTGTGTGTGTGTATGTGTGTGTGTAAAGCGTTGTAGATGACCCATCATCACACTGAAAACAACTGCACTCTATTTTATTCCTTGTAGCTCAGCTAAAAGGTCATTTCATCAAAGACCTAGCCATTGACAAACTTATTGAAAACCATGGCCCTCTGCTTCCTGACTGTGGATACAATATGGCCTTTTGCTTCCTGGTCCTAATGCCAGACCATGATGGGCTGTATTTCCTAGAGCTATAAGCCAAGAGAAACTCTTCCTTCCTTAAAAACTAATTGATTGATTGGTTGATTGATTAATAAGGGATACCAGTGAAACAGCACTACAGAGCCTGAGGCAAGACACCAAGTTTCAGGCTAGCCTGGGCTAAACGGTGACAACCTGTCTCAGAGGGAAAAAGTAAAATAAAAATATGCACAAACAAATCCCTCCCTTTCTATCATATCTTCATCTTCTCAGTCTTTTTCATATCGGCAGACGGCACTGGAGTTATTCGCGTGTGAGCTGCTTTTTTCATTTGTTTCCCTCACATCACATTCAGTGAAAGCTGGGGGCACACATGCGACTGGATTCTGACTTTGACCTTGCACATCACCACGGGGCCCAGAACTTCTGAGCAGTTGCATTCATGTTTTCCCATGAGCAGAGAAGAGATGCTGGTGCCAATGACCAAGTTAGAAAATACAAAGAAAGTGACCGGATGTTGTGAAGAAGGAAGAAAGCTGCTGTGGAAGGGAACAATTTTAGGAGTTTATAAAAATTATTGATTGGCCAGGAAATTGAACAAGTCCAAGACTCAGGGCACAGATGTGGGCTGACACCAAGGATGTGAAGCCACTCGTGTTAGGCAGTAACATTAAAACCAGTCACATGACAAGGGGCTATGACTGTCATGGCTCTAAGGGGAGAAGGAGATCCTGAAACCCAACCTTGTGTAGCTCTCCAAGCTTTGTGCCCTAATGAGAATGGTGAGCTGCTGGGCAAACATCATGCTCAAGAATATACAGTGCCTCACACACAAAGGGAGCACCTTTAAGTGTCTATCCATAGTGCCCCACACACAAAGGGAGCACCCCTAAGTATCCATGGTGTGTCACAGACAGAGGGAGCATCCTCAAGCATCCATAGTGCCTTACAGACAAAGGGAGCACCGCTAAGTATCCATAGTGCCCCTCAGATAAAGGGAGCACCATTAAGTATCCAAGGTGTGTCACAGACAAAGGGAGCACCTCTTCTGGTTCAAGAGCATTGTTAGTAACAAAGCTTGCCAAATATGAAGGGAGAGCAACTCAGGAATAAAAATATGGAGCCCTTGCCTAGCGTGAGCAAAGCCCTGGATTCAGTCACCAGCACGACAACAAAATAAAACAAATAGAAACACAGTAAGGTAAGACTGTTGGAGGAAAAGAATAGAAAAGGCAGCCAGAGAGATGAAACCTGGTTCTCGCCTGGCCGGGCTGCAGAGCACTTCATGTGACTTGAGTGGAGAAATTGAGAAAGGCTCAGTGTGGACTCCGGGATGTACCTTCAAGGCCCAGTTCCTATGTTTGCTTGCTATCTGTCTCACTCAGAAAAGCTTAACTCTCCATCCCTGGTGTTTCTTGCTTTTAAAATTGAGAAAATCATAGTAGCTGTTCCCATGGGGTTCTAGAGAAGATTAGATGAAGTGACATAATTAGTGCTCAGAATAGTCCTCAGTGCAGGCCAAACCCCTGGAAACACCAATCATCCTTGTAACAGCCAAGGTGGACCCTCATGTGCCCGCACGACTCTTCAGACAGAATGTGCCTTGTCCCTAGCAGAGCATGCTGGGACTAAAAGTGTTGGTTGACAGCATCCACAGCCCTGTTGACTATATCCATAAAGTCACCTTCTCTTAGGTGACAGTTCCTTTCTCAGAGCAGCCAGTAACAAAGACTGATCCATATGGAATATAAAGAACCAGCTCTGTCTCCCCAACCCAGAGCAATCCTGAATGTTTGTTATTAATTTAGGTCACCCCTTAGGGTCATCTGAGACTCCACTTAGGATTATATTACAGAACAGTATGTCCCTTTGTTCCACTGGGGTTCCCTTTCACAGTTGAAACTATCATAGATAAAATCCAATGTACTAACTTCCCATTCAGAATCTACTTACCAAGAGAGCAAACCTGAACTCAAACAGTGGGTCCAGGTCAAACTGGGGAAGAGAAAGTGGAAAAAGACTTTAGGAATTTTATCTTCAACCATCTGTTGCCACCAAATCCCATCTACTATGTATACCTAGAACATAGGTAGCCCCCAGTAAAAAATGTAATTGCTAGGACTCTAAATGAGTAAACTCTGAAGATATATCAATGGAAGGTAATGTATGTGTTCAACATGGGAGAGGTAATGCTCATGTATAGAATGAATTGAAGTGGCTACCACTGAGTCAAACTGACCTCAGGAGGAGGATAAGCAAACAGGAGTGGTCAATTGTAACCAAAAGATTAGTGTGAAAACAAAAGCATTTGTTCAAATGTATAAAAATGAAGTCCCCCTAGTGCAGTAGAATATAGGAGGACCAATACCAAGGCTTCAGAGTGAGTTGTAGATCTCAGAAGAAAGGTCAATTCACAACCACAGTAGAACAGCTGTGTCATGCTCAGAGCCATTGTTGATACAAGATGTGACCTTGATTCATTCATTGGACAAGGGCATTTTGAACTTAGTTTGATGCAGGTGAAGATATTGAATGCCAGGTTTCCTCAATCCTTTAAGCATTCAGAGTACCCCACTTTAAAAAACATCTGCTCCACTTTATTTAATTGTGAGGAAGAGTCCATTCTCCAACACAAATGTGTTTCTCCCTAATGGGACTCCATCTCCCTAGGTCTGTCTCTAGGCAAATAACTGTATACATACAACAGCAACAGATGCGATGAACCTGCTGTGAAGGAGAGGAAGCACGCCTCAGAGGCAGTGTGGGGTATAATCAATGTTTAACACAGAGGCTGAGAGTGTGTCATGGGACTGATTCTGAGGAGGTTTGATCAAAGAAGTCGAACATTCTATATGACATGGAAGAACTTAGAGATTTAGGAGTACTTTCCCAGCACTTACGGCTCTGGCAAGGCTGTGGGAAGATGATGTGGCTATCCTGCTAGGAAAACACTAGAAGATGGTGATGATGCTGATCTGTACAGAGAGCCAGGATAACGATAAGAGATGGAAATATAAAGAAAAAAAAAGACTAAATCAAGTAAGCCAAAATAAAGCAGACATACTATAAGCATTTTTGGACTGAAGTCCATGGTGCCAAAGCAGTAAGGACTGCGCTGGTGTGGTGGTGACCACTCAGAAGCCCAGTGGTGGCTGTCCTCTTCACTCCAGCAGTAAGGACTGCGCTGGTGTGGTGGTGACCACTCAGAAGCCCAGTGGTGGCTGTCCTCTGCACCCCAGCGCTA
The DNA here is from genome assembly GCA_902729485.2 of Mus minutoides. NCBI lineage: Eukaryota > Metazoa > Chordata > Mammalia > Rodentia > Muridae > Mus > Mus minutoides. The sequence goes on along the minus strand of LR750370.1, from coordinate 513,257 downwards.
GCAGTAGATATGCCATTACAGCACTAACTTCACAACATGTCGGGATGATAGGACCACAACATGTCAAGCCTAGATGGGTTCAATTGTGGTGAATGACAAAGTCAGGCCTGCAGCTTCACTTACAGAGGTCATGGTCCTGGAGGGCATGGAAGTATTTAATTGTGTGCCTTATCCCAGAGGGAAAAACAGAAGAGAAAAAAAGGGAAAGAAAAAAGGGAAAGGAAAAAAAAGGTATTGCCTCATGATATGGTCAAAATTGTATGCAGTCAAAGATAAATGAAGAGGCACTTTGTAGAGATGAGAATGAAAGAAGTATCTAATCTCAGGAGAAGGCTGGTTTCTCTTCCTAGTTTCCAGTCCTGAATCAGGTTTTAGACCCAGATCTACTAGCTCTAAGAAGAAAACCCTATGGTGCCATTCAAGTGCACACATGACTTCTCTTTCACACCTCTGACTCTAGATATGTGGCATTTCCTTACACATCCATCAATTCTCTCCCAACAGTGGGATATCCTACAAATCCATGCAATTCTGACTATCCAGAACAATCATCAGACCTCAATTATTGAAGTTTCACAGCCAGAAGACATGTTTATTTCATCTAAGTCTAGGTTCTCCCATTCTTTTCACCAACAGCTATAAATTGAGAGTTTCCATGATCTCAGGGTAAACAATTTGCTGCAGTGGTTCACAGAACTTAGGAAGATAACTCACTTATTACCTGTTAATTGTAGAAATCATAGCTTGGGAATAGCCAATGGAAGAACAACATGGGACCAAGTATAGTATAGCTGGGTATAGAACTTCCATGCTCTCTCTGGGTGTACTACAGCTGGTTATAGAACTTACACTCCCTCTCTGGTCATACTATACCTTCATAAGCAAGGTGTGTTAACAACACACACAAGCTTTCTGCATGCTGTGGTTTAGGGTTTCTATGGAGAGTCTAGCACATAGACAAGGCTGATTAATCATTCACCATTGATTACTGAATTCAAACTCTGACCCCTCTCTCCTTTCTGCAGTTAAGATGAATGTTACAAACCTCTGATCACATAGCTTGTGTCTCTGACAACCTTACTTTTACCTGAAATTATCAAGGGGCACACCAAGAGTTACCTCATAAATGTAAATCCAGGCATGGTTGAAAATAGTTATTAATAACAGAGATGATACTTAGATTTGAGAAATCGGGGGCATTTTAAAGCTCTCAACCAAGAACTAGGCATGCGTATTCATGTGTATATGTATATGTTAATATATGTGTGTGTGATATATGTGTATATGTTTCTATGTGATAGATACACAAAACATTTTATTACATTACATTGATAAAATGGCATCCATTTACTTTAGTAACTGTATAATAAAGAAAGTATACTACCCAAACATTTGAAAAACTCTTAGACATGGAGTCTTTATGGACATTGATATTAGGAGATCTAATGTGGTATCATGGTCCTCTACCACTATGAAGATAAAGAGCTGCCAGACAGTAAATATAGCCCTAGTCCAGAGTCCATTAAGTCTATGACCTACTTGGTATTCATTCTTTTCTTCCTATGATAGTTAATCTTGTCAATTTGATGGAATTAGAGTCACCATGGAAACAAACCTCTGTATGGGAGTCTATAGTCTGTGAAGAAATCTATAGTCAGTGCAGCAGTCAATAGTCTGTACAGGAGTCCATAGTCTGTTGGGGGGGTCTACAGTCTATGTATGTGGGAGAGTATATAGTCTGTGTGGGGAGGAGGGTTAACTGAGACAGACCTGCCCACCCTCAATGTGGAGTGCTGACCTGGTTGAAAAGGAGAAAGCTGAATAAGCATGAGCATCCATGACCTTTTGCTTCCTGACTGTTGATGCAGTGTGATCAGGCAATTCAGGCTTCTGTTGCCAAGTCCTTTGTACCACAATGGACTATACTCATGTAGGAGCCAAAGAAAACCCTTAACTGGCCTTTGTCAGGAATTTTGTTACAGAAATGAGAAACATAACTAATACAATCTCCAAACACACACACACACACACACACACATATATACATATGTGTGTGTATGTGTATTGGTATATAGGTATATAGATTGGTATATGGTATATAGGTATAACCACATCTAGTTGTTGGTATAATTAATATTGTCAAGAGCTAGCATATGGAGAAAAGCCAAGTAGAAGCCTTTGAGCATAAGATAAGGAACTAAAATTATCATGTCTCAGCAGGCATTGGTGCTACTTCTAGGCCTGAAGGGCATGGCATTAGTCACCCCATCATCACACCATTTAACTCACAAGTCTGGCTTCCATAATGAAGCAGATGGATTCTGGAGGATGACTGTATAGTGGTGAAAATCTGAAAAGCAGGAGCCTTGACTGCAGCTGCTGTGCTAGATACGTTATCTATGGTAGTGCAGATTAGCACAAACTCACATACAGGCTGTACAGCTATTGATCTGGCAAATGAATTTTTTTTCCATCACTATCAGGAAAGAGGATTGGAAATAGCTGCACTAACTTGGAAAGATACGCTTGCAGCCTTGCGTAGGGCTTTGTGAAGGAGAGAGCCCACTGGGCAACAAGTGATCACGTGGTATGAACTGCTCACCATGACCTGGGTTCCCTCAGACTCCCCAGCTCATAAAACTGGATGGGCTCAGCAGCAGTCCACCTTAAATTAGAAGTGGTTCAACAAGCCGAAGGCCCGTGGCTTCCCAGCTACTCTTAGCACCAGCATGAATCCTTTACCAGTTACTCTTCAACACCTTCGACCCCATGGGAGATCACTCATGACCCACTTGTGATATGGAATCGACTCTCAGCTCCGGTTCACAGGTAGGTCACTCTGGCACGGGAGAGAAGGCTAAGAGTGAAGGGAGAAGCCTACAGCCTCACCAGGAGATAACCCAGATAAACCTCTGTGGATGGGATTCTTCCTACAGACTCACCAAGAGATGATAACCCAGATAAACCTCTGTGGATGGGATTCTTCCTTCAGAGCAAAGCTTTTGTTTAATGTTACAGGGACTGTTCTCATTGTTGTAGCCCAAATACTTGACAATAAGCAATTTAATAAAAAGAATTTGAGCCGGGAGGCCTGGTCTACAAAGTGAGTTCCAGGACAGCCAGGGGCTATACGGAGAAACCCTGTCTCAAAAAAGAAAAAAAAAAAAAAGATTTTATCTGAACTCATGGTATAGGAAGGCACAACACAGCATGCTGGTAAGAGTGGCTCTCTGTAATAACGGTAGGAGCATGAGGCTGGTTGCCCAGATCCTGAGAGAGCAGGAAACAGGACTGAGACAGGAAATCATCCAATATGAACGTCAAGGCCCTCCCCCAGAAGAATCTATGATGCAGATACTCTACGATGACTACCAGCGGGGGAGTGGGTGACAGGGCAGGAGGCACCCACTTCTACCCAGTAGGCTTCACCTCATAAGGCATCTGCAATTTCCCCCAGTAGCTTTGACAGCCAGGGACCAAACACATGAGCCTGTGGGGGACACTGTGTACTCATCCCTGTGTAAGCAGGTTATAGGCACATCTAGTTTGTGTCACTGAGAACTGGCTCCAGGTGAGAAAGCTGATGACAGCCTAGATAGAAAGGACAGAAATGAGAACATCAGGAGCAAGAAGCTCTAAAGAAGAGGGACTTGCAGCTGAGTCCGGGCAGATGATAGGCTGCCGAGGAAGTACTGCAGCTTACTTCCCCCCCCCCACAATCTCTCCATCTGCCTATTGCATTCCCACATGTTGAAGAAGGGGAAACAGCCCACTAAGCCTACAGGTCACCCACAAGCACTACCTGAAACATGAAAGTCACCTCTCTGCGCTGGAATGGACTCTCGGAGTCTGGTGTTGCATAGAGCAATGCATAAGATGGCTTTCATGAATACCTGAGGGAAAATGGTTGGACAGCAAGCAAGTAGCTTGGTTAGACTTCTCCAATGAACAGTTTCTGAGCTCTGTACCCCACGGTCGAGTCTTGCCTTCTTGGTTATATTGCAGTTCAAGAGCCAGAGGAGGACATAGAATAAAGACCATTGATTCAACTGCATTTTGTCACCTCTCTCTCTCTCTCTCTCTCTCTCTCTCTCTCTCTCTCTCTAATTTGGACAACTAGACTCCTTACTAATATTTTGTAAATTAATCACTATCATAACAGTAAAATTAAGAAAGAATAGTTATTGAACTGTCTTCAGTAAACCATCTTAGAGAAAAGTGATATATCACAAACAAACATATCACAAAAATTAATGCTTCTTCCTAAGTGAGGCTCCCTGGCTGTAGGTGGCTTTTCCAGACATACAGACACTCACAGGGCTGTGCCAAGTTCAGAACTGGGCAAGTGTTTGAATGGCTTTCTTAAATTAACCGTGCAATGTTTTCATTTGTGAGTCAATTAAAATGTTTTATTTTTGAAAAATCCATGTTACCTTTCTGTCACAGTATTCCTGACCTAAATTCTCTCATAGATGCTCACATACAATGCTCTGGGGTGGTTGAAAATTTCTTACATATTACAACAAACTTTTTTTCTGAACACTTAAGGTAACAGAAGAGTACATTTTATTAAAATATTTGCAGTGTTCGTTGCAAAAGCAATGAAGCCCAGACAGGCAGCCTCAATGATGTTCTTGGAGCTCAGAGACTCTTGGCAATGCCATCCCTTGTAGGACAAAGGACTTTGCCAGGAAACTTGGTACCGTAGAGCAGATCTGAGTCCACAGAAACTTGGGCACACACTTGAGATGAGCTCCCTGCTCCCTGCCAGATTCCTGACGGGGAACACGTTCCCACATAAGGAAACATGACCTGTGGTCAGGTAGGCCCAGAACAGAGTTCTCCATGCTAATGAGGTACCTAGAGGCCCCGAGGGTTTAGCCAATAAGCTTCTTGTCCCAGGCATTCCTTCCTCTCTGGTCTACCTTGAGGAGGTGACGTGCACCCGTTCTCTGCAATGAACAAGCACTATCAGCCAAGGAACATCCAATTTTCCCAGTTTCCCATTGTTTCCTAGATGGGCCTTACATTTTGGTGTGCTGTATTTTGCAGATTTCCTTTTCTGGTTGCTTGATCAAAGCCTTTCCATCCAGCCCTCCTGATGCACAAGATGAAATGGCACCTGTGCTGTGGAGGAGGGAATGCTCCCCCATTCACCTCACCCCTGAGCCTTGGACTGACAGTGCTGGAGGAGTGCTCCCCGACTCCGCCCCACTCCACATCACCTCACCCCTGTGCCTTGCCAGTTACTGCTTCTTCTTACACTTGGGTGTAGCATTTGCATTTTGGTCTAAGCACCCCACCTCCACTCTCATTTTGCCAATGCTTTATTTCTTGCTGTGGTTTTTAGATGCCAGAGCTCATTATTTTGATTCTCATAATTGGCTTGATTTTTTTCTCCAACTACATATCAAATGTTTGAGAATAGCTTCCTTCTGTCTTTATTCATAAATAACTTGGCTAGATATGAATTCTTGGGTTACCCTCCATTCTCTCTTTTCAGACCTCTAAAAATATTGCTTCAGTGTCTCCAAAATTTGAGGCACATTTGGTATTTTCCTTCCTGAGTATCATTTGCTTTTTCCTGTTAGGGACCAGACAATCCAATTTCTGGTTTTCTTAATGTTCACTGTTTCAGCAGACATGGTGTTATTTGTTTGTCTAATGGGGGGAGGCACTCGTTTTATAACACTTGACCTAGGGAAGTAATATTCTCTTTTGGAGATCAGAAGATAGGTTCTAGAACTTGATCTAAATGCTCAGCTTCAGATTAGTCTTTGAAATTCTCTGAGATTTAATTTCCATAGAGACAAGTAAGAGTGATACACGTTGTTTCCTAAAATGTATCTATTTCTCACCAGTTGACACCCATTGAGACCCGTGACCTGTGAAATATTCGATAAACACCACAGTCTGAAACACTGAGAGTACAGGGCTATAAGAATCAAAGTATTATTCAAATTTAAGTTCATCATAATGAAAAGAGGGATAGAAATAGATATGCCATTAGCTCTTCCTCCTACCCACATGTAGGCTACAGAGAAGTGAATGTTCATGTGAATAGGATGTTTCAGAGGATAAGGGAGAGTTATTAGAACTTAAACAGGAGACATATGGCAGGCCCTTGTTCTTGACTCTTCCTGTTAGGGTCAAGAGCCATGCTTGTTTAGAGGCCTCCGAGTAGGTGCAGTAGTGAGTGCTGTTCTGTGAGCAAATGACAGTGCTAGGCTTATAAACAGAGATCAGGAGCAGACGCCCAGCTCTGACAGCCCCATGCTAGGCTGCACTCTCAATTCCAACTAGGGAGATAAGTAGTGGTAGAGAGGAGACAAAGGAGGGGGAAACATAAGGAGACCAGAAACCTCCACCTTAGCTTTGGTTTGAAATTTAGGTTAAAATAAGGAAGAATTGGAGTAGAGGCCAAAGCACAGTTGCTAAATCCTGGTTAAAGTATTGTGGCACTATTAGAAGGTGTTGGAGTAGGTGTGTCACTGTGGGCATGGGCTTTAAGACCCTTATCCCAGCTGCCTGGAAGCCAGTATTCTGCCAGCAGCCTTCAAATGAAGCTGTAGAACTCTCGAGTCCTCCTGCACCATGCCTGCCTGGACGATGCCATGCTCCTGCCTTGTTGATAATGGACTGAACCTCTGAACCTGGAAGCAAGCCCCAATTAAATGTTATCCTTACAAGAGTTGTCTTGGTCATGGTGTCTGTTCATAGCAGTAAAACCCTAAGACAAGTATAGTCTCAACCATCATCAGTTCACTCTGTTTACAAGGTGGTTCAATAAGTTATCATCAGTTGAGAGGACCAGCCTGGTCCCTACAGGATGATTATCACACCACCCTGTGGATAACTGCCTTCATCTGTGTTAAGTCCTCCGGGCTCTGCTCTTCTCAGACTCCAAGGTAAGCACAGGTTTAGGGCAACATCCAAACCATCTTTGAGCCTTCAGCCTTGAAACAGGATGGTACAGCTTAGGTAGACAGATGTTCCTCGCATGAGTCACCTGCCAAATGCTGAGGTAAACAGGAGTCTTTGCCCAAGTAAAGGAGATGGATACACGATAAAAAGAGGAAAATAAAGAGAGGTTCATCCTGCTTTCTATTACCTAATAGTACTAGGTAAGGAATCAGCCCATTTTGTTAAGAGCAGCTACATGCCTCTTATTTTATTAATGTAGTTGAATTGTGGGTATGAGTGTGAGAAACTAGAAGAGCCCAGGTTGGAATCCTGTTCTTGCTTTATCCATTTGTGATGTTGGGCAAGTTAGAAAGCCCCTTCACCCAATATCCTCACATGTAAAATAATAATTATTCCAACCATCTACCAATACTGTGGGTATTAAATGAAGCATATTTATTTAAATGCATATTTAGTTCTTACCCCCCAGCTGCTTTCTCTCTGAGCTTTCTTCTCATTTTAACATTCTATGGGTCTAATTAAAATCGGGATAATATAGCATATTAGTCATTTCCCCCTATTTCTCTGTAGTATTTTTGTGAAGTACTTGCCATTAGAGCTTGGGTATAATATTTTTCTATTGCTTGAAATCTAGTTTTAATGAAATATTTGCCAAAGACCCATTTATAGCCCCTAATTAAGCATGACAGATGGGTGTCCCTAGGACCACCATTTAGTAACTGCCAAATAGATGCCATAACACACACACACACGAAGAAGAAGAAGAAGAAGAAGAAGAAGAAGAAGAAGAAGAAGAAGAAGAAGAAGAAGAAGAAGAAGAAGAAGAAGAAGAAAGCTGCTTGACAGCGGCTGATGTTTCTCATCTCTCTACGTCTCCATCTCAACAGATTTGGGAATTCTCTGAGGTCAAAAGGAAATTAGCTGTGTGAATAAGAAACCTGACATTTCATTTCTGTACAAGCCATCTGCAGAACCTGAATCTGACATGAACACTTGCTCCATGAAAGAACAAGTTAAACACTGCATTTCACAACAGGTGCCTGTGAATGCACCCTGTACTGGTTCTGAAAACATAATCTGAAAGAAAAATAAAATAGATGCTTAACTGCTTCATTTTAATTTTGTTTCCTGAAGCCATATATTATCTGGCTAGGTGATTGATGATATCATTTAAATTCAATTCTCAAAAAAATTAGACCATTAGATAGCAAATAAAATTGTCATTTTTTCCATTCACAAAAAGACAAGGTAGACGATGAATACATTAGTAGTTTAGCTCTTACTCCAGGGATCTGGCATTAAGTCTTTATGAAGCAACACTCAACATTGTAGGGTCAATCCTGGGATCAGCGTTGCATGGTCTGCGTGACCTCAAGGCAGGTTGTTTCATTTGTTTCAGTCTCATTTTCTTCACCTGTAAAGTGGGGGCAACCCCCTCAGAGAATAAAGTCTCCCCAAACCTCAAGGGTCTGCCTTAAATATTAGCTTAAGATAACAGCCTTGAAATCACACTATGAATACTTTCTGGGAGTGAAAATAAACACCTGGCATCCTCTTTTGCTACGTATTTGATTTTCTCCACCTCCAAATCTAAAATACTTTTTTAACCTTCTCTTCTATCAATTCTCAGTTACAATATGAATTTTGAGAAATTATTCTATTTCTCCAGATTCTAATTTCAAATTGAAAGTATGGGTGAAAATCATCCATATGATCAAATGGACACACTCTCTTGTTAATATCACATGGGTGCAGTGTGTTCCCTTCAGAACTCTAAGGAGAAGGGACTGTAGAGGAGCACGGAGATAGAAGCAATGAAACAGCTCTGCCTGGTACTGCTGGGGCTGAACATGTGAGTCACACGCTTGGGAGGACTCTGTTACAAAGTCACACGCTTGGGAGGACTCTGTTACAAAGTCACACTCTTGGGAGGACTTCGTTACAAAGTCACACTCTTGGGAGGACTTCATTACAAAGTCACACTCTTGGGAGGACTTCTTTACAAAGTCACACTCTTGGGAGGACTTCGTTACAAAGTCACACTCTTGGGAGGACTTTGTTACAAAGTCACACTCTTGGGAGGACTTCGTTACAAAGTCACACTCTTGGAAGGTTACAAAGACATCATGGGAGATCTAGGTTGTTATATTAAAGACTCATGCTATGATTCTGCCTTCAGAGTATTTACATCCACACTCAGAGGTTTATGTTGCTCTCAATGTTGGTCAAAGAAGTCTCTGTTCTCAGTGGGGAATATTAATGCTGAGACTCATAACTGATCAAAATGCCAAATATGAGTAGCTATGAGAACTCAGCTGCAGTTTGCCATCTGTAGTAACCTCTCCCCAGCCAAGTCTCAGGGCACAACACGAAAGAATGTGCAGCAAGAATGTAGAGCTGATTGATTGAGTGGAGGGGAGCGGATGCCAAATGCTGACTTCTGCATGAGGTGTGGCTGCTTGCCTGTGGCACACATCAAACCACAGACAGCATTTGTAGAGACCTGCACAAGATCAAGCCAGTCAAAATTCTGACAAGAAAGTAGCTCTACCCTTGAAGGATGAGCTGGTGACAAGGGACAGTTGCTGGGGGAAAGACACACTTTCCTTTGGGCTATGGTTACTAGTAAGTACCCATGCCTCAGTGAATGGCCCCATATGCATGCACATATGGGCAGTGTTAATTGAACTCAGGAAATCATCAATAACAAAATGTAAATGGGGGACATAATGTTGGGAGGAAATACAGAGGGAAGCTGGGAAGAGTTGGAGGGTAGTAATGATGGATGAATATCAAAGTACATTGTATAAATATACAAAATTTTCAATGAATGCATACAAATATTGTTTATTCTCACTTTTAAAAATCTAACCTCCATATGGGTACCTTCTTCCTGAAGCTACGGAGCCATCTTCTGGCTCTGCCACCGCTCTGCCCCCTGGAGGTGGGCACTGGTATGTCTGCCCAGACAGGCAGACTTCCTTACCCTGGATAAATCTCACCAATGAGCCTGGAAGAGAGCAGGGAGAAAGTTGGAGTTTTCCCAGATGAAGAGACTACTTTAGTAATGTCCTTCTTGCATCTGTTGTTTTTCAAGACTCAAAGACTCAACATGCAGACGGGCATATTATGGAGTAGCAGAGGGGCATACTATGAGGTAGGAGAGTACTGTGGAGTAGCAGAGGCTATACTGTGGAGTGAGTAGCAGAGTACTGTGGAGTAGCAGAGGGGTATACTGAGGAGTAGCTTGGTGCTGTGGAGTAGCAGAGGGAATACTGTGGAATATCAGAAGAGTGTTTTATGGAGTAGTAGAGGGCATACTATGGACTAGCAGAGGAGTGTAGTGTGGAGTAACAAAGGGGTGTACTGTGGAGTAGCAGAGTACTATGGAGTAGCAGAGGGTGTACTGTGGAGTGAGTAGCAGAGGGTTGCACTGTGGAGTAGCAGAGGGGTGTAGTTCTATGGAGTAGCAGAGGGGTGAACTGTGGAGTAGCAGAGGGGTGAACTGTGGAGTAACAGAGTACTATGGAGTGGCAGAGGGTGTGCTGTGAAGTAGCAGAGTGTGATGAAGTAGCAGAAGGGTGTAGTACTGTGGAGTAGCAGAGAGCTGTGCTGTGGATTAGCAGAGTACTATGGAGTAGCAGAGGGCATACTGTTGAGTAGCAGAGTACTGTGTAGTAGCAGAGGGCATACTGTAGAATAACAGAGAACTGTAATGGGGAGTAGTAAAGAGGTGTACTGTGGAGAAGCAGAGGGTGTACTGTGGAGTAGCAGATTACTGTGAAGTAGCTAAGGGTTTATTGTGAAGTATCAGAGTACCGTGGAGTATCAGAGGATGGACTGTGGAGTAGCTGTTCTCTTTCTTACTATTTGTTTCTTTTCTTTGTCTCAGTGTTTCTCATATTTACAAACTTGCAATCAGCTGAGAATGCATTTAGAGCCCCCTGGGAGGCTATGGTTACCATTTTAAAAATCATTAGTTGGCTCAGTATCCCATATGCATAAGAGCCCCACACATTAACTCTTTTCCCAGCCAGACCTGGTGAGACAGGGTTATAATCCCAGCTAACTGAGAGACTAAGTCAGGAGGACAACACATTCAAGGCCTGTCTGGACAATTTAGTGAGACTCTGTTTCAGAAGAAGACAAAAAGGAAGGGCTGAGATATTGCTTAGGGGTATAATGACTCTCTAGAAAATAGAAGCCCTTATTACACATACACATACACACACACACACACACACACACACACACACACACACACACACAGCCAGGGTCTGGACAGATGAGCGCAGTGTTTAAGAGCACTTGTTGTTCTTTCAGAGGACCTTGGTTTAGATCCCAATACACATAATCTTAATTGTCTGTAACTCCATTCCAGAAACATGATGTCCTCTTGTGGCCCTTGAGAGCATAACACACACATGGTGCACATTCATACATGAAGGCCAACAACTCCTAAGTCTTTTTAAAAAATGACCTGGCTAAAGCAATTATATACTATGTACTATATACTATATACTATATACTATACATTATATACAATCACAGCTGCTTTAAGACCCTTAGGGCTCAGGAGAAAGAGTTGTTCCCAGTGTTTCCATCCCCAGTGTCACAAAGCTCTTACTGACTAAATTCTGCAGCTGGCTCAGGCTAACCCAGAACCTTATCCAGCATACACACCTTATACAGATGCCATCTGCCTAATCAGAAGGGGGTCCTATGAATCTGTTCCCAAAGCAGTAGAAAAATTCCAAGTTTAAGAGCTATTAGGGATAGCAAGTATTTTCAGAGTTTACAGACAAGTATCTGTCTGCAGGAAAGATCAATAACTGTATTGCCTGCCCCATATTTTCTGAAGTATTGACAGAACGTGCTCTCCATCACTCTCAGAACCTCTAAGGGACCTCTGAATAATTTCAAAACGGGAGTGTTCCCATAATTGATCACTTCTCCAAAGAGGAAGCTTTTTCAGACTCAAAGAGGTGCAGTTGTAAGGTGAAAAAGCAAACTACAGCACCAACAGAAAACAGCAGCAGAGACGACTCAAAAGCTGAATTGTGGCACAGGTAGCAGTTTCCTGTCCAGGAGCTTCGTAGTGGCTACTGAAGCCATCCTTGGCCTGGGAGCCTGCAAAGTCAAAGGCCGTGGCAATGCACATTCTGGAGCTAACATTTATGGCACCATCCCCAGTGCAAAGCTCTCAGGATAAACTTCTCAATCTCCATCTACAGAAAGAGCAATGCCGTTCAATCCACGGGGACATTACCTCAGCATCAAGAGATGCTATTAATGTCAAGCCAACACCATCTTTCATCTTAAAGGGGCATTAAATAAGCACAGCGAATTCATACAGGTGAGCCACGTGTACCAGCCATAAAACAGCACCTCGTTCAGGTTGAATTATTTCATTATTCTGTGATTAAAGTGGTCGAGGACTTTGCCCAATTGTTAATGTCTTTATTGAGAACGGCTGTGAAATTGAAGTCTCTGTCTCCACTGCCTTTTGGGTTGTTTTTCTGTCCTGCCACACTTGGTGGGTTCAGTGGAATTTAGACAGTGACCCCGGAGCTTTGTCCTTTCTTGTTCTTTTCAGACAATGCCTGGATCCTTATCCTGTTACTGTGATAAAATAGCTGATCAAAAGCACTTAAGAAAGGCTTGACTCGAGCTCACAGTTCAAGCACATCCCATCGTGCTGTGGAGGCCGAGGCAGCAGGTGGCCAGCCATGCCATATCACATATGTATTGCCTGCCCTGTATTTTCTGAAGTATTGACAGAACACGCTCTCCATCACTCTCGGAACCTCTAAGGGACGTCTGAATAGTTTCAGAAGATGAGAGCAATGACTGCCCGTAGGCAGGTGTCAGCAAATGTCCTCCACTTGTACATCCCAGGCCCCACCCACACAAGGTCTTCTCACACCAATTGCCATGATCAGGTCAGCCCCTCCTGCCCAGGAGCCCATCACCCTGGTGATGCTGCATGCTGCCAAGATGACAGTTGATGCCAATCACTGGGATGCCCTTTGCTCACCTCTAGAACAAAAATATCTTTTGGCTCAATGACATTACACCTTTTTGACTATAAGAGATGACGGAGGGAAGGGGAAAATAACTCCATGTCGGAGCTGATGGAGGAAATTCACAGATTATGACTGCTAAGATGACACCCCAAGATATCTGATTCTCTGATCCACTGGTTGAAGACCTATTACCTGTGTTTCTGGCATCTCTAAGTGAATGACAGCTTATGGAATCCACAACGATTTGGGACAGAATGACAAGGATTTCTGTGAGACAATGTTCTGGGATAAACACTTTTGTCTCCCACCAGACTTTGATGTCCATTATGAAGGGTAGGGCTGTGACTCAGAGACTTAGCTGGACAACACAGCAGAGAGTTCCCAGTAGTTGTGGAGGATTTTACAGATATTTTCCACTCTCAGAGACCCCTAAATTGGCTGCAGAGCAAGCAAGAAGTACAAAGGTGTGAACATAAAGATTGTCAGAAAGCTTGATCCCATTAAGTGCAAAGCATAGCCTTTAGATTCACAATTCTGTGTTTGAATGTGTGGGATGGTCTTGGCCCTGCTGATTAACCTTTCGAAGGATCAGTGTGCTCCATGCCCACACTGGGTACAGTCACATGCCCAGTGAGGAGAGTAGGAGGACTAAAAGAGCTGAGTATGGGGCTAGCTCAAGTTCAGCTCCAGCCCTGGGGGATAGCTAGCACTTGGCTTCAACTCTGACCTTGACCTTTGGAAGACCTGAAGCACAAGCTATTGCTTCATCTCTTTAGTCCTCGTGCCTTTAAAATGATCAGTGACACAGAGTCCCCAGTTACCAAGACTAGCGTGATGCACATGACTAGTGAGGAGAGCAAGGGGGGCTTCTCGGATTCACTGCTGGTGCCTTTGTGCTTGCCTCCTTGTGTGAGTATGATATTCCTGGCTCTGCCTGATCATTCTACCTAGTCCTCAGCACTAATAACATAATAATGTTTACGTGTTTTCCACATTTTCCTATCTTCCTAACCAGACTAAATTAATAGGCTGCAGCACGGCAGCAATTTTTCTGCTTTGTTTATTCTAGAACAGTACCAGCCCCTTCACGGGCACTCAGTAAATTGTTGTTAATGAACGAAGGATGAAGGAACCAGCCACACACCCTGCTCTGATACTCAGGTGTGTAAGAGCAATCTGCCTTCCTCCACTACACCTGGGCCAAACTATGTTTCACCATATTGACAATGTGGAACTCTTCCCCTTTCCTGAGGCTGACGACAATATGGAACTCCATCCCTTCCCCGAGACTGACACTGTGAGAGTCTACCCCTTCCCTGAGATTAAAGTGTGGAAATCTGCCCTTTCCTGAAACAGTGAGTAACTCCACCTCTTTCCTGAGATTGACAGTGTGTAACTCCGCACCCTTTCCTGAGACTGGCAGTGTGTAACTCCACCCCTTTCCTGAAACTGACAGTGTGTAACTCCACCCCTTTCCTGAGACTGGCAGTGTGTAACTCCACCCTTTCTTGAAGACTGACAGTGTGCAACTCCAACCCTTTTCTGAGACTGAGAGTGTGCAACTCTACCCTTTTCCTGAAACTGACAGGATGGAAATCTGCCCCTTTCCTGAGATTGACAATGTGACACTTCCACTTTATTGTGCTGAGGCTGAGGTCACATGAGAGAACAGAGCACCCTACATAGTGTTGAGGTATTAGACAATCAACACCATGTCTATATGGTTTATATTTCCATGCTGGTACCTATGGAAATAATCTTTCTGACCACTACTGGGTCATTTTACCTTCCCCAGACCTCTCAACTACCCAGAAATTCTTTCTTTCTTTCTTTCTTTCTTTCTTTCTTTCTTTCTTTCTTTCTTTCTTTCTTTCTTTCTCTCTCTCTCTCTCTCTCTCTCTCTCTCTCTCTCTCTTTCTTTCTTTCTTTCTTTCTTTCTTTCTTTCTTTCTTTCTTTCTTTCTTTCTTGTTTGTTTTTTGAGACAGGGTTTCTCTGTATAGCCCTGGCTGTCCTGGAACTCACTTTGTAGACCAGGCTTGCCTCAAACTCAAAAATCCGCCTGTCTCTGCCTCCTGAGTGCTGATATTAAAGGTGTGTGCCACGATGCCCAGCACTACCCAGAATTCTTACTCTGCTATTTCTAGGCCATTTCTGGGTACCTAGAAATATTTTGGAGTCCTGAACTATGCTGTGATTTTCAGAGGACTCTGAGGCCCTTTCTATTTTCACTCTGAAATTTTATGTGGCTCCGGGAACCTGCCTCTTACCCAGGGAGAGCTCAGAGACACCTTGGGTTCAGGTTTTCCAGCCTCAACCACTCTGGTCTCAGCCAGGCTCCGAGAGCAGGCACCGTGCTCATTCCTTTGGGACACTTCCTGATGCTTCTCTGCATATCCTGCCCGCCCCTGTGGGAGAATGGCTCTTGGTCCTCATTAGGTAACCTGGAGTCTTCTGAGTCTGTGCTTTCAAAATCAAAAGAGCAGAAACCCACCGTTTTCTCTGTTTATTGCCACTTACGTTTCTTCTGACCGTAGCCAGACAAATTTAAGGGAGGGCTCAAAAATTAAAAGGAAATAGGAAGATAAAATGTTCATCAGAGTTTGGAAAGCATGAAGCACACACACACATACACACACACACACCATGCACATGCACAGGTAAAGGCAGCACAGACGCACGTACACACACACATGCACACATGCCAGCCCAGCTGTTTCCAGCTCTCAATGAACATCTCTCACCCTCTCTCATCTGTAAAACTGCAGATCACCTTCCGTAAGATCCCTCAAGCTGTCGTTTTAAGGTGCTGGTGTGGGGCATGCACCGATATATGTCTATGAGCACACGTAAACACACCCAGTGGAAGGCCTCCACTCACGCTTCTCCCTGCTGAACTATCACCTTCCATAACAAGATTCTCTGCTTGCTGACCCTCAGCAAGTCTCATTGTATTCATCCAGTGAAGGCTTTCTACAAGCCACACAGCACTCTACAGAACAACAGGCCGCCAAAAGTGCTAGGTTTTCATTCCAACATCCAAAATTAACCCTCCTAGCCTTCGCAGCTGCCTTGCAGTAACCAGCAACCTGGATTTGGGGGTGACTTTCTGTGCTGATGGAACTTTCTCTAGTCCACACCTTCCAGACACCACAACAAATGAAGAAACCTACCCTGTTGCTCAGAGAGCACCCCGGATCTTATGCACAGAACTTGCTGTTTACATATTATAATAGTTTAATTGCAAAGCCATATTTATCCTCAGAATGGACTTGATAGAATAGTATTTGAGTCAAGTGATAATGTTCTCAATAAAGCATCGGGGTTCCTATAGATAAGTAGAATAAATATGAATACAATAGAGAATTTAGCACTTCCTACCAATCCTTTATAAACTACTATTCTATTACTATAAATGCCTTAACACATTGAATGCCTTATTAGCATATATTATTATACACAGTAATAAACTTTGTTAGATTTTCATACATGTCTACAATACGTTCCATCCTTTCCCACTAGGCCACCCTCTCCTGTCCCTGCTTCCTGCCTGCTGATGCCCTTCCTTGCCCCTGTTTGTCTGTTTTGACACACTGTTTGTCTCCTCCTCCTAAAACAGATGCCATCCTCATTAGACTTTTTAGCCAGATAGTAAATTCTTCAAAAAAGCAAAACAAAACAAAACAAAAAAGCCCAAAAAACTGTCTAGTCTTTGCTTTCCAGATTCCAGCACAGAACATGAGCAAAACTTGATATTTAATAGTGGAGGAGAATTTGAAACTCCCGCAACACACCAGACACTCAGCACACATACTATCTATTTAGTAAAATACAACACAAAAGCAAAACACTAGCAGGAGCCTGTTTCCACCTATTTCATGAAGAAATAGAATAAAATGTCTCAGAAATTCTAAGTCACCCGTGCAATACTAAGTCATTAGGACATGGCTGACATTACATTTAGAGAGAATGTTGCCTGTCTCCACACTCACACACTTTCTGCTCTGTGGACTGTTTTCTTCACAGCATCCAGAGGTATCCCTTCATGATACTGACAGGGAAGGAGACTCAATCGTATAAGGAGTGGTGTCACAACTATGCAATGACTGACAGGATGTAGTGGCTCCTTCCAGGCTTTAGAAAGTGAAAGCTTGCTGGGTCCCTTTATTTGCCACTCTGGCCCTCTCACTGGCCTACCTTTCCCATCTCTCTCCTCGCCCCTCCTCCACGCCATCCAAGCCCTGCTCCTTCCTAGGCCCAGCTGACAGAGGCTCCTCCCTGCCTTGAGAACTTCATTCATAGGCATTTTGCTCATCCTACTGGCACCCAGACCAGCAAACCTGATGTGTGCAGAATCCAGCCTTACCTAAGATTTCCAGCCCATTTAATGAGATTCCAAATTGTAAATTTGGCTCTGATTGTTACTAGGGGCATGAAAACCCCATCACAACCCTCTTCCCCATTTTGATAGTATTGTAATGTCTGTCCAATATCAAAACAAATTTCAACAAACCATTTCTAATGGTTAATCTTCATTGCCAACGTGACTAGATTTAGAATCACCTATGAGACACAGCGGAGATGTAAGTGGTACCATCCCATGGCCCGGGGCCCTGGACCAAAACCAAACAAGCATCCTACCTATCTCTCCTTCCTGCCTGTGGACATAAAGTGACCAGCTGCCTCACACTCCTGCCACCACAGCCAGAGCCACTTTGTGGGGTATCTTGCCACAGTGATGAGAAAAGTAACACTAGATCATTATGATATTTTATTCTATTAATGTAACGCCAAGTACTTGAGCAAATATGTAACCACCTCCCATGAAGAAGCTCAGACAAATCACGTCACTTAGAAGAGGATTTGACAAATGAAGGCAACAGGATAGGATGCCCTTCAACTTGTAGCTATGCCCAGAGCGTGCAGTTCCCTCCAGGTGTCCAGAACTCTTAAGCTGCATCTCATGCTGGTTTGGAGTTTCATGATAGCAACTGTCTTTGAATCTGTGCTCTGATAACCTTCCCTCCAATACCTTCCCTATATTTCTGTATGGAAGCCCAATAAGACTCATTGGTTCAACAACAACAAAAATATGTAACCACATAATTGTATCCTTCATAACATTGTAGTCAAATATATTTTGTGTGCTAAGTAATAAAACCAGCATACTTTCATACCAATTTAAATCACATCCGTATCACACTGTATTGTCTCTCACACAGAGGAACTTATAAACATGTTTTGCCCTTGGCTTCGTAACTATGAATCAGTCACAGTTAGAAGGCAGAACTCTTGCAGGCCTGGGCCAGAGTCACTTTGGCCTTCTCCATTCTCACTCAGCCCCATACCCAGCCAGGCATCATGGCGGCTGCCAGTTATTTCTCACTTGACACAGAATAACAATGTCTACAGCCAGTGAACAGGCCCAATAACTGGAAGCTCTCTTTGACTTGTCTTCAAAACAGATCCTTTCAATAAACTAATTATGTTTGGGAAAAGAAGAGTTGGCTGCAAAGAGAAGAAAAAAAATTTTTTTTTACCAGAATTACAAACTTGCCAATCAAGGCTAGACTTCTCTCATTTCCCTCGGGCAGTATTTCCAGATTCCCTGCCATCATCTCAGTTTTTAAAATAGAAATCATTACAGATCATGATTTTGGACTAAGTTCCTGCATTAGGCTCCAGAAGGCAAAGTCAAACTCTCAAAATAAGTTCTCATGTACTTGAGTTCCATGTCACCAACATGAAACTAAGTCATCTGACTTTCTTAGAAAACAAAACAGGGAAAATAGCCAAATTTCTCAAGCCGACCTGTTTCAGTGAGTGTGATGATAAAGTTCCTGCCATGTTTGACTTGTCTTGTTATTGTTGTTTGTTTGTTTTTTGAGACAGGGTTTCTCTGTGTAGCCCTGGCTGTCCTGGAACTCACTTTGTAGACCAGACTGGCCTAGAACTCAGAATTCCACCTGCATCTGCCTCCCAAGTGCTGGAATTAAAGGTGTGTGCCACTGCTGCCCAGTGACTTGGTTTTTTAATGCTTTCGCAGGCAGCACTATTTGGGGAGGGTTCTGGAAACCTTAGTAGGTGGGGATCACCTAAAGGAAGTGCGTCATGGGAGAGGGGGTGGGGAATTTGGGCTTATATTATCCCTACCACCTTCTTGTTTGTTTATCTCATGATCTCACCATCATGGTGATGTTCTACCAAATACCCCATGTAGGGCCAAGGACCTGTGGATTGTACCTTTGAAACACTGAGCCAAAAATAAATTCTTCCTTAGGCTATTCACATCAGCACTTGACACAGCTACAAGAAACCCAGAGGAAGGCTCCTCCTTCTCAGAGGAAAGCCTGAAGGGGGTTATAGAGGGAGGGACTTGCGGGGGAGGTTCGTAAGGAGCGGGCTGTGATTGGGAAGAAATGTGAATAAGTAAACAAATTAATGAAAAAAGGGAAAAAGAAAAGAAGAGCTAACTAACATGACTTCCCTCTACTTTAATTCTTCCCAAAGAAAAAGTTGCCTGATTCTTGAAGTCGCCTGAGGTTAAGTCTTTGCCTTATATTCTTTCCAAGTGTCTGCATTAGATGGGAAGCAGCTTTGAAATGAACAGTCCACTCATTGTTCTGCCTGTCTGCTCAGTTCATTGAAACACTCATTATGTCTCCTGGAATCAACATTGCCCAATTCTGGAATTGACAGTTCAGCCAATTAAGATCCTTAGGCTAAATTGCTGTTTTGTGTTTGGATGTCTCTTTGTCTTCAATATCATCCAATGAGATACAGTGATGACTACCAGAAACCCAGGTATTCATTTCCTTGCCACAGAGATGACTCCAAAGACCTTTCTAAACATTAAACATATCTAAAGGGAAAAAAACCCCTAAAATGTAAAAGAACATAAAGCTGTAATTCTCTTCAACCAAATCAAAAATACATACATATCAGTGAGGTGCATACTAGTCCATGCCCTTGATGTTAGAACTCAAGAGGCAGAGGCAAGATGACTTCTGTGAGTTACAGGTCAGCCTTGTCCAGGATAGTCAGAGGAAAAAAACAAACCAAAGAACAACTACAGCTAAAACAAAATATGTATCATGTATCTAATACCGATTAGGAATGTTATTAGACACCAGGAATACATGCATGTGTTCATGCATGTATGAAATAGGCTCCCCATCCTCCTCTAGTTTACAAACATAGGAGGGAAGCAGGCATAAGCCATTACCTGATACATGCCACACATGAGGTTAGACCCTAAGAGACACAGGAAGATGAACAAAAGCAAGAACGTGTGACACAGACGACACAGACATGGGATGACTTGATGTCCGTGAGCGGTTCTCAGGAGCTCTCCATACATTATCCATTCTCTTCCTCATAATGCCAAATCTTTCTGTTTTGTGCTAAACATGAGGAAATGCTACAAGGATGAGCAGAAAAAAGCAATAACGCACTCTGCCTTCAGGCAGCGAGAAAGGCCTCAGCAACCAAGCAGCTTTTGTCAGGATCATCAAATCTAGTTTCTGGTCCAGCCCCAAGCCGGCCGTGCTGGAATTCATAATAAAACCACTAATAGAAATTATATACTGGGGTATTTCCAATGAGACTGCTAATGGGGAAACTGCCTATATTAGATGACTAAATATGTTGTTCTGGGTCATTAAGATTGTATTATGCATATGCTGAGGTTGGGATTGGCTGAGAACACACAGCGAGTTACTAATCTGATCACTAGACTGTGTTCAGTAAATTTGATCAGGGATGAGCTGAAGTTAAAAGTATAAATCCTGCTGTAAATAGGGAAATAATTGGACTGCCCAGATCGGTTCGTGGCAGTCCGCAGCCAGCTGGAAACCGCTAAACATTTTTATTTTTTGTGAGATATTTCGTACATTCAGAAAGGTCTGCCTAGTGAACAAGGATAGCTGACAGAACACTCACGGGCACACACTGAGCCTTTTAAGAAAGGCAGTTACTAATTCGGCAGGACTTGACGACTTTCTCCCTGACTCTACTTGTTTCTCTTCTCACGACAGAGGTCTCATGATCAGTTCTTTTTTTTTAAAGATTTATTTATTTATTATATGTGTGTACATTGTAGCTGTCTTCATACACCCCAGAAGAGGGGGTCAGATCTCATTACAGATGGTTGTGAGCCACCATGTGGTTGCTGGGATTTGAACTCAGGACCTTTGGAAGAGCAGTTGGTGCTCTTGATCGCTGAGTCATCTCACCAGCCCCTCATGATTAGTTTTGTTCTGTATGTATGCCATCCTAAAATACACATCTCTTGGCTTTGCCCATGTGAATGCCATGGAAACAGAGTGGAACACCCTGGGTGTTCTTTTGTGATTAGCTTTATCGGCGCCATGATACATTTTTGATTCTCATCCCCGTGGAAGCATTTCCCCAAGGTCAGCCATCTTCACTGCTGCCCAACGTGTAGATTATTGATCGGTTCTCTTGCCCAAGGGCATTTAGCCAAACCTTGGAGGAAATGGTGTCTGATAGTCTCCACGTGCACACCCACAGATGCCCTCCTAGATATCGAGATACGCTTTCCTCACACTTAAAATAGATTCGAGGGTCAAAACCACGAGGCTGTAAATCCCAAGAAAGTTAACAAACAGGAATGAGTGGCCGAGGCGACAAGACAGGTGGACAGACAGATAGGACTGATTAACATGTAACTGGGATTCCAGTCACCTGGAACTGGATAGCAGAAGGCTGGGCTCCTGCTCCTGTTGCTGAAGACAAAGACCCAGACAGGGCTTACCTGAAACATTCTTCACTTGAGGCCTTAAGGGCCTGGATACTCTACTATCCAGTCATAAGTATGCATGAACTGTCTTTAAATGCAGAAGCAGACCCTGCCCCCGGGTAGCCCTCTCCATTTGTTGATGTAACGGGGATAGCCTGCGCCAGTCTGCCATGCAGACTCGCTTGTCTTTCTCATGTAACTGTTGCTTTGCTAAATAAACCTCTGCTTATGTCTCTTGACTGGATTCACTCCTTTGAGGATAAGAACCAAGGGACCCCCCAACATCTGCCACATTGATATCTTCTGGGTGTGGGGACATGGCAACTGATGTTGGGGAAGGCACATAGACTGATAACAGTCACCAAAACACAGTTAGATAGAAATAAGAATTCCCAGCATGCCCCAGAACAGTAGTAGGATGAACTGTAACACAGAACAGCAGCATGCGTTTTCTACAGGACTAGAAGACATGAGCTCAAAGGCTCCAGACATGGTTCCCATAAAGAGATGGAGTCTTCACTGCCCTGATTCACTCAATGCATATTACATTCACGTATTGCACACTGCACTGTGTAACTACATGTGAGCGTCATGCGCTATGAAAACCTTTAAAAATGGTTACAACATGGGAATGTTAGCTTCATTTTTCTTATTATTGTACATTATAAATGTGTACCAGCCCGGCGGTGGTGGCACACACCTTTAATCCAAGCACTCGGGAGGCAGAGGCAGGCGGATTTCTGAGTTCAAGGCCAGCCTGGTCTACAAAGTGAGTTCCAGGACAGCCAGGGCTATACAGAGAAACCCTGTCTCGAAAAACAAAAAAAAATAAAAAATAAATAAACGTGTACCAAATTATCAGTCTATACTTCATAAATTGCGATAATACATTTTGCCCTAAGTGATTGCACGATTTATACTCACACAAAGTCTATGCATCACATTCAATGCTGGTATTGCCCAGTGTTGTCAATCTAAGGGAATGAGATGGTTGTTGCTGTCTTTTAATTTGCAGTGTCTGGTTACCAGTGAGGTTGAAGGTTGTTGCGTGTGTATAAGCATTCGGTTTTTTTGTAAAAATGCATGTCCTTTTCTCTGTTTTGCTTTCTGTTTCTCTGACTGAATCCATTCCAAGAACCAAGAGACCCCAATGTCTGTCACACTGATGGCTTCTGGGTGTGGGTTCATGACAACTGGATGTTATCTTTTGATAAACACATACTCAAGTAATACAATCCCGTTTATTACGTTCAAATGATAGCTTGTGAGAACTGTTTAAAACACATGTCCATGCCAAAGTAAGTAGATATTTTCTTCTATATTCTCATTTAAAAGTTCACTTGTAAACTTCTGGTTTTTTTTGCTTTTCAATTTTTTTTTTTNTTTCTGGGTCTTCGATCCTATTCCATTGATCTACCTGTCTGTTGCTGTACCAGTACCATGCAGTTTTTGTTACGATTGCTCTGTAGTACAGCTTGAGGTCAGGCATGGTGATTCCACCAGAGGTTCTTTTATTGTTGAGAAGAGTTTTAGCTAGTCTCGGTTTTTTGTTATTCCAGATGAACTTGCTAATTGTCTTTTGAAGCATATCTGAGTATGAAAGGTACAAGTGCTTGCTTTCACGGTGACAACTCTTGGCCTGACACTGACCCATCTATCTCCCTCCTGAATGTGCAGTGCTAGCTCTGTATGTGACTGACATCTTCAGATGCCTGGGTCTCTTTCTGATCTCCACTCTGGCTAGGGCCATACTTTACCCTGCCGCAGACCTTTTAGGCCCCTTGTCTGCGTGGGTCGAGTTCTCTGGAGCAAGTGGGCAAGGATTCAGCGGATGACAAACAGACACACACAAGAGAGTGTGGATCTGAATGCAATTTGTCAAATCGAGCATCAGACTTTTTATACAGAAGAAAATAGGGAAGTTAGGTGACACACCAGCAAGGTACAAAGAGGTTACTAGAGGTTACTGGATTCTTACACAAAACAGAGGAATGCAGACACACAAAGCACTGGCAGGAACCAAGTGGGATAATATTCAATGTTAACAACTGGGATCAAAACCAGCTCCACCTAAGGTCCACTTAATCTTAGAATCTTAGTTCCTATTGTAGACTATTGTATAGTCCACCTTCCTCCTAGACCATTGTAAATACTTGTATCTGGGTGTAACTCAGCTAGCTATAGTTCTAAGTATCTAGTCTGGTTCCTCCTCAGGTCACAAACTTCCTTATTCCTAGATAGTGGTGAATTCCTGTGTAGGGCAGTGACTTAACTATTCATGCCCAAGGTTGGATCAAGGACTGCCTAGGATATAACCTAGATATATGTCAAAAACTCAATCTTTAGAAGCACTTATAATGAAGCAATATTAAGGGAAAGCACACAGATCTGTTTACCAACCAAAGCAAGGACATTGGAGCATTCTTTATACAGGATGCCACTATTCCAGGAGACTAAGTTTCTGTGAACTTTTTACCTTGGGACAGCGCCCAGACTTTCCAGCCTGTCAGGGGGTCACTACTGGAGTGGATGTAGCATTACCCATTTATGTAGAGCTTTCTGTGGCTTAAGTCTCAGGAACTGGGCAGGCAGGTTCTTCCACATCTTTTCTGAGAATGATCTCATCTACGGTCCTTTCCTCCTCTGAGGAGAATACCACGCATCAAGAGTCACAATGGATTCCACTGATAATTAACACCATGATAATAGGAGACCTGATCACTACCTCAAAAGCATGTCATGTCTCCACATACTTAGGAACTCTGTTGAAACATAATTACTTAAAATTGACACTTTGTATATATCGGTTGTCATATGTCAACTGGCTGTTGACTTTTTAAAATTGACTACATGCCTTGCAATCTAATTAAGCTCATCAGGTGTGTGTGTGTGTGTGTGTGTGTGTGTGTGTGTGTGTGTGTGTGTGTGATGTCTACAATATGAGGACTTTTATCCACATGAATTTCATGTCATCTCTGTAAACTCAGTTTTATTCTTTTTTTCTTGATTTATAACAATGGCTAAAGTCTTTCACATCATGTTGAACAAAACAATAAGTTTAATGTTGATACACATGTCTGTAATTCAAGAGGCTGAGGGACATGGATTGTAAGCTTTGGACCAACCTGGGCTTCATAAGATGAGGCAAGGAGCAATAACACTGAGTTTGAGAAACTGGCTGCTGACATTGCTTTAGCCAGCACGGCTGCCATTCCTGAACTTGTTCTGTAGTTCACATCAGGTATATACTACCTAAGAAAGACAGCTCAAGTTTCCTTCCTAAATGCAGCTGGCCTTTCACAGGCTGAGATGCAAGACTCTAAGGAAGTGATTGTATAGGTGAAGCTTGAGATTGTCTCCAAGCAAACAAATTTCAGCCATGTCTTAATTATATAGATGTATAGCACATCCCCTTGTACAAACTGTCTTAAAAGTAACCACAAAATCTATCTTGTGTCTTCTGTTTTGAAGGAGGAGTAGCATTTATGTCATAGGAAGAACACAGGTGAACAGATTAACAATTCACTAACACCTAGGGAGACTACCTCCATTGTCTGAATCACCAGATGAACAGACATGAACGGACATGAATAGACCTGAGCTCTCGGGATACAATTCCCTTTCCTTCTAACCTCTGTTAAGGGCCCATAATTTTACAAACCAAGAGCAGGTTTTAACTGATATACAAAAGTAAAATTGAGCGTTTCAGCTTAACTCCACCATCCATACCATTCACTTAATGTACCAAGCTAATGTTGAGATTGGAAAGAAGCACTAAGCAAGAGGCCCAAATCCAGAAAACCCTCCACAACTTCCCCCCAAACCCCAAGAGTATAAAACCACTGTAGCTAAATCACAAATGTTTCTTTATCTAGGCCCCATCCCTGTGACCATTCTTCATTTCATGATTTAACCCTGGTTCAAGCATCGTACTTTGTAAAGAGTTCACCCGACCACTGTCTAGCCTTGTCTTCTTAACTGAAAGCACACAGGGGATGGATGCAACTTAAGAACCTGGTGTAAAGTCACAGCATCCTTCAATGATCTGTGTTGCTTCACTACCTCTGTGGTGTTGAATGAGAAAATGAGTGACTGCAGTGAATGACATCTGTTGTTACACACACACACACACACACACACACACACACACACAAACTACGTGTGTGTGTGTGTGTGTGTGTGTGTGTGTGTGTGTGTGTGTGCGTGTGTGTGTGTGTGCTTTGTCCCCAGGCAGGGAAATTTGATGCAAACTGCATCACATCGATGTGCTATGCAGCGGTGCATCTTGTGTTCTATTTGTGACACTCAGAGGAAAGCATTTCAGTTGTTTTCAAAGACATTTAAGTCAGTCTCCGGCGCACTCTGCCAACATGACAGGCCTGCTGAGCTGCTGTCTCCAAATGCCTCTTCCACAAGCAGCACCACTTGATGTTGGAGTTATCACTTATTAATTGCATTTTAATTGGTCTCAACTATTGCCAGAAAATTCGAGGAGATGACCATCAAGTGTGGAAAATGTACACCTGAAAAACTGCGGTGTTGGATTAGAGAGGGCCCAGCTGCAAAGCAGGTGATTCGTCAGTCTGAACCAACTAATTTCCAAGAGCTCCGTTTCTGCTTACTCCAAATGGTCTCCAGGTTTACATTTGCATAAAATTGTAATGTTTATCTGCTAAGGGTGGACCCAAAGAGCTAGACACAAAACTCTCACAACTATATGAAGAATTCAAGGTTCAGAACACACAAAGTTAAGAGCTAACATTGAGTGATTTCCTTCCAGGTACCCAATAATTGCCAAGAGCTTCCGATCTATTCCCTTGGGACCCTAGGGTTTAGGAACTTATTTTTATTTCCAATTTACAGTTAGAAAATTGAGTCACTTGCTTGAAGTCCTGCAGCAGAATAACAAAACTAATGTTTGAAGTCAGAGCCAATATCAGAGTATAGTATGTGTGTATGTATGTATGTATGTATGTATGTTATACTGGCTGGTTTTGTGTGTTAACCTGACACAGGCTGGAGTTCTCACAAAGAAAGGAGCTTCAGTTGAGGAAATGCCTCCGTGAGATCCAGCTGTAAGGCATTTTCTCAATTAGTGATGGGGGGGGCATTGTAGGTGGTGCCATCCCTGGACTGGTAGTCTTGGATTCTATAAGAGAGCAGGCTGAGCAAGCCAGGGGAAGCAAGCCAGTAAGGAACATCCCTCCATGGCCTCTGCATCAGCTCCTGCTTCCTGCCCTGCTTGAGTTCCAGACCTGACCTCCTTTGGTGATGAACAGCAATTTGGAAGTGTAAGCTGAATAAACCCTTTCCTCCCCAACTTGCTTCTTGGTCATGATGTTTTGTGCAGGAATAGAAAACCTGACTAAGACAGTATGTATGTATGTATGTATGTATGTATGTATGTATGTATGTATGTGTATGTATGTATGTATACAGTAAGTGCCAAGCAATGGAAGACACTTTACTCTGCAGACACATCCAACAAGTCTAAGCATAGCTTTTTTATTTTTTGTTTTCATTATTTACACATATGTGTACATGTGTGTCATATGCAAACAATGGCTAGGAAGCAGCATCAGGTCCCTTGGAGCTGGACATACAACCTGCTGTGAACTACCAAACATGTGCTGGCAGCTGAACTCTGGTCCTCTTCAGTAACACTATATGCCCTCAACCACCAAACCATCTCTCCAGCTCCACAATCCATACTTCTAACCAATCCCTGTGTCTATGTGAGATAAAAACTTACTTAATAATCCATCTATTATTTATGAAGAGGATAGCTTGCTGTATGTATGTAAGGAAGTAGTAGCTTGCTGTCAGGTGGGTGCTAACAAGAGATCATGGGGAGGCTACAATAACCTATTTCTTCTAAATCCACGCATGTGTTCTTTCCAAATAGAAGAAACAGAATGTACACAACAGTGTTAGGAAGCACATGGATCGTGTGAGAAACAGTGACCTGATGTATCTATGCAGAATACTAGACCACAATGGGAATTCATCTAGAAAGGAGTTTCCAGCCAGATCATAGATCTGATCCAGGAAAGCCAGCGGCCATGCACACCCAAAAATACCTCTCAGTTACTTGGAGCTTTGAACTATAGCATTAGTCTCTGCTGTTCCCTCTGCTCAGATGAACAATGCATGGTGTGTGGCTTGTCACAGAATGTATTCATTACTACATTTATAAATATAGTAAACACAGAAAAGACTGAAGTGTGCTATTCTTTCCAAACCAATAGCTTGGGTCGGGACAATAAAGGAGACACGGCGTTGGTGTATCTGGAGTATGAGAGGAGGTTAAGGGCGCAGGAGCATCCCACTAGAATCCATAAACTTATGTGAGTTAGTAATAAATAGCACATTTCTGTTTTGTGTTATAGCAGCCAACATCATCAGGGTGACATTTATGTCATGTTGAATCCCCACAAACCCTGTGACATACAGTTACTAGACCCCGTGTCCATTTCCAGACACTAATGACCCATTAGTAATCTTTGTCACATTAGCCAAGATTAATGTGTAACCAGAATGTATACAAGCATTAATTTAGGATTCAGCGAGACCTCACTGCTTCTCGGGGGGTTGCCAGCACTGGGAACGTTCTGCTGAGATGACCCACTGTGGTCAGCACCAGCTGCAGAAAACAAGCTTCTCCCTGGACTTTCCCTGCTGTGTCCAGGTTGGTCCTGCTGACCACAAGTGTCACCTACATGTTCCACTATGCTACTTTACTCTTGGTGTTTTTAACTTCAGTTTTAATGAGCTAATTAAGTCTAAGTAGGTAGTGACATTTTGGCTTATATTTTTCTACTTACTACCCTGGAAGGGTTCAGTATGGTTTCTGTTGTTTTGTTCTCCAACTTTCTGTAATCCTTTCGTGATTTTTTTCACATCTAAGAATAGAAATCGATGTGATAAATGAACTGAAGAATCTTTTGATCTACCTAAGCAGTCTTCAAGGGGAGGGGGGAACAGAGGATAAAAGAGAAGAAGAGAGAGGAAGAGATGTGGAGGGAAATAGGGAAGCAAGGAGAGAGGGAAGGGAGAGGGAGGAAGAGGAAGAGATAGAAAGGTAAGGTGAGGGAGAGATGTGGAGGGAAGAAGGGAGGGAAGGGTAGGAAGAGAGAGCGAGGGTGAGAGAGAGAGCCAGAGGGAAGGAAGGATGGAGAGGTGGATGGAAGGAGAGAAGAAATGAGCTGGAAGAAGGATCTAACCAACTGCTACCATCTTCATTACACATGCTGATCTGATGTCGCTATTTAGACAAAGCATTCTTTCCCTTTGATCTAAGGTGGAGCTCCAGAGACCTTCTCAACTGAGAATTCTAGATGGTTCTTGAGTAAAACAGTAAATCACTACCACATGCTCTGCTCTGTGCCCACCTTTGACCTTTGGGAATAAAATCTGCACAGCTATTATCAGCTAGTGTTCTTCCTGGCACCGTTAGAACCATCCAGCTACTAGGCCTCACTAAGCTATGCTCAGACCTTGTGAGGTCCTCTCACTCCTCACGGTGACCGAGCAAGATGAGACATCAGCCCCTGAGCTGCAACAGTTCATTCTCAGAGGCGATTCTTCTCTCCAAGCTCTGGACTTCACTTAAGTCCCCAGACCCTAACACCAAAGAAGGGGAAAGGGAATCCTGAACATTCTGGAAAAGCTTCAGGGAGCAAATGTCTAACTGGTTCTGAGCACCGTAAGTAGGAGCACAGTGAGCAACCGGTATTAGTGAGAGACCAGAAGAGACTTGAGTGGAGGCTATTCAAGACAGGCGAGGTTGAAGACAGATTGAGCTTCTGGATGCAGTGTAGTGAAGAACAGGAATTGCCTGCATCTGTGTGCATGAGGTCAGCATCCTTCATCTCTGTGCATGAGGTCAGCATCCTTCATCTGTGTGCATGAGGTCAGCATCCTTCATCTCCACAACAACCTCGGAGCATAATTAGCTTCTTTACAAAGATGCAAAACACAATACTATGAGATTAGATCACTTTTCACAGTCTCGCTGTTCAGAGTGAGGCTTCAAACCTGGTCACCTGAATCCACCCAAAGCCTGAACCACCCTGGTGAGGAATCCTGAGAAGTGAATTACTGCATGGTGCAAGGAATGTTTGGCTGGGATCGGAAAGCAGTAACGTTGACATTCAGAATTCAGAAACCCTGGGTGCCACAGTTTGGGACTGGGTAAGGCCTTGGCAGACTAAAGAAAGCATCACTACAGACTACCTCATTCCTGTCTTTTGTTTTAATCAGTCGCCCCCCACACTACAGATAACTTCCATCCTTTCTCACACAAAGTGCAGTGCCAAGAGCCGCCATCACTCGCTCCCTCGCTGTACAAACTTCGGACAGATAACCCCACTGCTGACTTGCCAGTGACAATGCTTGAAGAAATGTCAACTGTCCTTGTCCCGTGTGGAAGACGACATTAAATGAGAGCAGGAGATTCACACAGCTGAGCCCACCTGTGCTGTGCACAGAGTCACACGTCCTTCCGGAAGAGTCAAACAGCCTTCCCTGTGCACGTCTGAGTCCAGTGGCCATCTCTGCCAATTATTAATGTGTTGAGTGCTTGTATCTTTTGCTGGGAAGACACTGGATTTAGAGAAAGTTCTCACACTCCCTTAGAATCTGAAGTTAGAAGATGAGCTTCGAGTGTATTCAATCTCCTGACATTCGGAAGCATCTGGGCTGGAGAGCCTGTCAGCACCGCGCTTCCGTGTTCTTCATCTGCTGTGTGTCTCCAATTGGTGGTGAGCTCCGGAGCTTCACGAGCTGCCTCTTCTTCATCCACCTCAAGGGAACACCTTCAGTCAGGCTTTGCCAAAAGCCCATCCTGTTGTCACTGCAGGCTTTAGAGAACCTTAGGGTGCCATGGGGTCACAAGTGACACTGTGCATTCTCCCTATGTCTCATTTCGTTTGAATTCTAAGTTGAAGGCAAATATCTTTCCCTTAATAAAACATTTCTCTAAATAGAATATGACTTATACGTCAGTAAAAGCCTGCACAATCCTCCCCCAGAAGGCAAATTAAAATGTGATTACTTCTATGCTTATTTAAAGAGTAAATTGCTCCATTTTCATTTTAGCATCATAGTCAAAACAGAAGGCTAGTCATAAAGACCGGTCTTCGCAGAATTATGTGCCTTTGTTCCGAGTTGGAGTTTGTTAAGAAAAGGTTTGTATCATAAAAGACAGAGAGACTTGTAAGGGAGGGACTGGTCCGTGGAGTGAGGGCCCAGTGTTCTATGATCCTCTCCATCCCTTTAGCTCCGCCTCTGATTAGATCCTTTCCATTCCTTTAGCTCCGCCTCCTTTGATTTGTGGTTTTACAGCGATTGAGATTGGACCCCAGGCCCTCTATGCATGAGGTGAGTGCTTTATCCCCGGGGCTCTGTCAACAAACAAACAGGACCACGTGGCCCGATTACTGTGCTGAGCACCACAACTAAAAGCAGTTTAGGAGGAAAGGGTTTACTTCATCCTGTAACTGCGATTCATCATAAAGGGATGGCAGGGCTGGAACTCAGGGCAGGAACCAGAAGATAAAACTAAAAGCTGAGGCCATGCAGGAATTTGGCTTGGTGGATTGCTCTCTCTCCATAGCTTCCTCAGACTGCTTTGTCACGCAGCCCGGAACCATCTGGCCAGGGATTGCACAACTGCCCCACCCCGTTACCCCTACCACATGAATTGAGCCCACCCTCATCAATATTAATAAATAAAACAAACTACCGATTGACATACAGGAAGTCTGATGGACGCACCTTTTTCTCTGTTAAGGTTCCCAGGTAATTTGAGCTTGAGTTGAGTTGACAATAACAAAACAAACAAACCCAACCAGGACATGGTATAAATTAAGAATTTAGAAACATTCAGTTCATGTGTTGTTATCCAACTTTTAATTCCTTAACTAAACACTTTCATTAGTCTTCTTATCATAAGAAAAACGCATGCCCCCTTGGAAAAGTTTTGCTAAAAACAAAAATAAAAAAATAAAACTCAGCAGCCTGCTATCCAAAGCCAAGCCAGCTAATATCTTAATGGGGCCCCCCTCTTTCATCAGTCACCACAAATTAATATACAGATAATGAATTCATTGGATGTGGGCAGAGGGAGCCTAATTGGAGTAATTAAAGCAAGAGGAGATTCCTAATAAGGATGGTGGCTGCCTCCCTGAAGGGAAATGCATTGGATTACAGAAACCAACAAGAACACTGCAGGACTTTAGGAAAGCCTGTTCCATCACTGACCTCTCCCCTCCGCCTCCTCTCTCCACAACAGGAAGTGGGTACCAGCACTTCAGATCTCCTGTAAGTGCTTGGCTACCATCCCAAAGCTCTCTGGAAAGGAATCAAGAATCCATCAAAGATCTCATCCTTAACCCAGACATCTACCACACAGAGTCCACTGGCAATGGCCTAGAACCTCAGCTATGGCCACTGTAGCTACTTCCTGTGGTTGGAAGGAGGCAAGAGCCAGAAGCGAGGAGCTACAGTGTACTGTGGGACAGCCACACACACTAGTGGCCAATTTACATCGCCTTTCTGCAATGAGCGAAAGACGGACGTGCAAATCTTCGTTTTGTTCCTTTCTCGCTTACTCTATGATGGCTACTGTTCCGATAAACTGCCTTCCTTCCCCTTTTATTTTTGTAATGGATGAGACTCTCCGGATATTTATGATGCCAACATCATGGTTCCTATTTTTTTATTTGTCTGTTTGATTTTAGTTTGTAGCACAAACACACAAACTAAATTGCGGCGGCCCTCCAGTGAGTTGGGGTATAATGAGGGAATGCTCACAGCTTAGAGTTGGAAACATTTCATTGTATTATAAAATTACAATAAAAAATGTAAAATAGTAAAAGAATAAAAGTAAATTTGAGGAACACAAAAAATGTTGAACTGATGCAGAGATTCTGATTAAAACATCCTCCAGGTGTTGAACGGAAATCTTGAGCTTGCTTCCAAAGCTCTAGCTTTTATTTATATTAGGTTTTGTGTTTGAAATAACTCTACAAAATTCCTGATGAGGAATTTTTCATAGTGATCTTTTCAGAGTCTTTATAGGTACCACCATGAGAGATTTTGTTTTCTCAGAGGATAAAATATGTGAAATAATTCAAAAAAAATGTACATGTTCAAATTATACTTTAAGAAACCAACAGATCTGCCTTATTAATATACTACTGGAATTCTTTGTGATCATGGGAATGGATTTTTCAATCCATTGAAATACTCTTATACCATGTAGTTAAAAATAATGCTGGTGCTATCATTTTCAGGATGAGCACATTTTCACAGAAAACCCATCTTGAAGCTATTGAAATTGCCACTACAAAGGCATTCTGCCAGAAATGGACAAGGGTTTGATATACATGTGAATTCAGATCTGTGCTGATCTCTGGGAGCTGTGATCATCTGGAAGCTCCCAGCTACATTGCCTACTGGGTCTAGTGCTGAACACACACACACACACACACACACACACACACACACACATAAACACATAAACACACACACATAGACACGTTATCAATACTGAATGAAGAGAGAGGTGCCCATATAATAAGTGAGCCTCCTGGCCTATGGTCTATATAACACAGGGAAACGGAATAGAAATGAAGGAAGATGCACTACCAGCCAGTAGGGACCACAAACCTACCTACAAACCCAACCTGTTTCACTCAGCCCCAAGTGGCTCTGGACTCCAGCAGACACCTAACTGCTAAGGCTTAATAGATAGCTCCTAGCATGCCAAGAATACAGTCACCCACACCAGATGCCAAAAGTCATGGCCCAAAGTAACATGAAGTTCTATTCCTGCTAGTAAGTCACTTTCAAGATTGTTATGTGAGTTTCAAGATTTTGTTAGGAGCAGCCAAGTTCTCCTGTGGGTGAAGAGGATGCATAGGGGCTAGCCTTGGGCATTCTGCTCTCTCTGCCACCCACTCTCCCTCTTCCCCTCCCTCTTCCCCTCCCTCTTCCCCTCCCCCTCCCCCTCTCCCTCTACCAAGGCTGTCACTGGTATATTCAGGCACGTGGGTGTGTAAATGGAGTGAGGGAAGAATTTAAATCGGCCAAACAGGAACAGGTTTGAGCCATGGACACTGGTGTTCACCTTTAAAGCTTTTCAGAAACACAGAAGGAGACTGAAAACATCAAGCACAACATGCAAACTCCAGCCCTGAAGTTCATGCTTCTGCCACCCCCCCCACTTTCTCTCTTGCTTCCTGTCCCTGCATTCTCTATCCTTACTGCCTCCCTTTATATTTGACATTTGCAGTACGTCTCCTAACTACGCTAGCAACAGTAATCTAAATTTAATGCAATTTTCACTGGTTCTATCTTTCAGGATGTTTTCTCTGATAAACCTTCCTGATTTCTAAATTCTTTATTATGATTAATTTCTTGGCTCACTGAAGCACTTAGTCAAGTAATTTTTTCAGGAAGGCTATACTAACGGCATGGTTTCTGCAGCCTCGAGGCTGGAGATTGTTCTCCTCCATCCTCCAGATGAAGGCTATGAGAAAGAGAGAGAGAGAGAGAGAGAGAGAGAGAACATGCCACACCAAGCATGTGAAAATCAGAGAAAAACTAACAAGAATCAAGTCTTTCCTTCTATGTGGGTCTCGGGAATTGAACTCAGGTTGTCAGGCCTGGCTGCAGTCACCCTTACCCTCTGAGCCATGCTGCTAGCTTTCCCTGTTATTGTAAAGAGCAGAGCTCTGGTGTCAACTACATTATTTTCCTTGCTAACAAATCCATTTGTTTTCACTGAACTGCATGATTTATAGAACTGAGGAATCTTTGAAATTTAGAAACTCTGTCTTAAACGTGTTTCTTCATTTTAAGAAGTTCAAATCTTAAGATTTCCCCCCTGCACATCAGGATATTTTGCTTTTATTCTCTGATGACTGTGTCCATGCACGGATGTCTTCTGAAACAGTCTCAATGACGGGCGTCAGATCTCAAAGCCACGCCCTTGTGTTCCTGATGCCTTTGTGTCTGGAGACCTGTCTTCACGCGTGTTCCTCCTTCATGGGTTCTGCCACCCCATCACTCTCTATTTCCTCCACTGTGGCGCTCACTCAAAATCCATACTCATCACATCCAAGGAGTTTGATTCTTGGGTTCTTTCCCAGGAGCACCCATGCCTGCACCCTAAATGCACAATCTTATGGAAATGGCAGATAAGGGGCGATCTGAGAGCTGTCCCTCCCTCTTCTCATTGCCTGGAAGGTAGATTTGCCTGGACTGCCCTCTCTGGCATCTCCAGTGAGGTTTCTGTTTGCCACTCTGCAAAATGACAGTCATGTTTGCCTGGAATCAAGAGTTCAGGTAGATTCTACAGTTGAGACTGTAAGTCCCTGGTCAAATATTTCAGACTCAAGACAAATAGAGAGGATTTAGAATTACTGTAGCTCCTCTTTACAAGATGAGCCATCCTGCTGTCCCTGAGAAATCAAGAAGCTACAGCCCCAGGGCGGTGGCCTTCAAGATGTTTCTCTCTGAGGTGGCTCTGTTCTTTTGTTGGCAGCAGGGGTATGAATGGGGCTCACGATTCTCTCCTCTACTTGGCATATCACTGTTAGGGCTCTTAAGAGTCCATGTAACATAACCGAACAGCTGAGCTGATTACAGCACCGTAGAAAGTTCCTAGGAAGGGGTCTTCATCCTCGCCTACACACTGGGGAGATGGTGCTGAGTGGTCAGACAGGCTGGTGGGCTGTGAGCATCAGACAAAACCAGTGGGGAGTAGGGAGTTCAATGCTCACGCTTCTTGGTTACCTATTGATCTCCTGCTGAAAACTGATACTGGCTGCCTTCCTAGCCTTCCTCAGAGGTGTTACTGAATAAGAAATATACACACCTGACATACATACACCTAACAGCCAGAATACCCCCACTCAGAAACCCGATTACAGAATGACTCATTGACACACTTCCTCTCTCTCTCCCTCCATCCCTCCCTCTCTCCCTCCCTCCCTCCTTCTCTCCCTCTCCCTCTCTCTCTCTCCCTCCCTCCTTCTCTCCCTCCTTCTCTCTCTCCCTCCCTTGATCTATTCCTCCCCTTTTCCATCTTTCTCTATTTCCCTTTATCTCTCTCCCTCTTTTTATCTTTTCTGCTCTCTCTTTCTCTCTCTCTCTCTCTCTCTCTCTCTCTCTCTCTCTCTCTCTCTCTCTCTCACACACACACACACACACACACACACACACACACACACACACAGCCCCTTTCCCTTCACACATCACTATTTCAAAGCTGGGCGACTTTTCCCTCAGTTTTTTATTACCTTATCAAAATATATTTGCTCTTCCCAGTGCCTGTTTGGACAAGGGGGTAGTCTTTGCCTCATTCTGACTGGATGTAAAACATGAGAGACTATCCACCACATTTACTCTGCTCTCAATTCTCAAACTTTTCTGTTTATGTGGAGAGTGACCCACGTCACCTCTAGAATACCAAGGCTTACCGAAAACAGCTTTGTCACAGTTGGCAGCGGCTGACACCAATCAAAGTCCAATTAGTCAATGAGAATAGCAGAGAAATGATTTTAGACTCCTTCAGGGCTGGGGTTTAGAAAGGCAATCAGTCAGTTGTGTTAGACAAGAGGCTTGAACATTTATTGAGAAGTTTTTTGTTTGTTTGCTTGTTTTTTGTTTGTTTGTTTGTTTGTTTAAGAGATGGACCACATACATGAACAATGAATGCACCCTGACCAAGATCATCTGCCCTGCCCAGATCCGTTCCCCAGTTTTGCTTTGGCGCTCAGTCCATGTTAGTTGCCACCTTTAGACCAGAGAGAGATACACAGGCAGCTCTGGACAACTTAGCAATGCCAGGTGAGCCCTGAGACTGAAAGGAGGAGATCAAACATCAGATCTGTGCCTTTCCCCCTCTCCAACACACACACACACACACACACACACACACACACACACACACACACATGCCTGGAGGGCAGAGGCTCACATAGCTATCTATATCACAAGACCAGTTCTCCAATGTAATTTCCATCTCAAGTTCAGAAGAATATCAAATTTGAAAATAAAATAGAATCCATTTTAGAGCAACTAACATCACCCTTCTTTAATCATTATGAATGTTGTATAGTCACCCCCAAATACTCAAATGACAACAGTTAGACTATATAGTCTCCCATGGACCCACCCGTGGATCTGGTTAAAGGCAACAGGAGTAGAAGCCCATAGTGGGAGTTCAAGGCCACAGCTGTCCACCATAGCTGATGAGCAGGCTGTGATCCTAAAGGATCTTAGCCCAGCACCCAAAACAAGAACATTAAACTCTTACCTAAGCCGTTGTCGATGGATATTCACCGTACAGCAGAGGAGTCTACACTACCGCCAGGCTTCACCAAGTTACGCTGTGAACCCAAAGTGTCAGTGGGTCTCGACAGTTAGATGTTCATGTCACATGTACACACATGAGAATTCATATACACATATATGTGAATGCATATATTTGTGCTTATGTTGAGATTTATTGTTCTCTCATCAACATGGTTGCATCTCCCTGGTCTGCCTTATCCCCATTACAGGCTTGAGTCTGGAGAGGCATTTTCTGGCAGGTGGCAGACATTGTGACAGCTTTCGACCTTTGACCTTTGCTTGGAAGGGGAGCACACACTTCTGTCTCCATCTCCCTGCTCAAAGCAGCCTCCCTCCAGTAGGGCGGGAGCTGTGACTCTGTGGTGGGGAAGGCTAGCAGTAGAGCAAGAGCATACCTGACCACATGCTCTCACCCTGACTAATGCACACATTTGGAACGGGAATGGTGAGCTGACACTGAAAAATAAGAACTATTTAAAAATCAAAACATTGGTCCCATAGCACAGTGCACTGATGGGGACATTGTTAAATGAATTTGGTGAGATGGTAGGTGTCTTAGTTAGGGTTTTACTGCTGTGAACAGACACCGTGAAAGACAACTCTTACATAGGCCAACATTTAATTGGGGCTGGCTTCTAGGTTCAGAGGTTCAGTCTACCATCATCAAGGTAGGAACATGGCAGCATCCAGGCAGGCATGCTGCAGGAGGAGCTGAGAGTTCTACATCTTCATCTGAAGGCTGCTAGTAGAATACTGACTTCTAGGCAGCTAGGATGAGGGCTTTAATCCCACACCCACAGTGACACACCTACTGCAACAAGGTCACATCTTCTAATCATGCCACTCCCTGGGGCTGAGCACATACACACCATCACAGTAGTCTATGTAACACTTGGTAAAAACACCTTAGCTGTGTCCTGATCCTCTTATGAGGACATCAAAGAAATAATGTTTCTCCTGCTGTGTGATGATGCTTTCCTGTGCTAGTTTATACCCTCTGCTCACGTCCACCTGCACTGTGCTCTGTACCTCCCTCCCTCCCTCCCTCCCTCCCTCCCTCCCTCCCTCTCTTCCTCCCTCTGTCCCATTGCTCCCTACACCACCCGTGCACATTCATGTCTGTCTGTTTCTTTCCATATCTATCTAACTGTATAGATATGGAGATGGATAAAGATAATATATATTGTATAATATGTAATATATATGATATACATATATTATATATGTAACCTAACATATATTATATTAATATATACATATATTAATATACACATCCATATATTAATCAATTTATTGATTGATTAATTAAACCCTAGATCCACACATGAGACATCAGGCCTTGGGACTACAGCTTATTGCACTTAGCAAGACAATATCCTTCCTGCTCCACTCATTTTTCTGCAAGTAATTTAATTTCCATCTACCTAGCCAATTCAAGAAAAACAACATGGAGGTGCTGGTGTGGAAAGTCAGTGGTGCTGCAGACAGAGGGAGCTAAGCTGTGAGAGGACTCCTCACTTTTACTCCCATGCGGGGTCTCCAGCGGAATGTTCACCCAGATGCCTCCTGCTGTGTGGGATTCTGGGAACAGCCTGTTGTGCTGCTCTTTCTTGACTGGGGAACCCGTCCCCAGAAGCAAACCTCACAGAAGCAAACCTCACAGACTGTGCGCTGTGATCCACATACTCATGCGTGCCGGTAAGTCACCAGAGTTCACAGCCTTTCTCTGTTTTGTTGATTGACAGGTCTCTGAAACATGTTTCCCTGTCTTCTATGAACCTTTGCAAGGATGTTTGTTAATTCAACAGCCTTGGGTGATAGGTGGTGCTCTAGCTATAGCATAGCCTGCTGCCCCTACAGGGTAGTAAATAAGCCTGTTTAAAAAGGGGGGTGGGGCCTTGGAAACGAGCAATGGTGTTTCCTGATCCAGGATACTAGCATTAGAAGATGCCACCTCCCTCCAGGGCAGAGGTCCAGCAGGTTTATAGAATTTTCCCTTTGGAGAACTGAGGACTAAGGTTTCCTCATCTGTGATGCACAGCTCATTGTGTGCACTGCATCTCTCTGCCTGCCTCCCCATCTCTGAAGAACTCACAAGCTGACAAGAACACAAAGCACATGCTACCAGGAAGCCTCCTGCCTGTGACATGGCTGGTGAGCTAATTTGTTAGCCAGCAGGTGACCGAAAGTCCAAGTACAGACTCTTCCTGGTCTTGGAATCCCAGAGGCAGAAAACATTCCCATGAAACCGCGAGAGGGGTGTGGGTTTCTAATGGAGAACTTGAAACAGAAGCTGCGGATGAAGAGCTCTCTTCACCAAAGCATGTTTTAAACAATTCCACCATCTTGTCTGCCTGTGTGTTTGGACAGCCCACATTCAGTGGACATTGCTAACCCTCTGAAGTTCAGGGCTAGCAAAGCTAAGGTGAGCTAAACTTGTAAAACATACATCATTGCCTCTCAGTTTTTGAAAAAACTGATGCCCTAGAAGCCTAGTGATGTTTGGATGTGCTCTAAGTTAACCCTACTGAAAAATCATATCATGTTCTAGAATTCCCTGGTCACTGTCAACCTCTCCCTCCTGGGCTACAAGGGCTCATTATTTCTGATGAAGTGGGCCTGGACATATAGCCAGTTATCTCAGAAGCATTTGCAGCCTGTGGGAAGGCAGAACACAGAAGACAAGAACAGCTAAGGAATGCTGTACACTTTGCCTTTGCTTGTGCTCCTTTAAAGAGCCCGGCCACAGTTGGCTGCACCTGGGATCTTGGCTTTCGAAGGTTTCCTGTAGCCATGTGTCATGCTAAGATGGAAGGATTGGAGGAAGGCCTTCTGAACACCAAACGGAGAGGAGTGAAAACAGAGTGACAGTCAGATATCTCTTCCACAGACTGGAATTATACCAGGACACTGCTATGCATCCTTGAGATGAATCCAAGAACCGGGTAGTATGGATGGGTTCATTCCTTCAGAGGCCCCCAAAACGGTCATAAATATTGGTAGCA
This sequence comes from Mus minutoides, assembly GCA_902729485.2. Lineage (NCBI taxonomy): Eukaryota > Metazoa > Chordata > Mammalia > Rodentia > Muridae > Mus > Mus minutoides. The sequence continues at coordinate 473,177 of LR750370.1, read as the reverse complement.
GTTACTTTTTTTTGTTCAGAGTGATATGACAGCCCCCAGGCATGCCTCCGGAAGGCCCAGGACAAGGTCCAGATCAATGAAATCCCCAGTGTGTCTAGTTGGTATGATCCACTCAGCAGGGTTAGGTCAGTGTCCCTGCTTGTGTTGAGAAGAGGAAACACCATAGTCTCCCCGTAGTGTTCCTGTTATAGAGAGATAATCTCTTCTAAGGCTCCATAAGCCTCCTTGGGGGAAGAACCAGGAAAACAGAGTGAAGGTGTCTTGGAAGTCTTCCTTCCCTAGACACAGGCAGTTCCAGGAGAGAGAGAGAGAGAAAGAGAGAGAGAGAGAGAGAGAGAGAGAGAGAGAGAGAGAAGACAAAGAGGGGAGGTGGTATGTTTTCATTCTTAGAAAAATGTCTAGAATATATCTATATCTATCTATATCCTATCTATATCTATATCTATATCTATATCTATATCTATATCTATATCTATATCTATATCTATATCTATATCTATATTCATTTTTCTTGCTTGCTTGCTTGATACAAAGGATGCATTCAACAGGCATCAGGATGCTTTTTTAGTCAATATTTGTAAAAATTTAAAAGTGAGTTACTCAATTGTTTTAGATCTCCAGTGATTTAAATCCAAGTTAAAAGAAAAGAAACAAACCACAACAAAAAACAATAAATAAACAAAAAAGTACCACCAAGTCTCCAGTATCTACATTTGCTAAGTGGAAACACACTCATCTAAATGAAAACGAAGTTGAGAGATCTGTCTTCAGCATCGTCAGCGTTAGCAGGTCACAGCTTCTGGGAACAGCCCTCTAGAACCTGCCAACAGCCCCTTCCACACTGACTCTGGCCCAGGCTGCCTTAGCTGAGAGGTCCCTTGGCTTTGTGCTCTAAGGTGGGTCTCCCTCCACTCTCCTGTACCCTTTCTCTTCCTTGTCTCCTTCGCATAGACGCCAGAATATCCCTGAAAGAAGACTCTCCTCTTGTTCCTCTCCTACTTGATATACCTCAATGACTTCTCATGGCCAAGGACAATGGCTGACAGTATTTATCCCGCTGTGCCATACAGAAGAAAATGCCATCTAGACACAAGAACCCACTCACTGCTGACCTCTGTCAACTGTATTTGTAGAGAAGAAAGGAAAATAGTATCGCACATTTATCTGAGGCATCTTTATATGCATGCACTGCGGAACTGCGGAAGGGTAGTATTGCCTAGTGGGGAGCTCCCTTTGGGGGGTCATGGAGGCAGAGGGAGTTAAAAGGTAACAACAGAGCTGAGGGCAAAGAGCTGTGACCCAAAGACGACCAGTGACATGCGGGAGGGCCTAAAAGTTGCCCAAAGGCCAGTGACATGCAGGAAGGCCTAAAAGTTACCCAAAGGCTAGTGACATGCAGGAAGGCCTAAAAGTTACTGCAAGTAAATACATTAAAATAATGGGAAAGAGGGCCTCACAATTGGGAAAGGCTTTGACATCTGAAAAAAGCCAGAGTTAGAAAAATCTCCATAAAGTCAGACTAGAATTGGACATTTTTGTGTGAATTTGTGCCATTTTAATAGATGTAGAAATAGATCATGGTGCATATATAGATAATAGACCAAAGACATGTGCATGTGCACACATGCACACACAATAAATAAAACGTGATTATAGTTTCATATATTACTTATTTATGCCATGTATCATATACTATATATGTATATATCTTAGATATGGATTATAAAGGAGAATGTGGTGGAATTCTCACAGTTGGGAAATCTGTAGGGACAAAGGTTTGTGGCACTGTTTGGTTAGCTTTTGTATAAGTTAACATTAAAAAATAAATGACAAATGGGCGCAGCTGAGAACAGATGAGGAATGGTGGCGCTACGACTTATGAGCCACATAGGAGGGGGTCAGACCCTCTGGTGCTGGAGTTACTAATGGTTACTAGTCATCGATCGTGTGGGTGCTGAGAACTGAACCTGGGTCCTCTGCAAGAGCAGCCAGTGCTCTTACCTGTTTTGCTGACATTGTAAATCATGAATAAGCATTCAACTTTGTCAAATGCCTTTTCTGTGTCTATTGAGATAATTGTGTGG
>LR750370.1:267616-470111 GCA_902729485.2 Mus minutoides | reverse complement strand
CACTATTGCATATGCCAGCAAGATAATGCTGAAAGGGCCCTGATATAGCTGTCTCATGGGAGGCTATACCAAGTTTGATTCTTAAAACCCACAGGGTGGAAAGTCAGTGCCCACAAGGTGTCCTCTGACCTCCAAAGACAGGAGGCAGCATGGACACAGCTATAAATAAATAAATAAATAAATAAATAAATAAATAAATAAATAAATAAGAAAAGAAGTAATTACATGTGTGTGTGTGTGTGTGTGTGTATATATATATATATATATATATATATATATATATATATATATATATATACACACACATATATATCACATATTTAATACTATGCACCATGTTATGTACAATATATTTTTAGATAACCATATATTATATATAATATATATCTTAGATAACAATATATTATATATGATATTTATCTTAGCTACAACTTATGAAAGGAGACAGAATAAGTGTGGTACAATGGTCATAATTGGGAAATCTTGTAATTTGGGACAGTCTTTAGAATTGTTCTTTTGGACGAGCGTGGTGGTGCACACCTTTAATCCCAGCACTCGGGAGGCAGAGGCAGGTGGATTTCTGAGTTTAAGGCCAGCCTGGTCTACAAAGTGAGTTCCAGGACAGCCAGGGCACACAGAGAAACCCTGTCTCGAAAAACTAAAAAAAAAAAAGAAAAAAGAAAAAAAAGAATTGTTCTTTTGGCTCTGTATAAAATTGTATTAAATATTATACACACACACACACACACACCTACATACACACATACACACACGCACACACACATGCACATACACATACATATACATCTATGACAAATGTACCCAAATGGAAATTAAGTAGGGATGATGGAACTTTGATGGAGGAATCCATAGCGCTGAACTGTCACTGCAATCCTCAGAGTCCCACCTTGCCAGGCCTCACCACCCTGGACACCCTGAGAGGACTCTTGTAGCAGCTGTTAGCTCTCCATTCTGTTCTATTCCATTCACAGAAGCAACTCAGAATGCATGCAGACAAGGCAGCTTGTGGAAGGACAGCTGGAGCTGCTCTCATTTATAAAGCAACACTTCATAAACCTTGACATTTCAATCATACTGGTAACAGATCACACCCTGATAGGAAATTGTACGGCCCACGTGACATCTGGGACCTTCTGACTTAGCTTGAGTACTTCCTCACGATCATGTGATAGTGAATCCAGGAGGTTTCACTCAATCTACAACTCAGATTAAGTCACATATAGATTCTTATAGAGGACTTGTAGACTGTGTGATACACAGGAATTTGTAGTCAAATGCTGGGAAACACCAAATACAGGTGAAAGCTCCTTCTTGGTTAATTCTATGTTGTATGTTCCTCAGACCCATTTGGAACAGACACACCCATTGCTTTACCTACACTTCCCTGATTTCAGAAGCTCTCAGATTTTTGGCTTTAAAAGTTTTTCCATTCTTCATTAAGGGTGCCAGCCTCCAAGGCTGATTGACATCATAAAAAAACATAGAGTTTTGATCAAATGATGTGAGATGGTTGACAAGATCAAGAAGGATAGGGACCGCACATCGAGCCTGCAAAACACTTCAGTGAGATTTGGTGCCCATTTTTGCATCGCCTTTTGGAAGCACTCATGGCCAGGTAGAAAAGGTGTGGGCCACAAATCCACTCATTCTGTAGAGGAGGGTGGAGTCCCTTAGCTGAGAGTCATACTGAGTGACATGAATGAGAACATCCCTGGCACTGGTGGGACCCTGAGACCATAGCAATGACGTATCACTACAGGGCTCCTCTGCCACAGTTCCATCCTTCCTACTGAATTTCCATTTGCTCTATGGTAGGTTCATTGTTTAAATAATTCTGCAAAGGAACACCAAAAAAGAAAGCATCCTTGAACAGCAAGAAAGACAACAAGGCTTAATGGCGTAATCTCTGACATGTAACACAAGCTCTGCCCTTTGACCAGTTAAGATAATACAATCATACGTCACACTTCAATCTTTACTGACTCCCTTGCCCCACCCAGGTGATCCTGAACCTTGGTTAGATCAGATCTTTCAGGACTGTAAGAGGAGGTGGAATGAGTGTCAGTGTCACAAGCGCATGGTGTTGACTAGTTGTGTGAATGGGGCATACCATGCTTATATGATGAGTATGTCTTCCTGTGTGTGTCCATGAGTATGTGTATATGTGATCCATGCATGGAAATGTCAGAGGTCAATCTCTGGCATTGTTCCTCAGAGGCCTCCTACTTGCCTTGAAGTCTGGTCTCCAGCTGACCAGGCAGGCAAGGCTAGCTAGAGAGCATGGGAGAGCCTCCAGCTGACCAGGCGGGCAAGGTTAGCTAGAGAGCATGGGAGAGCCTCCTACTCACTCTTCTCTTACCATCACTGTGGTCACAAACACATGCTACTGTGCTGGGCTTTAAATGGAGTCTAGGGGACAAACTCATGTCTTCACACTTACAAGGCAAGCAACTGACCGGCCAAGCCTTCTCTCCCACCCACTACATAACTAATAACTAAAACTACTTCCATTTTCTCTCCCGGTCTTCTCTCCCTGCCAGTCTCCCCACACCTGATCCCCACCCTGGCTCCCCCTTCCCCCCTCCCACCCACTTCCTTCCCTCTGTTTTATCTCGCCATCTGAGTGAGATTCAAGCATCCTCCCTTGCTCCCTCCTTGATACTTAGTTTCTTGTGGATTGCAGCTTGGCTACCTGTCCTTTATTTCTAATATCCTCCTAGAGGTGAGCTCATACCATGTATGTCTGTCTAGGTATGTGCTACCTCACACAGGATATTTTGTAGTTCCATCCATTTGCCTGGAAAATTCATGATGTCATGAATAGTATTCTGAATAGTAGCTGAATAGTATTCTGTTGTGTAAATGTACCACATTTTCTTTATCCATTCTTTGCTTGTGGGGCATTTAGGTTGTTTCCAGTTCCTGGCCATTATAAATAAAGCTGCTATGAGTATAGCTGAGCAAATGTCCTTCTGGGATGGTGGAGCATCTTTAGGGTATATGCCCAGGAGTGGTATAGCTGGATCTTGAGGTACGACTATTCCCAATTTTCTAAAAAACTGTCAAATTGATTTCCAGAGTGGTTGTACAAGCTTTCATTCCCATCAGCAATGGAAGAGTGTTCCCCTTGCTCCACGTCCTTGAAAGCATGTGCTGTTGCTTGAGTTTTTGATCCTAGCAATTCTCACAGGTGTAAAATGGAATCTCAGAGTCATTTTGATTTGCATTTCCCTGGTGACTAAGGGCTTTAAACATTTCTTCAAGTGTTTCTTGGCCTTCTGAGACTACTCTGTTGAGAATTCTGTTTAGCTCTGTATCCTATTTTTAAAATTGTGATATTTGTTTTGTTGGTGTCTAATTTCTTGGGTTTTTTAATATATCAGCCCTCAGTTAGATGTAGGGTTGGGGAAGAACTTTTTCCCATCCTGTAGACTACCATTTTTGTCCTATTGATGATGTCCTTTGCCTACCAGAAGCATTTATCAATTGTTGATCTTAGAGCCAGAGCATTGATATTCTGTTCAGGAAGTCATCCACTGTACTAATACATTTAAGGCTATTCCCCCACTTTCTCTTCTATTAGATTTAGTATATATAGATTGGTTGGGGCCATCTCTGGGATGAATTGGAGACCTGGGATGGGGGAGGCTCATGGAAGTCCATGGTGGTGGTCCAAGCTGAGACTCCTAGCAGTAAGACATAGGGAGACTGAAGTGGTCACCTTCTGTAGCCAGGAAAGACTTCCAGTGGATGGAGGGGGACACCAACCTACCCATAAAACCTTTGACCCAAAATTTGTGCTGCCTATAAGACATGCAGGGATAAAGATGGAGTGGAGTTTGAGGGACTAGCCAACTAATAACTGGCCCAATTTGAGACTAATCCCATAGGAGAGAGCCAACCCCTGACACTATTAATGGTACTTTGCTTATAGACAGGAGCCCAGCATAACTGTCTTCTGAGAGGCTTCATCCAGCAGTTGATGGAAACAGATGTGGACACCAGCAGATAAACAGCAGGCAGAGCTCAGAGAGTCTTGTAGAAGAGTCGGGGGAAGGACTGAGGGAGCCAGAGTGGTTAAGGACACCACAAGAAGACCTACAGAGTCTAACTCAGACTCCTGGGTCTCACAGACACTGAACCACCAACCAAAGAGCAGGCACAAGCTGGACCTATACCCACCCTTACAAATATGTAGCAAATGAGCAGCTTGGTCTTCATGTGGGTTCCCTAAGAATTAGAGAGGGGGCTGCTTCTGGCTCTGTTGCCTGTCTTTGGATCTGTTTCCCCTAGCTAGGTTGCCTTGATTGTTCTCAGTGGGAGAGGATGTTCTTAGTTCTGCTGTGATTTGACATGTCAGGCCAGGTTGGTACCCAAGAGGACCTCCCCTTCCCTTAGAAGAAAAGGAGGAAGATATGGGGGAAGAGTGAGGATGGGACAGAGAGGAGGGAGGATGGCTGCAATCGGGATGTAAAGTGAATTAAATAAATAATAGGAAAGCTAAATTTAAAAACTTTTTTTCCTTCATAACGACAAAAAGGTTGAGTAATAAAATACCATTCATTAGCCTCAAAATAATTAAACATTTTAAAGTTTTGGACTCCAGTTTTTAGGTTATGGTGATCTTTTACAATGTATACAGGGACATATGTATGCTTGCATACCTATGTATATTACCTATGCATGTGTGAATTTACATATACATATATGTGTGTATACATAAAGATGTGTGAATGTGTATATATATATATGTACTTATGCATGTATTTGTGTGCATGTACATGTGCTCATGTGTATCAGCTTCTATATAGATGTATAAGCATGTACATATGCACACATGTATCTATGTGTATAAGTATGTGTACATGTGTATATGCACATATGTATGCATCTATATATGTGTTTATGTGTGCATATATAACAAAATGTAAGTAAGAGGTATATATCTGCGTTCCCTTGCTTGGGCATCATCCCAGGCACTGAGCAGAAGAGCGTGCTCCAAGCATTTGACCACTTAGTGGCTCTGCCTATTGAGGCATGAACAGTTAGAAGGGCACGCAGCACCCACCAGGTCTCCACTCTTCTCTCTCACTATTCTGACCCGATGTTGCCTTGCAAATCAGGAATCAGCCCATCTGAAACACAAATGCCTTATGTGATGGCCAAATGCTACGAAGAACTTGGAAAGTCAGGGTGGCAGTGGCAGTCTCCAACTCAAAGGTCTTGACTTCATAAGACAGGCAGAACTGGCCCGGGGAGATACCCCAGTTAGGTACTGTTATGCAATCATGAGGACATGATTTGGGAGTTCAACTCCCAAAACCTATATTAAAAAAAAAAAAGCAGGTGAATGGTACCCACTTATAATTCCAGTTCTGAGGAGGCAGATATAGGGAATTCAAGGCCCCACTGTCCCACTGTCCTGGCTAAAATGGCTGGCTCCAGGCCAATAAGAGACCCCATTTCAAAAAACCACAATACACAAATTAGAGGACACCTGAGTTTGTCTTCTGACCTCTGAACATAAACATACAAGTACATGCATGAAATAAACTATCCATTGTGATCATGCAAGACAGCACTGCCTTTTCCTTGTTCTCAAATGTCTGTGTCTCCTGCAGATGAGCAGTGAGCGAACAGACTGTATCTATCACCTAGACAGAGTGACACACAGGATAGAACCCCGATACAGAGGACATTCGTCTACTGAGAACAAAGCCTTCATTGTTCTCACCCTCTAGGACAGAAGAGGCTGCGCTCCCCCACACTGATGTCATAGCTATGCCAGTAAGCTCCCTATGCTTCGCCCCACTGTCCTTCCTTTAGCTGTGATGTCACTTTGGTTCAGCCTTTGTACCAGCACAATGCTGCATAAAGCACACATGTACCCAGTGTTGCTGGTAGGGGAGCCAAGATTGTGGCATAGAAATTCCCGTAAATCTATCNAAGAGGCTGCGCTCCCCCACACTGATGTCATAGCTATGCCAGTAAGCTCCCTATGCTTCGCCCCACTGTCCTTCCTTTAGCTGTGATGTCACTTTGGTTCAGCCTTTGTACCAGCACAATGCTGCATAAAGCACACATGTACCCAGTGTTGCTGGTAGGGGAGCCAAGATTGTGGCATAGAAATTCCCGTAAATCTATCCATGTGAGCATTGGCATGTATATGCACATGTGTGTGTGTATGTATGTGTATGTGTGTGTATGCGTGCATGTGTATACATGTGTGTATTGCGTGTGTGTATGTGTGTGTGTGTGTGTGTGTATGTGTGTGTGTGTGTGTGTGTGTGTGTGTGTGTGTGAGGAGGCAGAGGCCCATGCCAGCTGTCTTCTCTTATTGCTGCCTACCTTATATTTTGAGATAGGATATCTTACTGAAACCAGAGCTTATCAATTCATCAATACTGGATGGCCAGAGAGCTCCAAGCATCTCCACCTGCCCAGTAAGATGGTTACAAGTATGGCTCTACCATACTATTCCTCCTACCCCATTTTGGGTGTTGGGGATCCAAACGCAGCTCCTCAGGCTTGCATGGTAAGCAGTTTACTTCCTGAGCTATATGCATAGTCCTGATCCCATTCTATGTATGAAGAAAAAGAAATTAAATAACTTATCTCAAGGTGCACAGTGTCAACGTAAGCTTTTATAGCCACTGTCTGGCTCCAGAGTGCATGTTAAACCATTGGGCATCTCCTGGTGGAGGTGTGGGGCTCAATGTTGTAACTGTGTCTCTGGCCTCATAGCGAGAGACTGCCTCTTTCCTTTGTGCCGCTGTTGGGTTGGCACTACAAAGAGACCACTAAGGGTCTGTAATCCCAAGGAATAAAAGGTAACCAAGCTTCACACACCCAAAAGTTCTGAGCACATCAGCCCGTTTATCTACAAGGATGAATCTGAAACATCATTAATCTTTAAGTAGCGCAGGTTTAGGAGGATGGAATTTTTTTAACCAAATGGAAGTAAGCAAAAATCACTGTTCCTTTCCTTCCTCTGCCACTGGCCTTAAAATGAAGTAATGCAGTACAGACTTAAGCAGGCAAGCTTCATGACTTGGCCTCTGTCCCCTTCTGGATGCTTCAGCACTCCCTGGTCATGGAGGTCACATTCTTTTAACATACTTAAGTCTGGCCAGCTTCTTCCCCAGCCTTCCTGCACCCAGGGGCACCACCCCTCTACCCCAAGGCTCTTTTATTCCTGGCTGCCCTGGCCCCACACATCTGTACACACTGTACTTTTGTATATTATGTATTTTGATGCCTTGCTGTTCCAGCAGTTGACCACTTCCCACAGACGACAAGCAGCAGCTACTGTGGGAGTGTGCACGTGGTACCGGCGACCTTCACTTCGGCTGTCGTTTCTATTTATACCCATTTGCTGTTACTTCTCCCTGTTGTGGTACAGTTTTGTTGTGTTGGGTTGTTTTGTTTTCTTGAGACAGGGCCTGCCTCTATAGCCACCGTGTCCTTGAAATCCAGATGCTCTCAGCTTGCTCCCTCTGAGTGCTAGGATTACAGTTTTGCTCTGAGTACCAGTCACTCTTTCTATCAGATGTTATCTGCTTGTCCTAATGATGACAAGACTTGGTGCCAGACACCTAGGGGCACATACCCATAGCCTGTGTTGAGGACTGAAACTAGTCAAACCTAATCCTCCCAACCCAATCACAGGAAATAGAGGCTTGGCCTATAATTCACCTGGTAATGTCCCCCAGAACTATCCTCATCTTTCTCAATGTCACCCATGGCACTGTGTGTACCTCTCTCCTTAGGGTTTCTAAGCACAGCAAGCTATCTCTGAGTGCCTGTCATCCAGTCCTTTGGCTTCTTCATGCTTCCGTCTCAAACTTGTACTTTCAAATGTGGATCGGTCTCTCCTGTGTCCTGTTGTGGCCACAGCACAAACGCTGCTGTTAGTGAGGCTTCCACACTCCATGCCACAGCCCTCAGCCATTTCTGTCCATCATCATCGGAGAAACCTGAACCTTGGTGCTACCCGTGCAGGGTGTACTGCCATCACACAGCAGAACCTCCATGGACACTTAGGACAAGATAAGTGACAAATCAGTCCTTGTCGTTGGTCTTTTCACTTACATGCATGTGCACCCAGGCTCCCTGTTTATGCACACAGCATAAACCTTCTGCTCTGTAATGTGTCTGTCTAGCTACAGTGTGGGAGAGCACCAACACAGTACCAAATGCCCACCGTGGAAATCACATTTACAACTACAAAACATTGTTAGGTTACAAAAATTTGGCTGAAAGAAGTTTGAGCAAAGTTATGGGAATGGAGTTTTACTGCCTCGATCTTACAGGCTTCCTTCCCACCCCATGAATTGGAAGGTTCATAAATTCCATTTGATAACTTATCAAAGGGAAGAAATGGCCTCCATATATCTGAGCATTTGGGGTGGAACAATGGTAAGTCATCTGTGGTATTTATTTCAGCCACCCTACCCTTCAGGGAGAGTGAGATCACAGGGGGTTAGGGGCCTGCTGTGCTCTGGGGCTGTGCCAGGTGGCAACTGACCTACTGTGTTAAGCCTTCTGACTTAGCAAGTTGTCAAGGACTGCTGCCACAGCCTGGTCCCCTCAGAGACCCTCTGCTAGAAGAGACCCCAGCCTTCTCTGCAGATTGCAAAGAAAAGTAAATGCACAACAGAAGTTGGCTTGGTGAGGGTAGCAGTGCCCATGTGAGACGGTCACCTGTAGATGTCCCGTGATGTGACAGAAAAGGAGGAGACATTAGTATGGGTGACTAGGTTCCTGACTGTGTCTTCAGCCTATCCTAGCACAATATCTTGTTCATTCTTTGTCGTCTAACAGTGTTTGTTTAGCGAATGAACAAACGAATCAACAATTTGAAACTCTTTATGTTGGCATGTAAGTATAAACATCCAGCTGTACCGATGATGGAACCATGACAGTATCTCATAGAAAATGAGCCCAACAAAACGAGCTGTCACGGCCTTGGTCTTGTAGTTCAACGGGAGATGCACTGCTTATTGATTGGGGGAGGTCAGGAGAGGTCCTTCCCAAGTAGCCAATAAGACACGCGAAACCCTGCTAGCAGACTGCTGTACGGAGATCTGAGAGCATGACTTTGCTTTCTCCATCTGCCTTCCGGAGGACAGCATTCTAAGCTGTGTTTGGTTTCCAGGGATCTGGCTCAGTGTCTTCCTCGGGGAGGGAGAAGAGATCTGAGCTTCTTCATCCATCAACGGGATTGTCTCTGACTTTAATCTGGGCAGTGAGCCTCAGGGAGAGCTATTTTATAGTGACAAAATAACTGCAAAGGCTTTGTATAAAAGCTTATTGTGTGCCAAGGTAAACATTAATAAATTAATTATTCCACATAAATTATATGTGCTTGGGCAAATCGCTATGCCAGTCCATGCCTCAGTTTCCTTGTATGTACAAAGAAGCTCAAGAAAGCATCCAACAGAAAGAGTTGCAGGAAGAAGAATGCTTTGGCTGTGATGTAGGTTGAATTTCTCTTGAAGATCCCTGTATTGAATACTTGTTTTCCAACATGGTGTATTAGAGATGGTGTGGCCTTTACAGAGTAGGAACTGAAGAACTAGAGAGGTGGTTGAGTGGTTAAGAGCATCTGCTACTATTGCAGCGGTTAAGAGCATATTGCAGGGGACCCAGGTTCAAATCCCAGCCCATACAGGCAGCTCACAGTCATCTGCAATTCCAGTTCTGGGAGATCCAATGCCTTGCATGAAATCTGTAGGTGCTACATGAACATTACACACACACACACACACACACACACACACACACACAAGTCAATTTTAAAGGGAAGTATTGAGATATCACTGTCCTTGAAAAAGAATGCTGTGAATTTTCTCTCCCAAGAGCAAGTTGTCATTAACATGAAGCCTGACCTCTGAATCTCTCTCAAGATTTCCCTTTTGAGAGGAAATCTCTTCCTCCTGCCTGATATCCTCTGCCTCCCACCACAGGTTCTTAGCAAGCCCAGCCAAGCCTTGCCCTCGAATCCTCAAAACCAAATTAAATATACCTCTTTATTTTGTAAAGACAGCCTACCTTGGTTGTTTTGTTATAGTAATAAATCTTGCTTAATACAACTAAATATGCCGGAAATTCTGCTTGCAGTTTAGGGTCTCATTATCTTGTGTATCTTTGAAATCCCCCTTGAAGGGGGAAGCAACATGACCACCTCCCCTGCTGAACTCACATACATGGGTTGAACCAAGCTTCGGTGTCTTCTTCAGGGTCCGAGTTTGCACATGTTTGCAACGATGGGATAGTATGACAGATATAGTTTCCACAGGAACAAAGAATTGGAAGCGCCAGATATAAAAGAAGGGGGAGATTTGAAAAATGATTTAGAAAATACTGATCCTGGGAGTTGGGGAGATGGCTCAGCAGGTAAACTGTGTGCACACATGCATGCATGCACACACAAAAATATTCTAACTTTTAAATTTTATCATTGAACTACTGTTTAAATAAAATCATTTATGTAAAATAGAATATGCAACATTTCTAAGCTAAAGTAATATGTATGCAACTGATATGAATTACTGTGGGAAGATGAGCAGAAAGATGCATATATATCAATCACGCCTTTTACATTGCAGACACATTGAAAGCGCTAATAGGATTCCCTCCTGAAGCTGCTTCTCTTAAGTTAGAGGCTATATCAAAAGCACAATGAAGTCTCCACAAGCAGCCACACCTACGATGGTCTGATTCAGCCAGAGCACAGGGTCTCACACAGCTGCCACACAACACTTCAGGGCTGGTCCTTTAATTTCTAGACAAAGCCATCCTAGACAGACATGCTGGCACGTGTTTGCATCCCAGCAGAGGTAGAGGCAGAAGACTCCAGAGGTCCTGCTTATCCTCAGATACATGTAAGTTCAAGACCAGGCTGAACCTGGGGGTCCTGTACTGCTTTATTTTCTGTTTTGCTAACCTGGTGGCCAACAAGCTCCTGTGATCCTTGGGTCTCTTGGGTCTCTGCCTCTTCTCCCATCACTGGGGAGATATATATATTCATATATATATATTCATATATATGATATATATTCATATATCTATCATATATATGATAGATGAATAAATAATAACAGTATTATATATAACAAAATATATAAGAATATAATGTATAAGTATATTATATATCATATATGTGTATATTATAGAGAAAAATAGAGAAACACTGAAAAATTCTTACAATATTCTGATTTGTATAAAGCATACTACTTGTAGGTCATTTTCAGGGATGTTATAAAAATCAGAATAGAGCCTGAAGTACCACTTCAGTGTGATCCCAAGAGAAAACACAGGCTGCCATGCTGTAAAGACCCTCTTAGAGGCGACACCGACGGCACCCCAGTGTGTGTGCTCACAGCTGTGACACGGGCCGCAGGACTGCACAGACCCTCTTGGAGGCGACACCCCCCAGCACCCCAGTGTGTGTGCTCACAGCTCTGACACAGGCCGCAGGACTGCACGGACCCTCTTAGAGGCAACACCCATGGCACCCTAGCTTGTGTGCTCATAGCCCTGAGGATGAGCTTCCACTTTCCTTGCTCTTGTTTTTTTCCTCTTCTGCCTGGAAACACTGGCAGTGTTTCCTTCTGCTTCTGGAAATCCCTGAGAGCTAGCCAAGCATTTCCCTCTGCAGATCTGTCTGAGCGCTCCCCCAAGCCACTGTGTGGCTTGTCACATCGATTTTTCCCGATAATTTATTATTTTTATCTCTATATCCTGATTCCAGCACCCCCTTCTCATCCCACAGTCTCACCCTTACAAATCCATTGCCAGCTCCCCTTCTCTTCAGAGGAGAGTCCCTTTGAGTACTACCACACCCTGAGACATCTCATCCCAGCAGGACTAGGCACCTCCTCACTCACTGAGGGCCACCCAGGTGGAAGGCAGTGGATCCAATGGCAGGGAACAGAGACTGAGACAGCTCCAGCTGTCCAGTTGTTAGGGGGCCCACATGAAGACTGAGCTGCACATTTGCAACTAATGTGTAGGGGGTCTAAGTGCAGCCCCTGCAAGCTCCCTGCTTGGTAACCCACGCTCTGTGAGCTCCTATGGGCCTAGGTGAGTTGAACCTGTAGGTCTTCTTGTGGTGTTCTTGACCCCTCTGACTTGCAACAAATGGTGCTGGTCTAACTGGATGTCTGAGTGTAGAAGAATACAAATAGATACATACTTATCATCTTACACAAAACTCAAGTCCAAGTGGACCAAAGGCCTCATCATAAATCCTAATGCCCTAAATCTAATAGAAGAGAAGGTGGGGGATAGACTTGAATGTATTGGTATAGGAAACGACTTCCTAACAGAACATCAACAGCTCTAGCTCTAAGATCAACAACTGATAAATGGGACCTCATGAAACTGGAAAGCTTCTGTAAGGCAAGGGACACTGCCAATAGGACTACATATGTGGCTGCCTACAGACTGGGAAAGGATCTTCACCAACCTACGTCTAACAGAAGGCTAATATCCAAAATATATAAAGTACTCAAGCAATTAGACATCAACAAACCAAATAATACAATTTAAAAATGGGGTACAGAGCTAAACAGGGAATTCTCAACAGAGGAATCTCAAAAGACCAAGAAACACTTAAAGAAATTGTCAATATCCTTAGTCTTCAGGGAAATACAAATCAAAACAACCCTAAAATTTCATTTTACACCTGTGAGAATGGCTGTGATCCAAAACTCAAGAGACAGCACATGCTGACAAGGATGTGGATCGAGGGAGCACTCCTCCACCTCTGGTGGGAGTGCAACCTTGTGCAACCACTGTGGAAATCAATTTAGAGGTTTCCCAGAAAATTGGGAATCGTTCTACCTCAAGACCCAACTATACAACTCCTGGGCACACACCCAAAAGACGTCCCCCTTTACCACAAGCACACTTGCTTAACTATATTCACAGCAGCTTTATTCATAATAGCTAGAAACTGGAAACAAGCTAAATACTCCTCAACTGAGGAATGGACAACGAAATACGGTACAGTTACACAATGGAGTACTATTCAGTCACTGAAAACAAGGACACCATGAATTTTGCAGGCAAATGGATGGAACTTGAGACTATTATCCTGAGTGAGGTAACCCAGAACCAGAAAGACACACATGGTATGCACTCACTTATAAGTGGACATTGGCCACAAAGTGCAAGATAACCATGCAACAATCTACAGAGCCCAAGAAACTAGGTAATATGGAGGTCCCAAGGGAGGATTGGAGAATCTCATTCAGAACAAGAAACTAAATAGGCATCAGAGGTGGATGGAAGGAACTGGGTGGGAGAGGAGGTAAGGAGAGGAATATGGATAGGGTTCAGGGGGGAGGGGGAGGCAGGAGAGGATGAGAGTAAGAACGGAGATTACTGGGAGAGGATGAGAGTAAGAACGGAGATTACTGGGAGGCATTTCTGGTGACTAGTCAGAGGCCTGGGAGAGGGAAGATACAGGGAGTCTATGGGGATGACCTAGCTGAGATTCCTACCAGAGGGGGATATAGAGACTGACGTGGCTCCCTCCTGTAACCAGGCAGGACTTCCAGAGGACAGACGGTGACATCAATCCACCCAGAAAACCTTTAACCCAAAATTTGTCTTGCCTACAAGATATGCAGGGATAAAAATGGAGCAGAGACGGAGGAAAGCAATGACTGGCCCAGCTTGAGACCCATCCATGTGAGAGCGCCAACCCCTGACACTGTTAATGGCACTCTGCTGGGCTTGCAGACAGGAGCCCAGCACAACTGTCCCCTGGGAGGCCTCATCAGACATCAGATAGAGGCAGATGCTGCAGAGAACCACAGCCAAACATCAAGCAGAGCGTGGGGAGTCTTGGGGAAGATTGGGGGGCCTTTCTACATCTCCTGTGTTACTCTGACTTACCTTCTGCATGCTGGGTGGCAGACCTCAGTAGCAAGAACCCTCTAACTCCTCCATGGATCTCCAGGGGGCTCGACTGAGACAGAGCATTTGGAAAACAGTGAATTGATGTTATGGGAGGGCTCATCTGTCAAAATGACCTGGTCAAACCTTGGCTTGTCACTTTCTAGTCACATGACTTTGGACAAATGGCCTCACGGCTCTCCATCTCAATCTCCTTGTTGATAAAATGGAGATGTGGCTCTCACTTAACTCAGGGGGTCGTTGTGAGGATTAAATAAGCTGCCGTCTGCACAGAGCCCGACAGCAGCCAGAGATACGTATTAACTATTATTTTTATTACAAGCTCAATAAACATTTGAAGAATAGCTATGCCTTCCTTTCTACCACACAGCCAGTCCCCTGTGAAAAATGTGCCTGTAGATTGATCCATCTGTGCACCCAGAAGAGTGATGGACACTTTACATAATTAGTGTATTTTGACTATGCAGCCACTCTGCTAGAACAGTTTGGCTATCCACCTGCTACAAATGAGAAAATCGAGAATACTTATCAATGGATTCTCTTAGCCACATGACAGCTAAGTGTCAGAGACTAGATTATTCCTGGTCTGTGTAATTCCAAGCTTAAAGTAGTCAAGAGGAGCCTTACAGCCAAGCACAGGAGTGCAGTCAGGAAATCCCAGCTCTTAAGGGGCAAAGCCAACCTGGACTACACAGGGAGATTTTTGTCTCAAAAGAAGAAAAAACCCAAAATCATAATCATTAAAAGAGAGTCCTTCCCTCTGCCTACAAGTCATGAAAGGGGCAGTGGGTGAGGGTCCAGGCTGAGATGTGAAGGACCAGGAGGTTAATGGCTTCCCCAGACCCAGATGGTAACTAGAAACACTGCTCATGCCAAGAACAACTCTCCCCTCCCCCATTCAATAGGTTCTCATGCTGAAAAGGGTATGTGGCCACACTGTCAAGAAAGATCTTGGGAACTAGGGAAAGATTTCCTTTTTTCTATCTTCTCAAAAGACATTAAAAAGCCTGGCCACACTAAGAGCTGACAAGAACATGCAACAACTCAAACTCTGATTCATTGTTCAAAGGGGTGAGATGCCTTTGAACAACTCCTCAGTGTCTTCTAGATTAACCATGCATCTATCCTGTGGCCCAAGAACCGCACTTCTCAAGAGTCACATAAGAAAAATGCAAACACAGACCCACAAAAGGACCTATGTGAGAATATTCTTAATAGCTTTATTCATAACAAACAGGCAACAGTCCAAAGACACATTAACAGGAGAATGGATTTAAAAACTGTGCTGTATTTACATAATAATGCCAGGAACAGAGAAGAGCAAGCTTTTAATATATTCAACACGAATAGACCATGAAATATGACACTACATGGAAGAAATCAGGCAAAAATATAGGTAGGCTATGGCATCATCTATATTGCAATAGAGCAGGAGAGGTTAATCTATGCTTAGAAAAATCAGAATGGGAATCTCTTGCTTGTTTGTGGTGTAGTGGGCAATACGGCTGCTGGGAAGCAAGGTGATAATCTCTAAGGACATGGACACAATCTGTACTTTAACGACTATTCTGTCCATACTCACCAAACAGTACAGCAAATGTTTACACATCTCCTATGCACATAGACCTCTCTTTCATGTATATGTGGATGTGGTATGTGCATGTGTGTGGAGGAGCATGTACATGTGAGAGTGTGTGTATAAAGACCTGAGGTTGCAAGTGCCTTTCTGAGCCACTCTCCCCTTATACATTGCATCAGAGTTTCTCACAGGGCCTGAAGCTCACCATTTAAGCTAACTTGGCTCGGCAGCCTGCTCTGGGGAATACCTGTCTCTGCCTTCCTTGCATTGGGATTCTGAGCTCTGCTCCTCATGCTTGCAAGCTGAGCACTAGATCCACGGATTCATCACCCCAGTGTGTACAGCCATGAAAGGTAAAAAGTCCATGATAAAATGAGGGCTGCCTTTAGTTATGCCATCTATGGATTACACATCGAATAACTTCTTCCAAATCAGTCCAAGTTAGAGGTTAGTTTGAAAGCCTGAATATGGAAATGTTATAAATAAAATTCCTATTCACTTGTTTTTTTTTTTTCAACAAATGCTTTTTGAAACAACTACCTATAAAGCTAAACATAGCCACTTGCTATCTGGCGATTGTGCATTGAATCGGACTTGGTTCATTCATTTGCAACATAGAGTTAAAATACCTCTTTCAAGTGGCTGTTTCTGGATCAAGTGATGGTTAATCTTCACTATCAACCTTTAGAACCAACCACCAATTACCGCCTGTTGTAATGACATGTGAGATGTCCCCCATAGGCTCGCTCATTTATTTAAATACTGGATCCTCAACTCATGACTCTTTTGGGGAAGGCCATGAACCTTCAGTAGGTGGAGCCTCACTAGAGGAAGTGGGTCAGTAGGGTTGGCCTTGGGGCCCGACTTCCTGTTTCCTCTCTGCTTCCAGATCCCACGACTATGACAGTATTAGCCAAGCTCCGACTCCTAAAGCTTAACCTCCCCAGCCTCAAGAGACTTTATCCTCCTGGAACTGTGACAAGAATAAACACTTCCTTCCTTAGACGGCTTTTTGTTGAGTGTTTGGTCACGGGAATGAAAAGAGAAACTGACGCATCATGGGGCCATACCTTGGGTAGCGTCCACAAGGCGTTTTTAGGAAAAGTTTAACTGAAGAGAGAAGAGTAATCCCTAAGGTGGGAGGGGCTAATCCATGGCTCTGGAATCCTAGGCTGAGTAGGAGGCAGAGAGGGGGCTGGACAGAGCATTCATCTGTATAAGTCCTCACGGTGGCTGCAAGGCTAAAAGGTACCCGATGCTTCCGGCAACACTCCTTTCACCTTCCCTGCGGTGATGGACTGTATCCCTCTAAACTGTAAGCTGAAATAAACTTCCCCTTCTTAACTTATTTCTTGTCAGGTATTTTGATCATAGCTATTAGAAAGTAACTAATAGAAGTCTATGAGATTTAATATACGCAAAGCTACAAAGTAAGAGATGGAGGACATGAGTGATTAATATTACCATTCTCAGCTCTGTGGTAGGCATGATAGATATGAGAGCAATGGAGCAGTTCATATAAAAATATAGTTTGAAAGGGAGGTTCAGCAATAACTACAGAAAAATACATGACTAAATATGTTTGGTATGAAAACAGAATTTGAAAAGTATTTTGTGAACATAAATGACTAACTGCCTTATCATGGAGAATCCAGCCAAATCAGAAATAATCAGCCACCTAAATGACAGTATTGTGGTTGGTATTCACAAGTCCTTTTCTTACCACATGAAATCTGAAGATTTCAGAGCTCAGGTCTGGGATTCTCCTTTGTGCTGGCTCCTTCCCAGATGATCACATCCCTCCACATTCATGGCTCAAGTCTTGCCTCTCAGCCCAACAGAACACCTGAACTGTGTGTGCCTCAATGCCTCATACAGATGATATCTAAATTCACATTCCCCTTCTCTGCTACACCCACACTAGCTTCAAATCCATTGCACTGGGGCTGTTAAGATAGCTCAGGGGGGGGGGGGGTAGTGTTTGATGTGTACATGCAAGGGTCTGCCTGAGCTCTGTAGAGCCTGTATGCAAGCCAGGTGTGTCTGTAATCCCCATGTGCCTTTAACCAGATGGAAGGTGGAGACTGGAGGATCCCGGGATGCTCTCAAGTCAGTCAGGCAGTGGTGAACAAGGTACCCTGCCTCAAACAAGAGGAAGAGTGGGGGTCAACACCCCAGGTTGTCCTCTGACCTGCACATGTGTGCTGTAGCATGTGAGTCCCCACAAACACACACACACACACACACATCCTCAGACACAAACACATCACACACACACATATATATGCACATACAGTTAAGTGCAGCTGAGTGAGATTCCATGTTCTCAGAGCTCGTAAGATGAAGGAGCTGCAGTCCTCCGAGCTCTGATGGCCCTGCTCTAAGAATTCACTTCTACGTCCAGGACGATGAGTCTTGCCTATGAAGTGAAGAAAGCTAAGTAAACCTTACCGCACAGATGAATAAAGGTCAGACTTGTTCTAAGACTTTCTACCATCATTAAACACTTTACTTTTCTTGCACTTTCCAGAAATTTCTTCTTTTTCTCTGAGGCTATAATGTAAAAGGCAGCCATAACTCCAACTTAACTTCTGTTACACTACTTGTGCCTTTCATCTATCTTAGAAATGTATGATGGGCTAGGGGAAATGGCTCAGTCAGCGAACACTTTGCCTGTCAAGTGTAAGGGTCTGAGTTTAGATCCCCAGGACAAGGTATGCCTGTAACCCCAGTGACAGTAAGATTCGAGATCAAGACAGTTGGATTCCTGGATGCTTCCAGGACCAGTGAGCCTGGCCTGCAGGGCAAAATTCCAGGCCAGTAAGAAACAATGTCTCAAAGAAAAAGTGAACTAGAGAATCAACATTCAAGGTTGTCTTCTGATCTCTATATGTGTGCCATGCACACACGCACACACTCACACCCACATATGAATATATACTCACACTCACTAACACACACATATGAACATACGCTCACAATACACTCACACATATGAACATACATGTACACATACACACACCCACATATGAATATATATGCACATATACTCACATACACATATGAGCATATAAGCATGTACACACATATATGAACATACAAGCACATACATGCTCACATATGAACATACATGTGCGTGCACACACGCATATGCACATATAATGAAAGGACCTTTTTCTGAGGAACCACAGTAGAGCTTGTGAGCAGACTGCTGTGTGTCTTTCCTTCTCCTCTAGTATCTCTGTGCTCTTTGAGGCCCTGTGCAAAGCTAATGTTCCCTCCAAGTTTCAGATTCCTTGTCACCTCGGACATACCTTGTTTCAACAATTCTCAGCTTATTTTTATCACAGAAACTACATTTTGCAACACTCAATTTCTTTTCCATTCTCTTTTTTTCAGAAATAGGAACTGATTTGATTGGATGTGATAGCAGGTGAGGTAGGAATGTGGCGATGTTTTAAATGGTGAGAAATTTGTCTCAGCTACCTGGGTTTAAGAGGCAAATTGTGACTTGTCCACTCACTCTGGATTGAATGGTACAAGCTACAAACTGCCTACTTGTCTACCTGTCTTCTCTCTTACAAGTCCATCAAATACTTATCAATTTGCCTATTTTACATTCACTCTGGCTATTCAGATCAATAACTGAAAGGTTTGCATAAAGGTACATAAATGCACATGGTTACCCTTGAAATCTCAAACCTCTTGGATTCTTTTTTTTTTTTTAAAGATAGGGTCTCACTGTGTAGTCTTGACTTGACATGCAGACTAGGTTAACCTCAGACACAGAGATCCACTTGTCTGTGCAACCTAAGGGTTGCCATGAAAAGCACACCCCTCAGATCTTAATGAAGTAGGAGGCAAAGCTAAGAAACAAATCTGTACATTGAATACTCCCTATTCTGTACCTAAAAGTTCACACCTGAATATTGACTGCTGTTCCCTCACAGAAAACCCAGGCCCCAGTACCTAGCACACAGTAGGTGCATAACAAAGTAGATACTTGTTAACATATGTTGAATCTGTAGAACTCCTCCATTGTCTGTTCATTAAGTTCACTATACACACACCCAGAGAGAGAGAGACAGAGACAGAGAGAGACAGAGATACAGAGAGACAAAGAGAGAGACAGAGAGACAGAGTTCTGAGTCCTTAAAGGAAAACTTTTATGCTTAATTCTCTCCCCCACCACCATGTTTCCTAAACAGAACTATCAAGTGACAGGTGACCACCACATAATTGTCAAGTTGAAGTGACTCCCATTCCTTATCTCCCTCACCCTCCTCTGGCCCTACTTTATCCTTTTGACTACCAAACTAGAATCCAGCCAAGAATCTTACTATCCTGATCAAATATCAGAAAGCCAGATACCTTAAAGTTCTTTCAATCAAGCTCAGAACTGAAAATTTAAATGTACTCATTTTGTAAGTAATTTTGTGACCAGCTAACTGCCATCCCAGGAGGAGGGGAAAATCATAAGCTTAATGAGTCTGGTCAGACACACCGTGTAACAGATGTCCAACGTGCCGCCATGAGCTTAAGTCATAAATACGATGTCTTTCTTTGGCAGCACAGAATATATGAGAAGTGTTTTATCGGTCGCTGGGCAGCTTGCTAGCCGGAGAAGAACAATCTGAGGAAGGCAGGGGCTTCGTCTGGCTGCATCTCGAAAGCCGTGTTGGAGAAACACAGATAATCTGCTTGCAATGATTCATCAAGTTGGTCCTTTGTTTCATTAATTTGAGTGTCAAGTGCAGCCATACAATAAAGAATTGCTAAGCCCCGATAAGATTCTCCTCTGCCTGCTGCCTTGCCTGTCCAGACAACGGGCACTATTCATGCCCACAGCACACATTGAATAAATAGCTAACCGCACTGCTGGCAGCATCGGATAGCACTTCCAATTTTTGTGTTTTCCTCGAAAGGCTCCATGGTGTGTGCTTCTGTTTCTTGGATGTTTATTACTGAACCAATAATTTTAACTTTGTTAATAGAGTTTGGACGTGGGCCTCATAAGTTAAAAATAGTCCCCGTTGTGCCATCCCTCCAGTGGTAGATTAGAGAAGATTAAAGGGGGCATTGCAATGGCTCTCACTGTGCCTGCCCATGGTTCAGGTGGCCTGCTGACCGTTCTTAATGTGATCTTCAACCTCACACAGCTACAGGTACACTGTTAAGAGAGACATTAAGATGACTATGTTCACTGAATAATGTCACATGGCTGAAACATGTTTTCATCTAAATTAGAGTTTTAACAAATGCTTGCTCTAATTAGATGTAGGGATGAGAGCATATTTAGAACAGGCTACTGATCTGAACTCCTCAGCACTGAACAATGATCCAGCTTTTAACTTGAATCTAGGTCCTGATTGCGAAAGTATACGCCATCAGTGCCCCAGACAGCAGGAGGGACGCATCACACAGCCTTCATCTTCTTAGGATGCAAGATCATTTTTTATCTTCAACAGCTAATATTTCTTCACTGACATTAGGAAGACTCTACAGTTCCTGGTTAATCACATGAATAGGATGCACTGAGTGTTTCAAAAACTTTAAAATCATTAAAATGAGCACCAGGGACTTCGAAGGATGAGTAGAAATATAAATTGTGTTCTTGGAAGCAAATGATGAATGAAGTCATTTGCATGAAAGGGTATGGTCCAAAGGAAGCAGGAGACTAATGATTTGTCAAAGCAAAATTAGGGAGGGAAAGGACATTTGAAAACAACTAGAAATTATTACAGCGACGTAACTTTTAAGGAAAATAATCCCATGATAGCATTTGCCAGGCTGTAAACACAAATTCAAATTTTAATAGATCTATTGACATTTGGGAGGTTAACTTGTTGTTTTTTTTTTAATTAAAATCACAAACCTGAAATTTTAGTAAATTTTCAAATGGCTACATTGTTCAGGATCAAACTGGGTTCTGTGTCCTTTTAACTTGACAGCCCAATAAAAAGGTAATAAATCTTCAAACTAAGGAATGGGTGCACCTTTATGGTAACTGTCTTGCCCCAGAAATTCCACTTCACTGAAAAGACTGTTTGGGGGTTGGGAGGGGGACTGCAGAGGACTCTAGGACCCAGCAGGCGGCGGCAGGCAGCAGTGTGTGGATCTCTGAGACTCGGAGGGTCCGGCTCAGTTTTAATTCTCCTCTAATCTCTGCAACAGCAGCGCTTCCAGGTCCCGCGGCTCCTGCTCCCGCTCAGCCGCCGTCACTGCCAGGTGAGCATCTGAGCAGCCTCCGCCCCATCACCCACCATGGACAACCTCCAAGAAAAAGTGGCTCCGGACGCGCTTGCCTGAGAATTCCGCACAAAAGAGGAGCCCAAAATGAAGACCCTGATGGTGAGTCTGTTGTTCCAACTCCGCCAAGCAGAGGCAAAGACCCCTGGGATTCTGGGTCTCCTGGACCGTTGGGGAAGCCTCTCGGGGTACCTATCCCTGTGCTAAGAGGTCACCTGTCATTGGTGACAACTTTCTACCTGGCTTGGAACCCGGGATGGGCACTAGGGATGCCTGGGCTCCTGGATCTTTAGCGAGTGATCCAAGGGGCGACTGGAGAGCAGAGGAGCAGGCTGACCTCTTCAGGGATGGAGGGTGTCCCACTGTGACCGCTGGGCACAAACTCAGAGGGGCGGGGAGGAAGCGCCATCAATGACTTTCTTGGTTTGCTTGTCGGATTTCAAACTTAGCGGGGATCTCTGCAGGAAGCCTCAGGGGGGCCAGAAGAGAGGGTGTTCGGAGGGCTGGAATCCCAGCAGCTTAGGTGGAGACTAGATCCTCCTTCCCAAAGTACCCTGGGCGGACGCGCTCACCCTTGCACTGGTCACCGCGCGCCACCTGCCCTCCACTGTGAGACGCGGGCTCTGAGCAGCGATGCAGGAGCATCCCTGACGGGTGCGCAAGACCGTGTCACCTCTGCTCTCTGGCTGCTGGGAAGGCTGGGGCGGATGCTCCGGACTTGTGCTTGGTGCCAATCAGAAGCGCAAGCTTCCCTGGTGCACCCTCAGCCACTGTCTTCTGTTCTCTCTTGCCCGCCCGCCCGCCTGCAGCGCCATGGTCTGGCAGTGTGTTTAGTGCTCACTACCATGTGCACCAGCTTGTTGCTCGTGTACAGCAGCCTCGGCAGGCAGAAGGAGCGCCCCCCGCAGCAGCAGCAGCCGCCGGCAACCGCGACTGGCAGCACGCAGCTTGTGGAGAGCAGTCCCCAGCCACGTAGAACCGCCCCCGCAGGACCTCGGCAGCTCGAAGGATACCTCGGTGTAGCAGACCACAAGGTAACAGCTTGTGCGCGGTCCTTCCCACCGCCGCTCGGCCTGGGCACTCTGTACCCCTGACCCTTCATCCTTCTTGGGGCAGTAAGCCGCCAGAGCAGCTGTTAGTTTTGGGAGCAGGAAGGTGGTACACCAGTTAGGGCAGGAAGGGCTGCATGCTAGTTGTGACTTTCTATTCCAAGAAGGATGCAAAGTTTATCAGGGAATAGGAATAATGTGAGTGGATCCCGAACCCCGACGGTTCTGGTCTAGAATCCGGACACCCAGTAATAGCAGCTGCAGATGGATGTTCAGTTTCTGGAGCCTAGTATTTTCCAGCCAAACCCTGCAGGGTTGGGGGGGAGGTGAGGAGTAGGAGGAAACCAGAATGGTGCAGGGACTAGCCCCAAGGTTCCTCCTATACCGCCAGCGCCAGCAGGGAGAAGAGAGAGCCTCTACCATGGCTTAGTTCCACAGGTTCTCCTCTGATCTCTGCTGGGGACTGCTCTGGGCTGAAAGGCTCCAGTCCCTGGGGAGCCCAGCTCTGGCTGGCCTGGAGGGCTGGAAACACACTCAGCTCCCATTGGCTTAAAAGCCTGTTTTCTTTTGCCTCCCAGGAAGCAACTGCATGGCTTGGCTAATAATTAATAAGCTGTTTTTTTTTTCATTTAAATTGAACCTCCTTTCCTTAGACTAATAAATAAATCTCTGGTTTCAGTGTAGGAAGCCTCTGGGAAAAACCTAATCAAGTTTCCTGATTCCAAAGATGTTTTAATACAATTTAAATGCATCTCTGATTATTTGAAATTGCCAGTGTGTTTTTATTAAAACACACTTTCCCTCCCTGTCTAGAAGATGACTTGAAACCTCTCAGCTCTTTTACTTTGTATCTTACTGCATTTTATGAATGTGAACCAACGGTAGTATTTGCAGATGTTCCTCCTGTGTGAGACGATAGCTCTTGTCACACATGAGTAAGTCAGACTTTAAGTGACAATCAAAATATTGCGACTCACCTGTGCTGTATAGAATGCTAAAGATGGAAGACACCAAAGGGATTGCATGCAGGGCTCAGCCTTCCTATCCTTGAATGCAGGAGGGAAACAGGGCATGTCCTGAGACATGTAGCAAGGTTCACTGATAGACAGAATTGTGCAGGCAGCACTAGTACATACAGTACTGAGGGGCTCAACACGGAGGGGGCTCACATTCTCTGGAAAAAGCAAGGGATATTTCTTTGAAAATGTGGAAGTTGTACTAGAGAGACTTCAGAGAGGAGGACAGGAGGCGGCTGTCTGAGGAGGAAGCCCTCTGGAGTGGGCTGTAAATGCCAGAGCCCAGGCCTAACAGTCACAGCTTCTGTTGGCTCTCTTGGTTGTTGATTGATTACATACTTGGGATCTGCATGCGCAAGCTGCTGATAAGGGCTGTGGTTGTGAGGAAGTTTGGTCCTGCCGTCTGGCTGGGGATGGGGATGGCGTTGTGTGTGGGTCACTGGCATGAGATGAACGGAGTGCAGCGCTGGATTTTCACACTTGTTGTTGAGTAGGGACCCACCTCAAATTCTGGAAGTATCTGTGAATAAAAATATGTTAAAAGGGTCAATGCCTTGCAAGTTTTGGTGGATATGAGAAGATATCCCAAATACTTTGCTCCTTCCATAGCCTAGTGGTCAATTGTTCCCAAATAGAAGGACTGAGTTTAAGAGTCGTCTTTTAAACATGCTTATGTAAACAGGTGTGCTGATTACAAGTTCAGTGATTCAGAGTGTTGTGTGATCAGGACAAACAGCAGCCTTTCCGTGTGAAACGGTGCCTGTAGATGGAAGTGCTCTGCAGTGGAAAGGGAAGCTGCAAGTGCTGTGGTGTGGGATTCTTCTTGGCCTATAATTATCGATATCAATCCAATTCATCCTTAGAAAACATCTCCCAGGTGGTATGCTCACATCTGCGATCCCAACATAATTGGAGTGTGAGGCAGGGGAATGGCAAGTCTGAAGTCAGTCTGAGTTACATAGGGGTATCTTCTGTCAAAGTCCAAAAGAAGTAGGAGAGGGAGGAACGGAAGGAACGGGAAAAGAGACAGAAGGAAGACAAAGAGGAGGGGGAGGAAGTAAAGAATGAAGAAGGGAAGGGAAGGAGGAAAGAAGGGGCAGAGGGAGGAAAACAAAGAGAAGGGAGTGAAGAAAGATGGGAGGGAGGAGAACAGAGATGAAGGAAATAAGGGAAGAAGGGAGGAAATAAAGAGGAAGGGAGGGAGGAAAGAAGGAAAGAGGGAGGAAGGAAAGGAGGGAAGGAGGAAGGAAAGAATGAGGGAGGAAGGGAGGGTAGAACTAGGGAAGGGAGAAGGTGGAAGAAAGGAAAGAGAGAGGGAAGGAAGGAAATATGAAGGGAGGAAAGAAAGAAAAGGCAAAAGAAAGAAAAATCAAGGAATGAAGAGAGAGAGGAGAGAGGAAAGAAGGGAGAGAGGAGGAAGGAAGAGGGGAGGAAATCCACCTCACAAGATCAACTCCAGGCTGTAAACTGAGGCCAAGCCAAGCAACAAGTGCAAGCCCAGGCACTGGGACATGTCCTTTGTCCCAAGGAGCTAAAGCAGACCTGCTCAAAGGGGCTTCCACAAGCCTCTTTACGGCTCCTGCTGCTCTGGCCTGCCAGGTGGGCAGTGCTCCCATCCCACGTGGCCACCTGAGGTGCACTTTCTGTACAAACGCCTGGGAGTTCTTCTTGGATTTAGTTTTGCTCCAGATCTACCACAGTCTCCATCGGGCAAGGCTGCGAGAAAGGTTTGACTGAAGTAATTTGTTAGGATGTTGATAAAGAAAACCTTTTCTTCTGCTAACACAGAACAGAGTCAGGAAGGAGAGCTCTCCTGTTCTGCCACAGGACACTCAGGACTGATTTTTTTTCTCTTCAATCTCACATCAGGCCTCAGGAAAATCACAGATACACTGAGCATGATGACCACAAGACCATAGGCTCCTGCACATTGATCCAGAATTCCAACAGATGTCAGATTTGCTGTTGATTCCGGGAGATTGGGGAGAGTTACAGATACTCCAGATACAGACACTGTATTTCCAGTTACAGATACTATGAAGGAAACAGTTCACATCTCCACAGCTCCAGGTCCCCAAGACTGATAAAGATGTAGTGTTTATGTTTAGCTACACGGTGGAATTAGCATTATAATTCCAAGATTAAATTCAACATGTGGCCCTAATCCCCCTGCACCTGAATTTTGCAGAGTACAGGCTGTCTACACTGATATCCTTGTCACCCAGGACTGTGAACTAAATTACTGCTGAAATTATGATATCCCTTTGCCTGGTCATAGGCCCTGCCCATCATTTATAGACAAGATGATAAGAAAGATAATTCTGCATTAGTTTACAAAGACCATTCAGGCATGCTTGTGGTCATGAAGAGGCCGATTTTCTGTTGAGTAGAGTTGCTCTCTTTCCCAATCTCTCTCCCATCCAACTCATGTCCACCTTGCTTGGGTCTTCATCACAGCAGCCCCTGCATCTGTATTCAGAGATTATTCTTAGGTTGTCAGTTTTGGAAGTTGTCCATGGCTAACCAGACTAGCCAGGTACAAGAGAAGAAACCAATTTTTCATATCTTTGAGAAACTCCCTTATTTATTATTCTACCATAGTATAGCCAAATGAAATACAGAGACACACAGACATATAGAGAAACATCCACACATGCTTGTCTCTATCTCTCTATGTCCGTCCGTCTGTCTCTGTCTGTCTGTCTGTCTGTCTGTCTGTCTCTTCCTGCCCTCTCTCTCTCCACATTCAATCAAGCAGCTGTCAGAGGAAAGACTCGAGTCTTCCAACACTGAGAAAGGAGACAGAGAACTCAATTGCATTTCTAGTCCAGATCTTCCTAGGTAGATAGTCATTTTCCATCTGGTAGAGCTTGTGAATTGCAACTGAACTGATTCCCATTTCCAGGGCACAGGCCCTTATCACAAAAGGCCCACCTGTCACCAGCCTGCCCTTTTCTGCAGAGGCTAAGGAAAGGCCAATGAGTGACGGCTGGAGCTGAGACGGTGCAGCTCTCTTTCCTTCACAAGCAGCCCCCAGGGATGGTGCGGCACATGCCAACTGCATGTTTGTTCCTTGTTCTTTCCTTCCTTGGGCACTTGGTTATTGGATACTTTTTGATGATCATGCTGTTACTATTAATATGTAGATGTCCCTTGGAAAGATGTGCGAGTCAGCTCAGCAGCTGATAACTAATCAGACTAAAAGATGTCACATAACTTATTTCAGAGTTGTGGGCAAAGGATCCCTCTTTAGAAAGTCTATAAATTCCTAGCGACAAGTTGACACCATTTATTAAGCTCTATTTGATGACATTTGGGTAATCCAATCAGTGATAAATCGTTTCAGTGTCCAGGAAGCTCATAGTTAGCATTCAGTGCTCAGATATTGGCACATGAAATCTGCCAACGCTGATGAGATTACAAAGCCAAAGGAACAGTGGGTTCAACCAGCTTCTCAGAGTACAGAGTTTCACCAATGTGTGCTGGTGGGATGGCTCCGCAGGGTAAGGCACTTGCTCCCATGACCTGAGTTCCATCCGCAGGTCCTATGAGGTAAAAGGAGAGAACTAACGCCCACAAGCTGCCCTCTGCCCTCCGCACATGCACACTCACACCCCACATATGTGCACACATACATACACACACATACACACACAAATAAATGCACATTTTAAAAATATTTAATAGTTTCAACAAGGTGGCACTTTTAACTAGAGAAACGTTCGTATGACAATAATTATGACGATGATTAAAATACTGACAACCTCCCCCCACTGTTGTGACAGGTAGGACTTTTGTACCCCTCTGACTTAATGTCCTTTAGCTTGTTCCCTCTGAAGTTTCTTACTTCAGGGCCTTCCTACCCTCCTCTCCGTGGGAAACTCTTCCCCACTGTCTTTCTTGTCACAGAACCCTTGGGTTACATGTCATCTTTTAATGAGACACATGTTGTCACCTTCCCAGTGTTCACTATCAGTCACATTAGCTTAGCTATTCTTTCCTTGTATCCCATAATATCTGAAATAAACTTAAGCTTGTCTATTGCTCTCAAACTAGAAGCTAGTGTCGTGGCAATATAGCCTTGGCCAAGTCTCAACCAACGAGGGTGGGTTCAGGAGCTGGATGCAGCGGAGCCTGGAGGATGTGGGCAGAGCTGAGCCACCTTACCTCAGTTCTTTCCCACAGGAAACATCTGTGGGGTCGCAAGGCCCTTGCAGGTCTTCTTTTCCTAAATTGTTTAGCAAGAAAAATAAAGTAACAACTGCTAGTATATTCACGGAGAAGAAAAAAAGTAAGACTAAAAACACGAGAACCGTTGGAAAGGAGATGTGGGAATCCACTTAGCAAGCTTCCTTGTGATTCATGTACATGTTAAAGTTTGGGGACTGCTGTTTGCAGCATCACAGAGAGAGACTCGCCCTGTATCCAGTTCACTCTGAAGTTTGGGGACTCATTGCAGCCATTAGCAAATGTTCACTGAAGGCCTAACAGTTTCAGGACTGGCATTCTGAAGGAAGAACATGGTCCCTGCCCTCAAAGGGCCTTTGATCTCCTTGGAGAGGAAAGACAATGGAGAAAGATTACTTACGTAATGAAGCCAGGGATGAGTGAGTCAGCCAGGAAGCACTGACTCCAAGAAGGCCTCCTGTGCGTTTGCTCCAACGAGAAACTAAACACCGTTACAGCGGAAGCATATGAAATTACCATTCTGTTTTTAATAGGGGTGAGCGCATGCTCTGATAACTAGTCAGCAAATGACGTGGGCATCAATAAAATAGCAAAGAGGATTGCTTTCTGCATACATGTTAAGTTTCTTTATGATTGTCCTGAGGTGAGACACCCAGTCTCTGAGTGGCTTCGCTACCTCTGTCCCAGGCACGCACTTAGTGTCCTATTGAAGCTAAGCCCTACACTTTGGCGAGTGCAGATGTGATTGCACTAGCCAGCAGGAAACCCTCAAAGTCAGGTTTGTCCTGAAAGCGCTACAGCTGTTAGATAGGTTCCTGTCTATGATAATCCTGGACCAGGCAGCTGCCGATGCGATTCCTGTCCTGTGAAGAGGGCCATGCAAGGAGAGGAACGGGGAGACAGGTGTTGCTCAACAAGTTTCATACCATGCACTCTTCCAGCAAATGGTTATTTGTAAGTTTAGAGAGACAATAAATGATTATTTCTTAAGTAACAGTGAACTTATAGTTAGGCGATTGATAAGTGTGGTAGTGAGGACATTTGTACACCGCGGATTCTCTATGACATACTGCTTCTGTCTTCAGTGTTTCAACTTTTGCTGTGTGTTCCAACCAATATAATTTCCCAGATAAAAACTGCAGGATGTATGTTCCTGGCTTAGACAGCCCACCCACAGGCAGGTCTTCCCTGCCATGTAGCCCAGGTTAGATCCGGGCTCCATGTTTTGTCTTTATAGCTGGAGTCTCACAGAAATAGTTAATCTGTTCTGCTGTTGTTCCTTGTCTAGAACTGTCTGCCTCCCAGCTGGGCAGCTGGCTTTCAGAGACTGCTATGTTTTCTTTGTGCCTGTCATTATATTTCTCCGTTTTAAC
Organism: Mus minutoides; assembly: GCA_902729485.2. Lineage (NCBI taxonomy): Eukaryota > Metazoa > Chordata > Mammalia > Rodentia > Muridae > Mus > Mus minutoides. The sequence continues at coordinate 440,707 of LR750370.1, read as the reverse complement.
ATAATGCTGGCTCTTTAATAAATATTTGTCAAATAGATACTGTCTATATAAATAGTTTTAATTTCTCCTAACATAAGCCTCTGTCAAGAGTGCCTGACCATTTGAGGTTACTGAAGAGGACTAGTTTCATGTCATAAAGATTAGTTTTTTTCTGCCCCAGTTGGTAGTTCTGTGGTTAATTCTCTTCTACCATCTTATACTAATCAGGTCTCTTAAGACATATGCAGAATTTTTGAATTACGCAGGCAACTTTAAAATAATTATCAAAAGGCATTCCTGAGTAGTTGTGTGATTTGCCCAAGGTCACAGCTAGTGGCAGCTGGGGATAAAATGTGAACCTGATGTGAGCTTCATTATCATGAGGGGATTCAGGGCCAATATCTTCTAAGCAGTGACTCGCCATTATTTGGACAGAATTTATTAAAATGAAGAGCCTAGGCCTACCCAGTTATTGGAAAGAAATAAATATTTAAAGATCTCATTATTCTGAAATGAATATGAGAATAAGCCTCCAGATAGTTGAAAAAAGTCTTCTACCAATGACTGGGCTTGCCACAGCTACTCTAAAGGGGGCACAGAACACATGGCACTGATGTAATTGGAACAATTTGCAGCTCAGTAAAGTTGGCTGTTAAAAGTCACTGAGGCAAACTGGGGAGGGGCCCATGGGTAAAACTGCCTACTTGCAGCACAGCCTAAAGACCTAAAACTGATCCCCAAAACCACAAACAACCCTGTATCATGCATTTCTAATCCCAACAGTCTACAGGGAACAAGGTGAGAAGACAGGAGAATTACCCAGAACGTCCTGGGTCCAGCCAGCCTGGCATGCAGAGACAAAAACAACAGAGAGATCCTGCCTCCAAAACAAGGTAGAAAGGTAGAGGGAGACCAATTCCTAAAAGCTGATCTCTGACTTCCTATGTGCACTGTGCTGAACACATGCTCACACTCAAACACATATCACAGTCACACACACACACACACACACACACACACACACACACACACATCACTGTCAAACATATACACATGCTCACACTCACACATTACATTCACACACATTTCACAGTCACATACACATCACAGTCACACACATACATGCTCACACTCATAGACACATCACCACATCACATACTCATACACACATCACACAATATACATCACACACATACATATATCACACACATATATACATCATACATTCATACACACATGTGTTCATACACACATCACACACACACATCACACTCATACACACATTGCACACACACCACACATATATCACATACACACATATGCTCACACTCCTACACATATCACATATATACTACACACATGCACATACACACACCACACACACATCACACTCACACAATCATAACATGCTCATACACACATTATACATACATACTCACACTCATACACACATCACACACAAACATGCGCCTACACAAGCGTGCATGTACCAGGCGCACATGCACACACACACACACACACACACACACACACACACACACACACACAGCCGTGTTTAATAAGACATTACTTCCATCTGAAACTTCACAAGCCAGGCCTCCATCACCTGCATTTCTTTGAACACTTTTATCAGTTCTGCTCCAACAGAACTTAACCTCTGAACACTCATTGTCTTTTCTAGCCCAATATTATAAGCATTCCACAATCATCCCCAGAGCATCATGGCTATGTCTGCCACACTCACTGATAAAAATTCCTGTCCTAGTTAGCTTCCTGTTGCTGTGATAAAACACAGAAAGGGTTAATTTGGCATAGATGGTCCTGATCCCTGGCCATCACTGAGGGAAGTCAGGCAGTCACAGAAGGAAAAGCTATGGAGGAGTGTGGCTGACTGGCTTACAGGGCACCTGCCCCAGGGTGGCACTGCCTACAGAGATCTGGGCCCACCCACATCAGTCATTAATCAAGAAAATGCCCCCCCTCCCATCTGACGCAGGCGTTTCTCAGTTGAGGTCACCTCTCTTCATTTTCTAGGTTTGTGTATAGTTGACAAAAACTACCGGGCGCACAGAGTAATCAGGCCAAAGGGAGTATAGTAGTTAATGACATGCAGAAATGCTACAGCCTGACCACTCATTCAGTGAAATCACCTTTTCCCCAGTAGGGAAGAGGGTGTCATCTAGAGACCCAGTCAACCAAGGGTTTGAAGGACTGTCCTTTTGCAAACTCCACAGCCTGTCCTGACCTCTGAGATGGAACGCCTACTCTGAATTACTCCAGGCAGACAAGAAACCTGTTAAAAACTACGAGGGAGAAAATTAACCTTGACAGTTTTTGCAGCTCAGACTGGAAAGGAAACTTCATTATTATTATTTTCTGTCTTTGTGACTCTGGAGCTATCGGCAGTGTCTGAGAAGCACACAGAATGGAAAGGAAACTTCATTATTATTATTTTCTGTCTTTGTGACTCTGGAGCATCTGTGGTGTCTGAGAAGCACACAGAGACTGAGAGTTCCCAGTCTGAAGTGCAGAGTTAAACAATTATTCCTTATAAGAAGCGCATTCTGAAAATTGATTGCACATGTGGGACATCTCAACTGACTGACCTGTGTTATTGCGTTTCTACTTACAGATTGGCTTATGGTCCCTGCAAGCTTCCATTCCAGTTCTGCCCATTTCTTAGGGCATCTAGCTCACACCCCTTAGGAAGACCAACAGTGGCCCCTGCAGCTCCCCTGAGCTCTGGCTCCACACACTCTGCGAGCACAGCTTGCTCACCTACACGCATCTGCTGTTCCTTCTGCAGAAGCTACCCTTCCATGGGCAGGAGATGACTCACAAGTGAAAAGCGGGCACTGCTCTTGCAGGGGCCTCAAGCTCAGACCTCCACATCCACACAGGTGACTCACAGCAGCCTGTAACTCCAGCTCCAGAAGCTATGACACCGTCTTCCCGTCTCTGTGGGCAACTGCACTCGGGTGCACATGAGCACATACTGACGCCAGGCACATGCACATATTTAGGAAAACGCATCTTCTTAGAAAGAAATATTGTTCTTTTTCAGTTTTCCAGAGATTTAATTATTCATTAAGACCCAGACCAAGGCTTTCTCTCTAAAGATCCCCCAGAAACCTGCATGCAAAGGAGGGAGACATTCCTTTAGACTGCCCATATCAGTCACCTCGTCTCATGTATGCTGAGTACCTACTATGTAGTCAGTATTAGAGAAGAAGGGGAATGAGACCAAACACCCTGGCCCTGCCGAGAGGAGAAATAAGTGTAATCAAACAGCACCTGACCCTGAGAATTCTGTTGTTTGGCACACAGAGTGTACGTATGCAAACAAGACAGTATCCTGGTCACATGATCCCATGGGCCAGCCCTGTGTATGTAGTTCTTTGCTGATGGAAATGCTACTCTACTATGCTTGGCTGTATTAGCAATATAACCTAGCAAGCGCCAGGCTATTCCTTGTAGCTGTGCACATCTTTTGTATCACAGCGTTTCCATTGGTTTTCTTCACCTATCCCCCAGTCTTGTTCGCCTGCCTTCTTAAACATAATTTAGTCATATTGTGTTTTGTAAGTATCAAATCTCAGTAAATCCTTGTTGAGTCTAGCAGTGATCTTACCGAATTTGATTTTGTTATATTTGAATAAACCTGGCTAATAGACTCATTAATCATAAGAATGGACAAAAATGATAAATGGAGGAAGAGAGACTTTACATACCCAGCCTTAATTTCTGAATCTTTTGAAAACACAGACCTTCTAAATGGTAGACCAGATGTTGAAGCAAGAGGATGTGTTTGGGCTCTTTAGTAGTGAGCTACGTAACTTCTAGGCTTAAGTTAGCCTGTGGAGATGTTAAACAATATGCATTCATTCCTTAGTCTGCTATATGCATGTGCCTACCTTGTACCCAACATTGTGTGTTGGGACCAGGAAGCAGCAAACAAGAGACAAAGCATGAGCCCCAACTCTGAAACTCACATCCACAGGGAAAGGCAGAGAAACAGATATCAAGTTACCGTGGAGGTTTGTATAGGGCATTGAACAGGCTGCAGAGTTTGGATTTCTCACAAAAACACCGTGTGGTAGAGAAGCAACTACCTCAGATGTGTGTTTCAGCTGGGTCGTTCTGGCATTGGTATAGTGTTTAGAGTAGCTCTTGGTTACAGGAAGAGAACCTGCTGCTCACAGCAGAGCGCTAGTGTTAAGGGCAGCATTGGTGAGGTTGGCAGCCAGGGAATCAAGACAGCTGGGGTTTCTGCCTGCGTGAAGATTCTGAGCCACCTAGAATGCTCAAACAGTCGGAATGCAGCTTCTTCAACTGTAGAAGGTTCGTGGTTCAAGACTGCCTCTCAATGGCTGCCGAAAGAGTCTCAGATGATCCCAGATGGCAGCTCAACTTTGTCTAATTTTGAACCTTTCTGTGTATCTTAATGCCACATGCCGGCTTGAGCAAAACAGGAAACGGTGATGTTATGGTTAGGGCTGAAGCGAGCTGTCTGCAGACAGCATAATGCATGCTGGTGACAATGAGAATTAAGCTCCCCGCCTGCAGCAGAATCAGTGGGACCTGGAGTAAAGGGACCCTGGGGACTTTTACAGGGTTTCGCTTCTCCGTGGGGTGGGCAGACGTACCAGGCACAGGCTTTACACAGAGTCAGGTAAAGGGTGGTTTTCCTGCCTCTCATTTCCCATTTAGCTATAGAGAGAACAATTACCATTCTTTGAAATCACCTTTGTTAATGACATCTGAGGAAAGGGAAGGTTCTATTCTAGTTTCATCAGAGAGAAATTGGCCATAAAGTAACAAAAAACTTGTCAAGAGGAAGCCTTGATCTTAATTCATCCAATGGCATTTATTTGATTGGAAACACAAACACATACTGTACATCTAAATGAACGGCAGGTTTATGGGACCCATATTTGGAGTTATTCAGCAATTTGCACCTGCCAGGCGGCTTCGGGGACATATGTAAGGTGTCTCGAGTTACCTGCAACTCCCATTCCACACCAAAAGTCATAAAACCCATTCTCTTCAGTTTTATTCAACTTGTACAAGTTTTGAACAAGGAATGCACAAAAAATGGTAATGGTCTGTATGTGTTCTAGGACTCAGGAAGGCAGATGTGGATTGTGGGAACTCGTGGGAACTCCCATCCTATCTGCTTCAGCAACAGCCATGCTAAGAGAAGCTCAGCCCTGATACCACATACACTTGCCACAGGTCGACACCCATGAGTCATGCTTCTGCCCCAGAAACGTGTGGAGTTTGATGCAGGCTCACCACATGATGGATTACTAAGTCCAAAGTTTAGACATGGATGTCAGAGAAAGACAACGTAAGGAAGCATGGTACCCTGACCCAGAATGTCTACAGCAATGGCAAGTGATGGTGCCTAGTTTGTGCTCTTATAATAGAGTCCTGGGTCCTGCACCAGACATTCCTCACAGTTGTGCAGGGAGGAATCTAAGATGGGCATTGGGTGTCTGGTGAAAGCTACATCCCAAAAGGGGGTGAATGAGAAGTGGGTCCTCCCACGGCTGAACAGAGAAGGTATAGTGCAACTCTACTGTATAGACCTGTGGGGTATGAAGCATTTATGGCTCTGCTAGGAGGGCAGATACAACTCTACTGTATAGACCTGTAGGGTACTTCTGGCTCTGCTAGGAGCATCCAGTCCCTTAAGGGGCACAGTGGTCACTTTTGTCATCACAGTGACAATAATCCAACATAACACCTTGAAGAGGAAGAGTTTACTCTGGCTCGTGGTTTGGGGGGACATGGGTCATCATGGCTGGGAAGATGGTAGCAGGTAGCCCACTGAAGAGGGAGCCTGGCCTGGGATCCCTAGCCTCTCCCACACCTCAGCAAAATTGGGAAGCAGAAAGCTGACAGAAAATGGGGCATGGTTGTAGACCTCAAGCCCAGTGACCAGCACCCAAAGGTAAAGCCAGCCCGTAGGGAACATTTGATATTCAAACCCTAGCAGGCAGAGCTCATATCGCCTGTCCCCTTTGAAAGTCCCTAACTCTTAACCGATGACACTGGCAAGGTTACTATAATTAGGTACAGGGACCCAAAATAAGGACCAGAGTGAAAACCAGTGCCAGCTCCTTCCCTGTTAGCAGAGGCTCCGCAGTCCTTAGGAGATAGTCACTGGGCTCTAGAAAGCTCAGTCAGGCTGTCTTGGGTAGGCTCTGAATGATCTGTGAGGGATCACAGGAGTTTCCGTCCTTACATATTACATTATTACATCATTGCATATGATCCAATAGCCTGTTTGAGAGTAGAATATCAGTAGGCTAAAGAATCCGAGAGTGACCAGGCCCCCAGAGTGACTGTGGTCTACAGTGAGCCCCAAACCCCTGGGGGATGACAACCTCCGCATTGACTGATCTGCTAATCAAAGACCATTTGTAACTATGGAGACGGGCTCTGTGCGCTACCCAGACACTTACCTCACCCTGCTCTCCTGTACATGACCTACTTTCCTCATCCTTTCTTTTGCTTTTAGAGACAAAGTCTCATTAGTTAGCCTAGGCTAGCCCTGAACTTGCAACCCCTGTCTCTACTCTTAGAGTGCAGAGATGGAAAATGTGTGTCACTTTGTCCAGTGTAAAGGACATTTTAGGTATTTACTTACTTCCTTGGTATGGATGTTTTGCCTGCATATATGTCTGTGCACCATATGTATGCCTGGTCCTATGGAAGGCAGAAGAGGGTGTTGGGCTGGAGTTAGGATTAGAGTTACAGACAGTTGAGAACTGCCATGTGGGTGCAAGAAACCAAACCTGGGCGGGTCCTTTGGAAGAGAAGCCAGTGCTATTAACAGCTAAGCCATCTCTACGGGCCCTAAAGAAATTTTCTTAGTGAATCCACAGAACAGTGAAACCTCCGGAAGGTCTCAAGGGTGGAGAGCAGCTGGGCACTCCTCTATGCGTTTCCTAGGTTTCTATGCCAACCTATGGACACCCAAGCTCAACAGCAGTCCACCCAGACCTTTCTTGTAGACCACAGTACAGCACACAGAATCCCTTCTGTTGGAAGCCATACACCAGGAAAAAGAGCCAGGTTGCTTGCTTTGAAAATAAAAATAAATCAGTCTTTTCCCTATAGTAAATGTGGGGGTGGCGACGTGACAGAGGTAAAGAAAAACTAAGCCTTACTCATGAATTTCTCACTAAAACATAATTACCCTTGATATTTTAGTATACTCCTTATGGAAGTCTTCATACCTATCACAATGTGCTCACTGATTCTTCACATGATGCTTTGCTGGTATGAGGTGACGGATGGGATGACTTAATTCATTCAACAGCGTAAAACTAAAATACATTCCAGGTAGGCGGGGTTGCTAGGAAACCAAGGGCTGACATTTTTGTTGAAGTCCCCTTGGCTGCCCTGGAAGTAGTATGTTTTCTTGACCACTCCTCTCTCCCACTGGCTGCCCTTGGCCACACCCCTCTCCCATTGGCTGCCCTTGACCACACCTTTCTCCCAGTGGCTGCCAGACCTCAGGCACTTTTCAAATGAGGCCGGTTCCTCCCTGCCTCCCTCTCACCTACCCATTTTCCGAACTGAAGAAATATTTAGATATCATAAATCATCCTCAGTAATCCTTTCATCCCTCTTGACATTTTTCTTTAAATCTCACTAAGTGATGGGTATTTGGGGAACAGCCAGGGGTAGCCCCTTCTGGTGTGGCACTTCCAGAACAGTGATGGAGAAGAGGGGCCCATTGGGGGTGGGGATTGGGTAGGTGAGGGGCTCTTCACATGCACAGCCTCCTATTTGCCTCTATGGACCAGGCATCAGCTTTACCCAATCCATAAAGACTCTAGGTGGCTCAAAACAGCCATCCACAGGAAGGGCAGACCTGCTTACTTGATATTACTTTGTTTCCTAGAAATTTCACAGCTTAACAATTTGTAACTCTCTTAATTAGTGACTCTTAATTAGTGACTTTTCTGGGTTGCTTATAGTCTGTGTAATTATACCTTTATGGGACAGTCTCAAAATGCATTGTTCTTCCCATCCATGAGCAGAGTAGATCTGCCCTTAGAGCTCTGGCACCCCCCTCCCACACAGGCAGAATGGCAGAGGACCAGCTAGCACAGCCTCAGGACGTGAGCTTGCTGCCTCTTCATGAGCTTGCAGCCAGGCTTTTGTTTTCCAGGCCCTTTTTGTCCCCCCACCTCCACCCTACCCCCACCCCTTTGGGAAGGCTTTGGTTGTGGAGATGTCTGTGATAACATTCACAAAGGCCACCATTTTACCTGTAGAGTTCACCATGTTGAGCAGTGAATGCAGCTACTTATTTTCGAAGACTTTGTCCCTCCCTCCCTTAATCCCTGGAAACTCTCAGTCCTACTTCTATCTCCATGGCCTGGCCTAGTCTCCAGGTCCCAAGGAGGTTCTGCCTTCTTGTGGCCAGAGGAAGAAGAGCACTCTCTTTCCTCCATGAAGCCTTTGAGAGACACCTCGACCTCGCAGGGTGAAGTCAGGAAGGTTCTTTCATGGTTCCTTCATGTGGTAGCCTGAATTCTACCTTTGTACTGTCTTAAGACCAATCGCCTACTATATGGCTGGACCACACAATGTTTATCCAGCCCTCTTTTGATGGACATGGTTTGACAATGATGTTGCCTTGGAAACCAGTGTTCCCGCCCCACATTTTCCCTCTCCTTCTTTCTTCCCTCCCTCTAACTCCCACAGAACACCTCATTCTCTGCTCCTCATAACTGACATGCACAATCAGAAGAGAAATCTAAAAAATCCAAGAGAAACTAATTATTGTCCGATTTTCTTTGTCTAAAGATCATATTAACATTTTGAAAATGTAAAAAGAAAAAAAAATAAAAAGAAAATTTCCCCAAATCTCACCACTTGGAGATAAATCATGTCATCATCTTAATTTATTTCTGCATTGGGTTCATTTCTAAGAACTGATACAAGCAGATGCAATTTTTCTCTTCTTATCTGGTTTTGAGATAGGCTTTCCTGTGTAGCCCACTCTGGCCTCGGATTCACAGTTCTCCTGAATTATGGCACTGGGGTAGGGAGGAGCCTCAAAACATCCCTCCCATGGTGTGGCAATCCTCCCATGTAGAGTGAGTCCTCCCATGGTGCGGCAGTCCTCCCTCCCATGGCATTGCAGTGCTGGGATGGCAGTGACAACATACTACATATGAGTTCCTAAGGGGGATGTGATGATTTCGTGTCCTCTTTTGCAGGTATAAAATTAGCCATTGGGGTTTCCTTTAGTTAGTGATTGGTTTCTTCCTCCTTAGTACTAGTGCCCAAACCCAAGGCCCCAAACTCACAAGCATCATATTATACATTTTATCTGAATGAAGCTTGAATCACTAATCAAAATTATAAGAGCAGGAGAGTTATTCTGATCAAAGCCAGAAGTGGGTAGGTCAGATGAAACCTTTAGAAATTAAAAATCTTTCCTAAACAAAGATACAATTCCTAGGGAATAAAAGCAATTGGGATGTTCATGACTTTCGATGCATACTTTTGTACGGGCTTTTCAAATAATAGGGGCAGGCCTGGATACACATGGGAAGAAAAAGAAAGGTTAAAGACTGCAGGATAGCAAAAGCCCCACTGCTAAGGACTGGAGACATAGTTGAGTGGTAGGTACTTGTGTGCTTGTTTTGAGAAAAGGTCTTATGTAGTAGCCCAAGCTTTCCTCGAACTCACTATGTATCTAAGGATGGCCTTCAACTCCTGATCCTCCCGCTTGCTCTCTCCCCAGTGCTGAGTTATGGGTGTATGTCCACCATGCCTGCAGAAACTGTACAACTTTTACCAACACGTCTCCCTCTGCCCTTCCCCCTAATGACCTCAGTCTTTGGTGAATGCCACCCCTAGACACGCCCCCCCCCCCCCCCCACACACAGTTTGACCAGATTAGAGCCTCACATCCTGTGGTAACTAAGGAGCTACGGAGCAGAGGGAAGAGGAGGAACGCAGGAAACACACAGCCCTTCAAGGCATGGCTACAATGTGTGCTTCCTCCAACCCGGCTCTGACCCACTTTCCCACCATTCCATTACGCTCCAGTTCTGACCACACCAATGGGACAATCCATGAGTGAGATCAGAGCCGACATTATCCAGAGGCTGTCCTGAAAGTCCCCTGAATACAGCTGTGCACAGGGCCAGGGGTCTGTTTTTTGCTTTGCTTGTTTTGTTTCTTTCTTTAAAAAACAAAACAAAAATCTTTTCATTGATTCTTTGCGAGTTTCACATCATACACCCCAGTACCCCTTATCTCCCCTCATATCTGCTCTCTGCCCTTGCAAATCCTCCAAACTAAATCAAAACAGGATAGAAAACATCTCTTCCTGGAAGCTGCAGTGTGTCACGGTGTGAACCACAGCACACCCCTGTTGACACATCTTCACTTGCAGATGCTCTCCCCCATGAGTCGTTGGTCTGACGAGCGCTCTCTGGCTTCTGCGACACCACCAGTCTTGGCTTCTCACCTGTACTCTTCCAGTTATCCTGTCGTCCACTTAGGCCATGGAGTCCCTGCTGCTCCCAGTCAGCAGGACCTTTCACAACACAAGTTTTGAGGGGACATTTTAGAACCAAACCATGACACACATATCAATTAATAAATGCCTGTCCTCCTTCCGGGTAATTCAGACCTTAGAAGTTTAACTCTGGTCAATTTGAATATCAATCTGGCAGGAATGTAGTGTGATGACTGCTGAGCCATCTCTGCATTCCTTGTATATTTATTGTTGAGATCTTCTGAGCAGAGTCTTTTCCCGAACCTGAGACTCTTGTTTTCTCATCTCAGCTGAAAGCCAGCAAGTTCCCAGTATCCTCCTGAAGCCAGGATTACAGGCACCTGACTGACATCACAGCTGTGTGAGTGCCGGGATCCACACTGCAGACATCACAGCTGTGTGAGTGCTGGGATCCACACTGCAGACATCACAGCTGTGTGAGTGCTGGGATCCACACTGCAGACATCACAGCTGTGTGAGTGCTGGGATCCACACTGCAGACATCACAGCTGTGTGAGTGCTGGGATCCACACTGCAGACATCACAGCTGTGTGAGTGCTGGGATCCACACTGCAGACATCACAGCTGTGTGAGTGCTGGGATCCATAATGCAGACATCACAGCTTTGTGTGTGCCGGGATCCACACTCTAGGTCTCATGGTTACACTGCAAGCACACTTGACTGCTGAGCCATCTCTCTTGCCCCAGGATTATTTGTTTCTTATTGATGAGTTAAAAATCTTTACATATTCTGGACACAAGTTCCATATAAGGTTATATGACTTGCTAATTATTTTCTCTTGTATGTAGACTTTACTTTTATTTCTTGGTATCTTTTGGATCACAAAGTTTTTAGTTTTAATAATAATTGATCTATGTTTTCATTTCTCACTGATAATTTTAGTGTTAGATTTAACAACTATCACCTAGTCCAGTGTTGTGCAGAATGACTCCTTCGTTTTCTTCTGAGAGTTTTACAGTCTTAGCTTCTTAGAGTTAGGCCCAGGATCCATTTTGAGTAAGTTGCATATATGATGTGCACGGAGTTTCCTTTGTGCAACTCTCCAGTTTTCCAGCGTTGTTTGTAAAAGGCTGACCCCTCCTTATTTCATCGTTTTGGCACTCACATCTGAAGTAACTTACAGATATAACAGAGAGAGAAGTAGATGGGTCAGTAGATAGAAATGGGGTGACAGAGAGAAATATTGATCCCACCCCCAGCCCCACCCCAGCCCCACCCCCAGCCCCACCTGGGGTCAGAAATCTGTGCGTGCTCGGGGCTCACCTGCACTCTGGTTATCCCTGGAAATGGGAAAGAACAAGCTGAAAATTTTCAAAGTTCTTATGACGATGCTTTCTCACTGACAGTGTCTTGTTTATTTTACACAGACTAAGAATGGTTTGTACACTGTTGAGTAAGGAGTAGAAATGTTGTAAAATTCCTCACCTCTCTCTGAGATCACGTTCCCAAGAACCTTGATTTCACAACGAGGTGTCTGACAGTTTCACAAACAACAGCTCCCATGAGAGTGTTACTACAGACAAAAACAGACTCTTGTCTCCACGCTGCGCTGCTGCTGCATGGGTCAGGGCTGCTTTGTTGTTTCATATGGTTCTTCAAAGATAGCATTTGCCCTTAGTAGCAACACCTTGAGGTAGATGTTAAGTAGAGAAAGCCATATTCAGGGCTGTTTGCCACCTTAGTCACAAGAATGGTCTGTTTACTCAGAAAGAAATTTATTCACTATTTCTTGTAGTCAGTGAGGATAAATCTTTGTATGCATTTGTGAATAGGAATGGAATAAAAGTGTTCCTCACACTTCTGATGATTATGGGATGATAGACAGACAGACAGACAGACAGACAGACAATGGGAGTATAAATGTCTGTGTCGGTGATTATGTGTATGTGCATATGTGTGACTGTATTTTGTGCACATATGTGATTGTGTTATTCCTCAGGTGATATCCACCCAATTACCTTTAAGATTATTTTCCATTGCTCTTTATGTATAGGTATGAGTATGTACAAGTCAGAGCAGGTGTGCATGGAGATGTGCATCATCAGATCTCCTGAGCTGGAGTTAGAGATAGTTAGGAGCTACCTGATGTGAGCATCAGGAACCAAACCCAGTCCTCTGGAAGAGAAGCAAGTGCTCTTACCACTGACTCATTTCTCCAGCCCCTGTCTCCTTTGAGACGTGATCTCCCATTGGCCTGCAGCTCATGGAATTGGTGAGGCTGGCTGGCTTGGTGAGGCTGTCTGGCTTGGTGAGGCTGTTGTCTAGCTACCTAGCCTCTTCAATGCTGGCAATCCTAGAATGCACCACTGAGCCCAAGGCTTGTCTGTCAGATATGAGGACTGAACTCAAGTCCTCATGACTGTGCAGAGAGGACATGATGAACCAATCCACCTTCCTGCACTAAAATTACTAGGAAATATTCTACCCGAATTGATGTGATTCCTCTGTGAAGCCTGCGAGCATGAGGCAGAGAACAGAAGCCATGTCTGAGGAGCACATGCCACCTGTGCTTCTTAAGAAGGAATGCCACTTGTAACTCATACAGAATAAATGCAGGAAAGAGGACTTTAGACAACAAAGGAAGCAACATAAAGTAAATATGGTAAGCATGCACACACAATCAAATCACTCTTGTTATGTTTTTATTTTTTTCACCTCAATCTGTGCAGTTTTGCAAAGAAGGAGAGGGGATTAAATGTGCAATTTGGTAGTAAATGCCGCTAGCTGTTTCATGGGCAGTTCCCCCAGAATGAATTAACGTGTGTCCCTTGTTCACCATAACCTGTTTGTTCTCTACAGCAAACATCCTGTGCCGGGGCGTTCAGATTTATCACCATAGCCCGAAGCGTGCGAGGTTCCTAGAAGGCAGGCTTTGCATTCTAAATATCATTTATGCATTCTCTCTTTAATTTATACCTGGGCTTTTGGCAGGCACAGGAAATCTCACAATGGAAAAGAAAATGTAGTCTACCCTCGGGATTGTGTAGCTTTAGAGGCCTAGTGTGGAGAAGACAGCTTTGCCTGGAGGAAGAGTTTAGTAAAAGTTTGTTAACAGGAAGGGAAGGAAGGGAAAGGAAGGAAAGAGGAACAGATGGTCTCAGGTTCCAGTGTCACGGCAGAGAAGGATGAACGTAGTGTACTGAGACACAGAAGAGGCACAAAAGGCTAGAAGAGATGAACAGGAAAGACTACGGCTGGAGGATGGCTCAGTGGGCACAGTGTTCTTACTGTGCAAGCCTGGGTACATAAATTCACATTCTCAGTACCCATGTAAGAAAGAAAAATTCCAAGCCTACAGGTCCACCTCTGAAACCAGCTGTCCATCTCTGGAAGGATCTGTCCAGCAAGCCTCCTGCCAGCCTTCCAAAGCAGCAAGCTGTAGGTTCAGTGAGAGAACCCACCTCAAAAAAGCATATGGGAAGGGCCATATTCAGTGCTGACCTCTGCCCTTCATACATGCATGGACCAAATGCATGCAGGTGTATGTACACACTTGCTTGTGTGTGTGTGTGCACATACACCACATAGGTTACAACATGACGGAAATGTTTATTTATCAATCAGCCCAGAATTTAAAAATACTTTTGTGCAAGAAAACATTTCTCAAGATCGCCATGAAAAAGACCCAATTACTCATTTATTTTTAAAACTTTCCTAATTTCCATGATTCTTCATCAAAGCATTTGAACACATTCAAATTGAACGAAGTGAAAGTAGGAAAGTGGCCACTAGGATTTCAAAAGTGAGCAAACTTACTGGAAAATTATCATTTCAGGTGCTCTTTTCACACTTTGAGAATTAACTTTTTCTAAAAAAAAAAAAGTTACCTGTTCATAATACAGTGATTTAATAAAAAGTTTATAATTCAAAGATTTAAAAAAAATCACATAGGCATATTTGTCAGCGAATTTTTCGTGGTGCCGAACATAATCTGTTGAGGCTTGAGTATGTGACTCAGATAAGGAATTGTAAAGTGTCCTGTGGTACTGTCTATATGGAGAGCCAGCCTTCCAGGAAATAAAATGAGATTTATGGTTAATGGTTATCAGCATCCTCAGAAGCCAGTCTAGTTCTAGGTTTTCCCCTCGTTGTCTCAGTGAGAAAAAGTTGGATTTTAGAACTCAGAGTTTGAGGAGATGGGTAGTTAGAATGGGTCGGCATGGGATATTAATCTCAACGTCCGTTTCTGATGCAAATCTTACTGGTGAAGCACATATCTCCCATCAACGGGGCCACACACTGTCCTGGGCTCCTAAACTGTGAGTCTATATGACACTTTTTGCTCCCTCCACACTCAGCATGATAAAAGCTGTCCTTTGCATATCATCACACCCTGGTCAGCATCTTAAGTGGTGGCGCACTTAGGAGGCAGAAGCAGGCGGATCTCTGAGTTCGAGGCCAGCCTGGTCTACAAATGAGTTCCAGGACAGCCAAGGCTACACAGAGAAACCCTGTCTCAAAAAAACAAAAAAACAAAAAACAAAAACAACAACAAAAAAAACAAACAAACAAACAAAAAAAAAAGGACTTTGCCAAATAGGGCTGAAAGGCACCTTCCTACCATCTGCTTATGCCTTCTCCCAACATCTACCACGAGAGGGCAGCACTGAGACCATCTTTGCCCAGAGTACCATGTGATGTCAAGTGTTGGGTAAAGCTCCCTTTGGGGTGGAAGAATTTGAATCTGGCTAGAAGATGCATCTTTCATAGTCACTACGTACGTATCCTTTTATCGCCTTCATTCCGAGTCGTTAACTGTGTCCTGGAAAGTGAAGACAAACCCCAGCACACACAGAAGCCGCTGATAACATAAACCAAGACAGGCGGGTGTGGGACCGCGCAGCCTGGGGATGAGCTGGCTCTGTGTGAAGTTTCTGCTCACAAGAGCTCCACTGCCTGGGTCTTTTAGTTAACATGGTCCCTGATCCTTCGCTTACTTTAGCAACTGAAATCCTATTTAGAGTCCTTTTAGAGTGTTGGAAACTGTCTATGGATGTAAATTTTGCTTTCTTGCCTTAGTGATTTCTGATTGGTTTGAGTGTGTTCATGGAGAAGGAAGCTTCCAAATGGAGCCTGTTTCTAAGCAGCTGTTGCACGTGTTGCTTTGTTTTGTAGAGAGTGGTGCAGCCATCTGAGGTTGTAGACCAACCTCTGTCCTGGTCACTACAAATGTTCTCAGTGTCAGGGGTCACCATCATCTTGTCCCCAGGAAGCTAACACCAAATAACATGCTGAGATAGCCAGGATCCCTCTTTATTGTAATTATATTTCTTAAATGGAAGGGAAGGACACATACCCTTCATACACAGCCTCTGGGGACACATTAAATTCTACTGAGTCAGAACATGAACCCAGCAAGGTTGCTGGATCTAAGATCAATGCACAGGATCCAGGTGTATTTCTCTACACTTCCAGCAAGCAACGGAAAACGAAATGGAGGGAGGGATCCACCTACAGAACACTGGAAGAGAGAGAGAGAGAGAGAGAGAGAGAGAGAGAGAGAGAGAGAGAGAGAGAGAGAGAGAGGCAATCATTTGGGAAGGAGTGAAATCAAAGAATGAAGCTTACATGAAAGACTACAAGTCATGGCAGAAGGATCAGAAGACCTGTCCGAACAGCCGATTTTACGGCTCAGAAGATTTCATAGACTTAGGAAGGCAGCACTCCCCAAAGCCACAGACAAATGCAGTCCGGTACTTGCTAGGATGGCCTCTGCTTCTTGATACGAACTGACAGGTTGATACCAAAGCTCACATGGGAGGGTAAGAGATTAGGCCTCGTTATAGGACAGTGTTGCAAAGAGTGAACTTGGAGGCTTTCACATGTCAGAACCTCCCAGTTTCAAAACTAGGATCAGTTGTCAGGGTTTCAGTAACCAAGAGATGTTACTCAAACAAGGACAGACGCACGTGTTGTGGAGATGGCATCGAGTCTGCTGTATCAGTAGTCATAGTCACGTGGCTTTCCCAAGGGCGTCGAGAGTATCTGCTGAAGAATGAGTCACCCTGTCCGCACTGACTACTCGGTGTAACATAACCCATCTGGACTCTGTCAACTCAAAACAGAGCAATGTTATCAGTGTAAAACACCCGGACATAGTAATATATAAACCAGTTTCTTTTGGATAACTATCTTCGTGAACTTGGCAATGGATTCTTATCTATGAGAACAAACCAGAAGATAAGGAACAAGGAGGGGGAGGGGGGATGAAGTAATTTTTGTCCAAATTAACAACATCTATGCTTCAAACGACACCATCAACGAGGTGAAGAGAAAGCCCAGGGAATAAGAGAACATTTGCAAATCATTCGTTTTGTGTGGCACTTACATCTAGATGATGTAACAAGTGCTCGAAGATGATATGACTTGAGAACAGGAAAAGAAGGAGACCTACATCTCCATGGGG
Source organism: Mus minutoides (assembly GCA_902729485.2). Classification (NCBI taxonomy): domain Eukaryota; kingdom Metazoa; phylum Chordata; class Mammalia; order Rodentia; family Muridae; genus Mus; species Mus minutoides. Next base: position 423,763 of record LR750370.1, on the reverse strand, counting down.
ACCTACAAGGGGGCTGCCAATGCCAGAAAAGAGCAGCATCCTTCATAGTCAGGAAGATGCAAACCACAGCAGCAGTACCGTATAGCTTCACATCTCTTCCGATGGTCCTGGCAAGGGTGTGAAGAAACTGTATCCCTTACTCATAGCCCGGAGGGGGCAGGGCTGGAATGGAGACCTCAAGTCTGGGAGCTCCTCAAATGGTTATATGCAGAGTTACTAAATGTCCAAAAGTTCTGCTCCAGTTATCAGTGTGGAGAAACTGTATCATTAGAAAAACTACTGCTATCGCCATGCATTTAGTACCTACACAGCCCTTATCAGAGAAGAGTCTTCTTGCAGTCCATGGGAACTAACAGAGACCCACACCTTGACAATGCACAGAGAATGAGAGACTTTGAAGCACTCAGCCCTGAATGGGATGTCTTCAAAGCCCTCTCCTCAAAGCTCAGCGGTTTATGTAGAGCAGGAGGCAGGAAGACTGGAAGAGCCAGAGGTGATGGATGGCTCTGAGGAAACAGCGTCTTCCAGACACAACAGGACTCATGCACATAGGAATTCAGATACTGTGGCAGTGCACACGTGAACGAACGCACAAACTCAAACCATGCAAAGCCCAGCACGAAGAGAGGGAGGGAGAAAAAGGTGCCGTCCTCACTGAGAAGTTATTTGCAGTTGATACCTGCTGGGAAAGGGAACATTGATCCCCCCCTCCCCACTGGAGTGGCACTGGGTATATCATCAATATCATTCCAAGGCAGGCCCATGCCCAGGTTGGCCTGGCCATGCCGATGCTGGCCAACCCAAAATTATCCCGTGTCTTTGTGAGCATTTTTTCTTTTGTTTTGGTTTCATTCACTTTTTTATTTTGGTTTCATTTTTTGTTTTCTGTTAGAAGGAAAAAGAGAGACAGAGAGAGATGAAGAAAGAGTGTGAAGTTGGGTAGGTGAGAAGGTGGTGGGTGATGAGTATCTGGGAAGAGATGGGGAAAATGAAAGAATATTGAATGAAAAAAACATACATATATATGTACATTATGAACACACATATACATACACATGGGCTTTCTCAGACCCACCAGAGATATAAATAATGACACAGGCTTTTTAATATTTTAAAGCTTAGGCCTTTTAGCTAGAACAGTATCCCAGGAAGCTATCTAGCATAACCTGACTGATCCTGGCACTACGTCACACCATGTAGCTAGCTCTACCTCTCTGCTCCTCGCTGGTCAATTTGCTCACCTCCGTGTCTACTGGTGAATCTTTCATGTCTCCTCTTCACCCAGGGTCCCTCTTTCTGTCCAGAAGTTCTGCCCTCCATGTCCTGTCCAGCTATTGGCCATCAGATCTTTGCTACAGCCAATCATATAGAATTCTAGATTCTTTCTAGTCTGGTAAGGGAAAGTAAATATTTACAAACTATGAAAACATTGATGGGTCACAGAAATAAAAACCCAAGATCCTCTCAGCTCTTAGCTTTCTGCCAGTACAGAACTAATAATTCAATTTACAGAGATATACCTTCACACAGTATACCCCAACATATGTATTTCTTTAAATATGTTTTATATTTATATATAAAATGTTTCTTTATATATTATATATATGTTTCTTTATACATTTATATATATCATATGTTTGTTTCTTTATATCTATATATTATATATGGATATATATAATATATATAGTTTACAGATATAGCCATAGATAGATAGATATACATACTACTGTACCTCATTTAGAGCTGCATCACATCCGTCCTCTCTTGAATGGATGAAGCCGTACATTTGGATGATAATTTGGTCACAGAGTGGACTGAAATAATAATTGATGTCATAAACCCATGAAATCATTACTCTGAATTTAAAATGTGATTATGGGCTGGCAACAGGTGACTCGGCAGTTAAGAGCAAGCACTGCTATTGCAGTGGGCCCAAGTTCACCCCCAGAAGCCCTCGTCAGGTGGCTCACAGCTGCCTGCACTTCCAGCTTCAGGGTGAAGAAAACCCACTGGCTTTTTCAGGCATCTGCACCTATGTGCGCATGCCCACAGAGACATACATACAAATAATTTAAAAGTTTTTAAAGTAAAACATTTAAATATAGTCACAAAGACCCTATATTGTGTAATTCCATTTATCTAGAACTTTCCTGGTGCATCTGCTCTGGTGCATGCACTTGCTCAAGCCTGGCCAGAGTGGGCAGATTGGTCAGTGACAGCTAACAGATGAGCGGAGTCTTCTTAAGCTAGTGGCTATGTTCTAGAATTAACTATGGCAACATTTTTATCTGTCTCTGAATTCCCTAAAATCTACTCAGCAGAACAGTTTAATGGGTGAGTTGCACCCAACAGGAATTAGATATCAACAAAACAGTTGTGATAACACAAGCCTATGAGACTGACTGGCTCAGACTCAGACCGACTCTTGCAGGGAAGGAGTCTCTCCTGAGCATGTGGGCGATGAGCACACTGAAGGTGATGTCACTGGAGCAAGATGGATGGATGCCAGGCAATGGGAAGAGCAGAAGTCGATTGCACAGGCCCTTGGGTCATTCCGTGTTTGCAAAGAGAAGGCTGTGTTAGGGACTCTGGAAAGATGAGAGAACACAATCATGATGACAGCTGCAACTGCCCCACAGTTGCCATAGCACCCACACTTCCCTTAAAGGGACTGCATGAGGATGTCTATAGCAGGTCCTGGGGTTAGCCCCTAAATCCTTCCGTGCTCCAGAAAACAAACTGCAGTATGCTCAAGGTAGGATTCCACAAAGCAGCTAGAGTGAATGGAGGACTGGAAGTAGCCAGCATGAATGCTGAATGAAAGTCAAACTCAGAACAGCCTACATGAATGTGACAAGAAGGAGGCTAGCAGCAATCCCATGTAGGGCTTGGATGACTGCATGGAAGGGAGGAGTGTCTGTAAGCGCCGACAGTGTTTCGGCCTTTGATCTGGGTATACTATACATACTGTATAGCTGTGTATATCCACTATATACTAAATCTACTATATACTATATCTGCTATATACCATATATACTGAAAATTAGCTAAGAGCTTTGTTTATTTTCTGTGCCATTGGTAGTAATTCCTCTTCACCTCCAATTCTAGTGTGGATGTTCAGCCTGAGTCAGAGTCCTGGGAGCTTCCTGAGCACAGGATGCAGAGAGCCCTGCTCCAAAATCACCTCATCCTCACTGTCTCTGAAAAAAATGTCCCAGCATCTCCTCTTGACACCAGGTTTGAGATGTCTGTGGTCACCAGGCAGTGGTGGCGCATGCCTTTAATCCCAGCACTTGGGAGGCAAAGGCAGGTGGATTTCTGAGTTCGAGGCCAATCTATCTACAGAGTGAGTTCCAGGACAGCCAGGGATACACAGAGAAAACTTGTCTGGAAAAACTCAAATGGAGAGGGGGAAGGGGGAGAGGGAGATGGAGAGGGAGAGGGAGAGGGGGGAGAGAGAGAGAGAGAGAGAGAGAGAGAGAGAGAGAGAGAAAGAGAGAGAGATCTGTGGTTATCCTCTGATAGCCTGATTGGCCTAGAGATGAAAGGTTTAGAGAGAGGGATGAAGATGAGGTATGAAATTGAGGATAGTTCTCTGCTGTGCACACATATCTAACTCAGAGGCCATCCTCTTTCTTGTTTAACCATTAAGAGATAGAATTGTTGGGGCTGGCAGGCTCAGTAAATAAGGTGCTTGCCTTGCAAGCACGAGGACCTGACTTTCATACCCAGATGATTTTTAAAGTAAGACATGGTGGTGTGTACTTATCACCCCCACAGTGGGGAGGCAGAGACAGGCAGAACCCAGAGGCTCACTGGCCAGCCAGTGTCATCTTTTAGGTGACCTCTAGGCCAGTGAAAGACACTGTCAAAAAGAAATGAGAGCAGAGCCTGAGGAACAGCAGCTAATAAGACTACACTCAGACCGTCACAGCACGCACACACACACACACACACACACACAAAAGTAAACAAATACAATAGTTAACTCTCACTTTAACAGTGACTGGGGACAGTATTGTGCTTTGATGATAGTTAACCACAACTTTTCTACTCATGAAGACAAAATGTCTGTTCTGTTTTGCGGAATTGCTCTCCTTAAACAAAACCTGTTTCTTATACCAGTCATTTGCAAACTGGGGCTTCCTGTGTGGATTGTCCAGAAAACAAGAACTGCAACAGAGTGCACTTGGGTTTGTTAGATCAATGCAAACAAGGAGAATGAGTCATGTGTCATCTTCTGCTGTGCCTGCAGTGTTCGCCCGCAGAGCAGGGGGTGGATTTTTAGCTGCGGGAAGCTGGTTCAGAAAGAATCTGTCCACTGTGACCTTCCCTAATCAACTCGACTTCCCGGATATGCAGAAAGTTAGAGTGACCCAACTACCTGAAAGCTCATCTCATCTTGGAAGTAGAAAAGCCACACTCACCATTTCCTATTTCTTAACTCAAGAGCAGAAAATGGTTTTAAGCACTTATCTAACAACACAAATCCCCAAGCTAATGTTAAAAAAAATGTTTGATAAAGTTTGTGTCTCCTGGGTAGTTAATCCAGGCAAGTGGAAAGCACTCTCAAGATGGAGAATGTGGTCATAAAAGAGGCACACTGTTCCCCAAAGTAAGACTTCTGTGAGCATCTAGAAAAAAGTCCTTCTTCAGGCTCCTTCCTGCAGAGTTTGATAGAAGCTTCTCGCTCAGGAACCATTTCCCCAGAGAAGGAAGTGTAGTGGGACTGTCTTTCATGGAGCGAAGTCAGAATTTGAATTAAGAACGGCAGCTTAAATAATAGCTGAACTTCTGAACTTCCTGATCATATAATTGTTCTTGAAAGCCTGTCTAAGAGGGGGGCAGAGAATGAATGACAATCAGTGCCAAGTTTTAGAGGAAAACCTGCGTTAAGTAGAGAGCTGTCCCACCAGGTTGGGATCGTTTGCGTGTGGGTATGAGAAGAATCACATAGCAATACTTCTGATTGGCAGGTGGAGCGGGAATATCTTTCTAAGATAGAAACTGTCTGTGTGGGGAAACTGGGTGTGTCTCATCAGACAAATGTCTTTCTTTAGATGCATATATGGTTAATGAAAGGAATCTGTCGTTTTCTTGACCATGGGCCTCTCTCCTGAGCTACAGATCCATATGTCCAAGTATTTACTAGACAAGTCTCTTTGAATGGCCCTCAGGTGCGATGCCGTTCAAAGTGAAACTCAGCTTTCTCTGGAGCCCAGACTGAGGCTTCGTCATGGCTTCCTCTATGTATCCTCCTATAGCCAAGATGGCTAGTGTTGTCCACTTGACAGATTCTAGAACCGCTTGGTAGGTGGGCTTCTGGGTGTGTCTGTGGGGGACTGTCTCAATTATGTTAACTTATGCGAGTCAACCCAAATCAATTATAGGTGAGACCAGTTCTTGGGCATGAAATCCTGGACTGTATAAGGTGGAGAAAGTGGGGCTGGAGGGAGGAGGTGGCCCAGCTGTTAACAGTACTTCTTGTTCTTCCAGCTAACCCTAGTTGGGTTCCTAGAACCTGGGTTGGAACCAACCAACCTCAGGGGTCCATTGCCCTTGTCTGGCTGCGACAGGCAACTGCACATACATAGTACACACATACATGGACACATACATAAAAATGAATATTTGGAATGGAGAAAGCAAGCTAGGTACAATTCATCCTCTCTCTTTCCAGATTATGGATGTGCTAGGATGTGACTGCCTGCTTCAGGTTCCTGCTGGCTTGACTTCCCTACCGTGGTATCTTGAACTGTAAGCGAAAGCAAACCTTTCTCCCCGAGGTTGCTTTTCTCGGGGTAACTTATCACAGCAACAGGAGGGAAAAAAAGATAATTACTATGTCAGCTTCTAAAATCATCTGACTAGGTATTGCTCCCTGGTTACCCTGTATGTTCGTTAGGCTTTGTCAACTTGACACACAAGTCAGAGTCATTTGGGAAGGACTCTCTGTTGAGGGAAAGCCTCCATACGATTGGCTTGTAGGGAAGTCCGTAGGGCATTTTCTTGATTAGTGAATGTGAGAGGGCCCAGCCCATGGTGTGTACAGTATGAATGTGTGCACAGCCCATGGCGTGTACAGCATGAATGTGTGCACAGCCCATGGTGTGTACAGCATGAATGTGTGCACAGCCCATGATGTGTACAGCATGAATGTGTGCAGAGCCCATATGTGTGCACAGCCCATGGTGTGTACAGCATGAATGTGTGCACAGCCCATGGTGTGTAATGCTCCAGTTGGTTCTGGATGGTATAAGAAATCAAACTGAGAAAGCCAGCCAGTAAGCAGCACCTTCGCAAAGGCTCCAGTTTAAGGTCTGCCTCCAGGTCCTGCGCTGATGTTCTACCCTGGCTTCTCTAAGTGATGACCTGAAGTTTTAAAATCAAATAAGCCGTTTCTTCCTCAAGCTGCTTTCGGCTGTGGTCTTAGCACAGCAGTCACAAAGTAGCTAATACACCCTATGCTTCCCGTCTGTGTGGAAGCCTCCTAGTAAAAGAGACATGAGCGGTCTCAACAGAATAAATGGAAGAGCTTGAGTTAGCTTTTTATTCTGCTTTGGTTGACATCTCTCACATATAACCCTGTTCACTTCAGGTTTACTTCCAGGATCACCCAAGTGCTGTGCACATGTTCTGTCTTTGTGTGGATTATCAACCACCAATTAACTTGAATTTAGCCTGCTGCCAGCATTTCTGTTAGTTCCATATGAGATGTTTCTGGCATATTAGTCCACCTTCAGGATACCTGGATGGCTGTTTCTTTCCGTGCACACGGTAACCCTTTATCAACTCTTTAATCATAGCAGGTTTTATCTCTGTTCAGTATTACTTGCCGCTCACCATTTTCTCTTACCTATGCTTCCACACCTGCTGAATCCCTCTCAGGTTCTTGTTTTTGGTCTGTTGTCTGCCTTGGCTTGTCTGTTTGCTCTCGTGTCTCACTTGAGTGGGAAAACATGCATGTTTGTCTTGCTGACAGAGGCCTGAGTGGTCTCGAATCATAGGGACTTCACCCAGAAGATATCACGTAATTTTATTTAACTGAGTCCTATTAGGGCCGCATATGCATATGAACTTAGTGTCACTCACTGGAATATAGGGATATACCAGTGGCCACACTCCTAGAGAAAGGACTTCATCCCTCAGCAGCCATCAGTCCTACAGCTACGGGGTGAGGCTTCAGAAGCCCCACCCCAGTCCATGTTGGAGCTTTTAACTGGCCTGATCTTGACAGATCGTGTGTAGGTTACCACAACTGCTGTGCGTTCATGTTATGTCCCGAGAATGGCATTCACTGCACTTGTCTCCATCGTCCAGCTTTTACATTCTTTCAATTCTTTTCTCCAATCTTCTATAAGCTTTATGGGGCCATAGCCGTGGGGGCATGGTCAATGGCAGCGAAGTCAATGGAGCATGGCCAGTGGAGGTGTGGACGGTGTGGCGGGGCCTGTGGGTCGGTGGACAGTGTATTGTAGTCAGTGTGGGTGTGGTTAGTGGGGGATGGACTATGGGGCGTGGCCAATGGGCGTGTCCAGTTCCCTCTGTCGCTGAGCTCTTGCAGCCATTGTTTTTCTCAGCCCTCGGAACACTACTGTGTCTCTGTATTAACTACTGTCCAATACAAAAAGAAGCTTCTCTGACCAAGGTTTGGAGCAGCCCAGATCTATAGATGTTCACATAAATATCTGGAAGGCAGTTTGATGATAGATGTCAATCAATTCCGAATACTTCTCAAAGGCCTCACTTCTTACCATCATAATTCGATGGTGTTTCTATCTCAAAATGGAGACTGAATTTCAACAGGAGTTTGTTAGAAACCACCGCTGAATGGGTAGTTTATAAACAACAGAAATGTACCTTTTCTCAGGTCTAAATCACAAGAAATCCAAGGTCAAGGCCTCTATCTGCACATGTGGTGTGTGGCAAGGGGCCTCTTCCTGGGAGACGGATTTTCCTGTCACTGTTTTCTTTCATGGCAGAAGGGTGAGGCTCTTTCTTGAAGGCATCAGTCCTGTCACGTGCTCCACAGGCCCCACCTCCTAACTACTTAGATTGGTGATAAGGTTCTGACAACACCCTAAAGGGTGGGTCTAGGCCATCACCTGCATTTTCCTCTCTAGCCTCTTGCACAGTAGCTGTGCCGGACACTAGGCTCTTGCTTTTCCTCAATACTTGATACTCCACAACGTCTCCTTAGGTCTTCCTTTCTCTAGGACATTGTGCTTGGAGCTGTCGTGTGTGTGTGTGTGTGTGTGTGTGTGTGTGTGTGTGTGTGTGTGTAACACCTTGCCTTCCCTTCACATACAGCACAAACTCAGCTGGGTTATTTGGAGGTGTATGAACTGCACGAAGGCAGGTACTTCTCCTGGTTACTCATCCTCACGCTCTCGAAGTCTTGCATAATGACTGACCCAGAGACGATGCTTAATGACCATCTGCTGTAATAAATACATTTTACCACTAATCATGTCATCAGTGTACGTTTGGTTTCACGTGTGCATCACTGCCCTGAAAACCTGAAAGTATGTGTATGTGATTATGTGTTAGTCTAAACAACCAAGGAGTCTGATTCATCCTGCCTTGGAGTATCACTTCCCAGTATCTTTTAAAAGTGTTTACAGGCTATAAAATACATAGAGCAACTTTGGGACCACCCTAAGAGGCCTCTGGTGCTGCCCTGGTCTCATGGTAAAAACCTTCAGGCATCTCAAAACTTTCTGCTCTGATCATTACTGTCTGTGTCTCTCTGTTGCTTCTAAGATGTCTCAGCTGTAGCCACACTGCCTCCATCTTTGCACCCCCAGAGCTTCGTAACCTTGTACCTCCACAGCCTCATAACCTGTAATCAGTTTCCACATCTGTAAAGTGGGCGTCATGTTGATGGGAAGTCTCAGCACACGGGCTTACCATGTAACTCTGCATATATAGTACATAAGAAACTCGGCTTAGAAAATGCAGGGACTATGGAAAGGACAGTGTGGAGATGAATCTAAGTTGCTTTGTGAAGAATTCTAGCGTGTCAGGGTGTTAATTTTTCATTGTCATGGTCTGCCAAGATGTAGCCACGGATTCAATAAAATAACTGCACAAGAAACCAAAGAGACAAGCTCTCCAATTTTTATATTAATGACATTTGTCTGAAATATAAAGCAAAGTGAGAAATTGGGATGTAAATAAAATACGTGACAATTTATAGATGACTCCAATGTGTGAGCCACATCATTTGTCTTATGTCTGTGATTTTCCTAAGAAGAAAATTATTAGACAAAGATTCTCAGGCTGTATATCCTTGAAAATGATATGCATTTGGAGACAGTGCTTATAGGGAAAAAGACAAGAAAATCACAGTGGAGCCAGCTCATCCTACTTAAAATTCCATAGAGTTCGCGGTGCTTTATGACTGTAGTAATTATCCTTCCTCTTGTCTTTGAAATAACAATAAGAAATAATCGAGGAGAAGGGTTCTCTTGTCATAATATGTTTTGGAAAGTCACGGTGTTAACCATTCATACCGTAATGAAAATAGTTTACCCTTAGATGGTTCTGTCCTGCCGTAGCACACCGATCAGTGTGCTCAGTCAACGACTTCTCACTGGGATGCTTGGCTGGTTTACAGTTGGGTTCATCTTCAAACACTTTCTTTTCGTGTATTGGTTTGTCTGCTGGTTTTCTTATAATTTAGTGTTATTTTAGGGGCACTTTGCAATTTTTTCAATTGTTGCCTATTCCTCTGTAATTATCATAATTGCATCTTATTATATAATTTGTGCAAATGTATGCAATCATGGAATTAGAACATGCAGGCAGTGATACGCACTGTCACAATTGCTGTGGTTAAAGATACATGATTTTTTTTGATCTTTGAGAAAAAATACAAGTCACATAAATATAGTAATCCCAGAGGGTAGCATGCTATCTGTGGGCATTGATTGCCCAAAGAAATCAACCTAACACTTCCATGGAGACAAAGATAAGGGGATTTTGCTTTTGTCTAGTCTAAATAATCAGTTTGGTAACTGGTGAAACACTTATATGATTTTCATCAACTTAAACATAAAAGCATTTACTATGCAAGTATGAGGACCTGAGGTCTACCCCTAGAACCTGTGTAACAATGTCTGAGGCAGTAACAGGCTCTTGTGAGTCAGACTGGGGCTGCAGAGGCAGGAGGAGCCCTGTGGCTTGGGATAGCCAGTTTAGCATGATTGGCAAGTTCCAAGCCAATGAGAGTTCCTATCTCAAAAAATAACATGGATGTCACAAGAGGGGCAACAGCTGAAGTTATCTCTTAACTACATGCACACGCACATGCACCAAGGAAACAAACTCATTAAATCCCAGTGACCACATTATCTCAGTTACACTTTTACAAGAAGATGTTATCAGTTTGAAGGCATGTTCACTAATATCCTGGGCTCTATGTATATTACTTAGTCTCTGTTCTATTTCAGTGAACATACACCCATGACCAAGGCAAGTCTTACAAAAAAAAATTACATTGGTCGCTCACTTAACAGCTTTAGAGGGTCAGTCCATGGTCATCATAATAGGAATCAGACAGGCATGGTGCTGGAGTAGTACCTTAGAAATTTACATCCTGATCCACAGACAGCAGAAAGAGAGAGATCTTGGGCCTGGCCTAGGCTTTTAAAGCTTTAAGCCCACCCCTCAGGGCATACTTCTTGATCCTTCCTAAACAGTTCACTAATTGGTACCTAAGCATTCAAACACAGGAGCCTTTGGGAACCATTCTCATTCAAACTAAAATATCTACCCGTACCAAAAGCATAGCCTGCAGATCTCTGCCCATCTCTAGACTGTTCTCTCTCTCTCTCTCTCTCTCTCTCTCTCTCTCTCTCTCTCTCTCTCTCGGAATCCCCACAGAGCTCACTGTGATAGATAATTTCCATCACCAACTTGATTGGATGAGGAAACTCCTGGGGCAATAGTGAGGCACACTTCTGAGTGTACCTGCAAGGGAGTTTCCAGAGAAGTTTAACTGAGGGAAGAAAGACCCACCCTGAATGTTGGTAGTACCATCCAATGGCCCAGGGGGTCCCAGACTGAATGAAAGAGGAAATAGAGAAAGTTAGCCGAGCACTGGAATTCCCTTTCTCTGCTTCCTGTTAGCACCGTGGACCAAGCCACCCTGTCACCAGGCTTGTCCTCCACAATGTCCTCCAGATTTCCTCTGAACTACGAGCATGCTTGACTAGAGCAATGAGAAAAGTCCCTGAATCTCCAACAGGGAAGCTGAGGCTGGCGTAGATCCTGAGATTTTAACATGTTCATAGCAATCATCATGGTTCATTTGAAGATTTGAAAAGTGAAGAGTAAATATGTTTTCAGCCAAAGTCAAAAGGGGTCCACAGAGCCATCTACATGAGAACCAAAGTCAACTGGCTGATGCTCTCCTGTGCAGAAGATCTCCCCCTGCCATCTCTGCACGCGGAGTACTGGGGCAGGGCTGTCTTTTAGCTGTGAGCCAAGGAGGGAATTCCATGCTGACTGAAAGCTTGCCTGCCTGTGAAGCAGTCTGCAGGTGGGAGGTGAGAGCATCCGCACAGCAAGAAAGACCGGGCTGTGTCAGCCACACAGCTGTGCACAGCTTTGTCTCCAACAGCTCAAGTTAAACAGCTGCACATCACCAAAGAGGCTCTACCCTCCTCTCCTTGTCATCCAGTTCTTTTTAAGCAGAAAAGGAAAAGCCAAGACTGCACCAGCAGCCCTGCTGTCTGCTGTATTCGGGTGCCATTCATTGGTCTTGGGGAGTGGAGTCAGAAACTTACACAATCAATAGTGTTTCTCTTCCAGTTCCTGTGTAGGTCTAAACCTGATGTCTGATTGCACAGTGGCACCTTACTGTCATCTATGCATGTCTTGGCTGTATTCTCAGCTATCCTGGGATTCAGGTGGCCACAGCTCCTAAGTCAGGCCTCCCTGGAAGGTCTACTTTTCAGTGATTCAAAGTCCTCCTGACAAAAGTCATGATGGTGTATCTACTGGAAAGTGCACAGTGAATTGTTGTGTGTCACTGTGGAGAGGAGTCCTCAGGGGCAAGCTAGAGATTCAGACAGGTCAGGGGTCAGTCCAAAAATTGGCAGGTCAAAGGACTAAAAAGGGCCAAGGTTTGAATTGGGGGCCAAAGGCAGGAAGAGGCTTTCTATTCAAGACATCTGCATCCTTAATCCACTCTCTTCAGGGGTTTTAGTCTCAGCCAGGTCTTCAGTTGTTTGGAGGACACACACACACACACACACACACACACACAGGCAAAGTCAATCTGCCTTTCCCAGTCTATTGCACCTCATCGTGTTTGAATCCCATCCAAACAACCTCAGAATGCATTTTACCAAACAGCAGGGCACCTCATGCCTAGTCAGATGCCATATAACTTAACCATCATGCTAAACAACATGTAAAACACTCTTTTAAACAAGCCAACCCATTGGCTAGCTAACCCTCTTCAGAGAATGGAGCCATGGGAAAGAGCCAAGCTGTTCAAGTATCTGAAATCTCCTTCCTGGCTTCTATGACTGCTAAGAAATGAAGAAATCACAAGCAAAATCATTTTCACTGTGAGATTTTTTTTATGTCATCTTAACCAATGTTTCATTTCTGAAAAGAGAAGTCAGAACAGAAGAACAATTCCCCAAGCAGACCCCAGATTCTCTGCACCCTTCTTTCTGCTTTTAATGTACCGAAGTTTGACATGTAGAGCCAAATGCACTTCTTAACTAAACAGAAAAGAAAGAATTCTCATAAATAAGCTGTGTCTATTACACACACACACACACACACACACACACACACACACACACACACACACGAGAATGCAGCCTCTAAAATGGGAGGCTTTCTAGTTTTATATCCTTTCATACCCTCTGTGTAGCTGGGGGTAACCTTGCTGAAGAACTAACATGTTGATGGCTCTCTCCACATAAATGGCTCCCCCACTTCCACAGGACATCTGGGTCAGATCTGAGTAAAGCTTCCTAGCAGGACAGACCGCCCTTCAGTGTGGCCTCCCTCACCACTCGGCCATTCCCACCAGCTTTCCTACTCACTAAAGACAGCAAGCTCATAGCTTTTCAAATTCGCAGAGGATATCTGTGCCATTTTCCCTAAAAGCTCTGCTCACTGTGGGTTTTCTCTAAATCCCCACATATTTTCAACACCATCCCTAATAGTTTTCCATCTGTTGGTCCAGGGGTGTCTCAGGGGTCTTGTCTGAGTCTTCTCTAACACATATTTCTCATTCAACAATACAAGGCGGCCAAAGGTAATATGTAATGGGGCGTGTCCTTAGCTGTTGAGTTGTCTAGGGGGCGTGTCTTTGGCTGTTGGGTTGTCTAGGGGGTGTGCCCTTGGCTATTGGGTTGTCTAGGGGGCATGTCTTTGGCTGTTGGGTTGTCTAGGGGGCGTGTCTTTGGCTGTTGGGTTGTCTAGGGGGCGTGTCCTTAGCTGTTGAGTTGTCTAGGGGGTGTGTCTTTGGCTGTTGGGTTGTCTAGAGCATATAGTTTTGGTTTAAGAATGTGTGTTAATTCACTCAGTATCCCTAGTGCCTCACGGGGTATAATGCTGAGTAAATGTGGGCAGAGCTAAGCTAAATTCCCAAAGACCAAGTCAAGCATTCTTAGCAGCTTAATAAACTTCTGACCTTTCATTGTTATACTCTCAGCAAACGCAGATACCTTTGCCCCAAGATAAGCTTCAATTAGGGAGTGGAAGCTGCAGTGAGAACATGAATCAGGGTGTTCCTGGGCAAATGTGTGAGCACTGTGCATGCAGAAATAGAAAAAGCCCATGACCTGTTGCACAGAGAACTGATAAAAGAATCAGAAAAACACTAGCTGTCCTATGCCATAGTGTCTGAGTTTAATGACTGATTATGGGATGGATCCCCCCTGGTGGGGAAGTCTCTGTATGGTCCATCCTTTCATCTTAGCTCTAAATTTTGTCTCTGTAACTCCTTTCATGGGTATTTTGTTTCCTATTCGCAGGAGGAATGAAGTATCCGTGCGCTGGTCTTCCTTCTTGATTTTCTTGTGTTTTGCAAATTGTATCTTGGGTATTCTAAGTTTCTGGGCTAATATTAAGGGACCCTGATATAGCTGTCTCATACAGAAGTGGACGTTCATAATCATCTATAAGATGGAACACAGGGCCCACAATAGAGAAGCTAGAGATAGAACCCCAGGAGCTGAAGCGGTCTGCAACCCTAGAAGAGGATCAACAATATGAACTAACCAGAACACCCAGAACTCGTGTCTCTAGCTCCATATGTAGCAGAAGATGGCCTAGTCGGCCATCATTGGGAAGAGAGGCCCCTTGGTACTGCAATCTTTATATGCCTCAATACAGGGGAACGCCAGGGCCAAGAAGTAGGAGTGGGTGGGCAGGGAAGCAGGGAGGGGGGAGGGGACTTTTGGAATAGCATTTGAAATGTAAATTAAGAAAATATCTAATAAAAAATGGAAAAAAAACAAGAATCAGAAAAACAAAACCACGACATGAATACAACCTTAAATGAGGTAGAAATCTGTGTGGAAGCTTGGAGGTAAAAATGTGTGTGTGGGGGGGTAGCAAGCGGTAATGTCCCGTATTGCGTGATGCTATGCTATATTCGTATTTATCATGGTGTTTATTTGACATGTAAATTAGTTTGGAAAACACAACACTGAGCTAGAACAAGAGAGGAGAGGGAGGAGGTGTGTGTTTATGTGCATGCTGTTCCTGTCCATGAAAGGAAAGGAGCTCTCTCAGAACCAACTCTTCCTTAGAGGGAGGGGTTCTCACTGTGTAGCCCAGATGTCCTAGAACTGACTGGTCTCAACCTCACAGGGTTCTTGCTTGCTTGTGCCCCCCCCTCCCCCGAGTGCTGGGATTAAAGGTGTGGTTCACCACACCTAACAATACAGCCAGTCCTTGAGTAGATTTTACATACCTGGTCTTGAGAAGCACCAACAAGATTTTGAATGTTACCTCCCACAAAGAAATAACAAAATTTTATTAATTTAAGTAATTAAAATTTTAAATCCTATCAATTCAGTAACTCTCTATAAATTGATTTTAACATTCTCTGACATCTTAAGGGAAGAAAATCATCTCCCTGATAATCCTGGGTGAATTTCAGATGAATGTAACTCAAAGTGAGAAGGAACTTCAGCCTAAAACTATTAATGGCTTTTTTAAAAAAGTGACAGCTCAGATATAATGTATCAATCATCTAGCAATCTGCTTAGCTCTTTTTAATAAAAACGGTACAGATCATAATTCATGCAGATATGGCCCATCAGGCATTTGTTTGATGAGGGACTGGCCAAGCAATTGGATACCTGTTAGTGTGGAGACACCAATCACAGCAGCTCTTATCTATATGTATGTGCACAGTCATGAGTGTGGAAATGCATGTGCATGTGATGTACAGATGTGTGAATGCATGTGTAGACAGAGCTTGGGATATGGTGGGTTTTATGGGACTGTTCTATTCTTCCAGGTCATCAAGTGTATGAAGGTAAAGCTTCTCCTAGCATTGTGTTGTCTTCCCAGCTGCTGTGGTGATGTTTATATTTTACTCTGGTACTGGTAATGCAGAAAAGATGGATAGGCACAAAACAACTGTATTCCTATTTATTCTCAATGGTCATATGGCAATAAAACTTGAAACTCAAACTCCAAAGAAAATGGATATATATATATATAAACCTAATGTGAACAGAAACATGCTAAACCCCACAAAATATGAATAAAGAACATTTAAAAGTTCTAAATCCATGGAGAGGCCTGCTGTACTCACAGAAAAGTCAACGTAGTACCTGTGAACTCTTCCCCAATCCACTGGTTGATTGCCAGTCCTATCATATCATAGCAAAATTTTTGTAGCCACTGAGAAGCCTATCCTAAAATCTACAGGGGAAGGCAGAGTCCTGAGCAGCTAGAACCTCCTTCTAAAGGAATCAGGGGAGACCGCTTACCCGGTGCAATAGAGCTAAGTAACCAACGACACAGCATCACAAGGCAGTGGACAGAGCGGGACAGAACAGAGCGCCCAGAAACAGTACAGCAGCCATTCAGTTGAAATTCAGCATGGACAACACAGTTCTGGAGCAGCTAGAATCCACAGGCAGAAGATGCCACTCTGGGAAAGTTCACCAAAAGGAGTCCGGATGCTTTGTATCTAGTTCTATCCATGTTGTTACTATGTAGCTAAAACACCCTGGAATATGCATTTGCAAGGTGCTGCTAGCCAGGAATGTTAGTGTAGCCTAACACAGGCTCTCTGAACTCTTTCAGAACTGCATTAGAGTCTACACTTATTTCAAAAGAAGCTGAGTTATAAAGTTTTGAACTTGACAAAATGCAAAGCAAAGAAATCAGCAAGATGGGGCGTCAGAGAAGGGCAGATATGGACTGGGGCGGGGTATCAGAGAAGGGTAGATATGAACTTGTAGCCGTGGGACAGGATGTGGAGCAGTCCAGATGGGAGGCATGAGTTGCCAACTAGATATGGATAGTGAAGTTACCACTCAGTCTCTAGTCCTGCAGAGGTTTGGCTTCTGGGTTGGTCACAGAATGATGGAAAAAGTACGATCGCAAGGTCCTGCCATGAACTGTCATATCTAGTAAATACTACACAGATATTCACAGAACTGTAATGTATCTGCTTTAAAACTTAATGTGCCATTCCAAAGCAAAGTTACTATGTGCTGCACTCCAGGCCCTTAGGAAATGTATCGAGTGAAAGTCTTATAGAAAACATGGTCAAATAAACACAGCATGGGCATACTAAGACGAGCATTAAAACTGAGTGAGGGGAATCAGCCCCACTGTGATACTGAAGAGGAGAGAGACAGAAGGCTGCGGGGTTGGGAAAGCAGGTGTGTGTGTGTGTGTGTGTGTGTGTGTGTGTTTTTTGTGTGTGTGGTGTGTGTATGTATGTGTACATGTGTGTGTGTGTGTGTGTGTGTGTGTGTGTGGTGTGTGGTGTGTATATATGTGTACGTGTGTGTGTGGTGTGTGTATGTGTGTATGTGTGTGTGTGTGTGTGTGTGTGTGTAAGTCTATGCACCTAAGAAGCCCAGGCCTGAACTGAGAATTGGGATCCTGTATTTCCCAATGAGTGAGAGACTATTTATATCCCCAAAGAGCACAAACTTGGGTCTATTTACTCCCTTCTCATTTCCATGGGCCTTTCACTCAAAATCCAAATCTGAGATGCCCACAGCAGAACACTGAAGGCTTGCTCCATCCCCTGAGCATGTGGGGACAATGTCTCTAACAGGAAGATCCATTCAAGTCAGCTCTCTTGAAGTTAGTCCAGCCCATGCATTTTGATGTAGCAGTCACTAGGACTTTGTATGGAAGTGTGGAGTATTCATTGAATGGTAGGTCCATGGGATCAAGCTTTATGTCTGACATTTATCAGACTTCCCAGAGAGCATCAAAACATCCTATACACTGTCTAGAATTCTGTGTGTCTCATTTTCTGCAATGTCTTCTTCAGAGAGAGATTAAACATTTTTCTTTGGCTTCTCAAGGACTTCCATATATAGCCATGGTACCTAACACCCCATCACTGAGGGACATCAATGGCTATAGTGTCTAGAATCCCAGGAGGTCAAATGCCCACCATTTCAGTTTGAGAATGATCTCAGCTAAGGTAACCAGGGAAGCCCATGACATCTTCAAGAACTGAGGAATGTGCAGACTTTGGGTCCACTCATTTCTGCCTAGTGTAGATCTATGAGCAGTCAACATAGATTTCATTCACTGTGGTTTGAAAGTAAAACAAGTAAGAATTGGATAACCTTGTTTCTTTACATATTCTGACGATCTGCTTAGATTTACTAATTCATAACCAAAAAATAGTTTTATGTTTTCTACAAGAGTCACTCCTGCTTGAAGGCCATAGCATGGAATGGGCCAGAACCAAGCCCATGTTCTGCTGTCGACCACTGATATCCTCAAACCAATGCCAAGTTCATCTGTCTATTACTGTGAGAGTTCAAGAAACAGACTTCTCACTGTGATGCGCTAAGTTATTAGATATGGCCATCTAAGTAGAATATTTTATATCAGGACAAGAAAAGCAAAGTATAGTGGCCTGAGATTAATTGCAGGACCCCCACTTTGGATTGTGCATGCTTACACACACACACAGAGAGAGAGAGAGAGACAGAGACAGAGACAGAGACAGACAGAGATATACACATAGACAGAGAGAGAGATAGAGCGAGATGAGTGGACAGATAGACATACATGCACACATGCTAAAAAGGAAAGGTGGACAGACAGGCAGGTAGGCAGGAAAGAAGACAGGTAGTCAGCAGGCAATCCAAGTGGCATGTTCATCCAGTAATGTACATTCCATCCTTAATTGAGTGTTTTAAAAGTAAATACACAAATGTACATGAGGTTGTAATGCTCCTCGTGGCTCAGTTATTACAGGTGGCCATTTCTTCTATTCTTTTTTTTTTTATGTAAGTACACTGTAGCTGTCTTCAGACACTCCAGAAGAGGGAGCCAGATCTTGTTACGGATGGTTGTGAGCCACCATGTGGTTGCTGGGATTTGAACTTATCACCTTCGGAAGAGCAGTCGGGTGCTCTTACCCGCTGAGCCATCTCACCAGCCCCCCCATTTCTTCTATTCTTAAGTCCATGGGAAACAAAAAGTGTTTTCAAAAATTTGCCTGTTTGGTACTTGAAAACTAATACTTCATGAGATCACAAGAGACAAACCTCCCTAGAAGAGATGGCTGCTGCGACCTAAAGAGACACATTGTGGCTCACAGCCCTGGTGTCACCAAGACTCAGGGGCCTACACACAGCTCTTTAGGGCACTGCATGCAGGATCCCTGAGCCTGGTCTTCATGCTTGACTGAATCAACTGGATGCTAGTGCCCCATGTATACAGACTGACATGCACCCAAAGGACAAGTGTAACGGCCATTTGTCATGCATTTATTTTGGGGTTTTGTGGTTTACTTTTGAGAAGGTTCTCTCCCTGGCTCATGAAATAGGCTAGGCTGTGTGATCAGTGGGCTCCAGGGATGACCTTTGACTTGCTTTCACCTGTGTCTCCAGTGCTGGGATTAGATGCATGTATCACTGTACCCAGCTTTCATAAGCGTGGGTTCTGGCAATCCAGCTGTACCCTGTGCTAGTACAGCAAGCATTCACTGAGACATCTCCACACTCCCTCAAACATGTCCCCATACACTCACTACTCATTTACTCTGAAAACTTCCTGTTTTAAGATGAGATTTTTATCAAGCTTAAAACTGCCTTGTGAACCTTCATTTTGTGTTAAAAATCCATGCGCCTTGCTCATCACATATCGCAAATATTTCCCAGTGTGTCTGTTGTCTCTTCAGTTAGGATGTTCCTTCTGAGCAGGGGCAGAGTACTGGTGGGTGGAACACATTACTTCAAACATGCTGGGCAAGTACTCTGAGTTATTGCCCCAAGCTGAGATGTCGTTACAGCACAAAGGTTTTTTAAGTTTGTGTATAAAGCACTTTAGCTTTTTTTTTTTTTTTGAGGAAGTCTTTAGCCTTGACTGACCTCAAATTCCCCAAGTAACTGAAGGTGATGCTCAAAATGCCCATCCACCTGCCTCTGCCTGCGCCAGGGTGAGTGGCCATGTGCCGTCACGTCTGGATTATGTAGTGGAAGCTCTCTTCCAACTGGGCCACAGCTCCAGTCTCTATATATAAATCGTAATGTCTTCAGATAACACCTAATAATTTCATTTCAGGCTTTGTGCCTGTAAGATATGTCTCTCTTTTCCTACATCCTTAAAGACTCTCGGGTAATATCTTAATGGATACACAAATGTCTTTTAGGAATCCTATTGCTTCTCTGTTGTTGCACGCACTTACAGACTTTCAGCCCCTCGGGACTATTAATAGTGCTGGATCAGGGAGCACAGAGGGGATGGCGGAAAACACAGAAGAGCTGTGGTCCTCACTCAACAGCCAAGTGAGAACACTTTTCAAGTGATCAAGACTGACCAAGGACCAACTCTGTAATGTAAAAGCATGCATGCATATTGGTGGCGACCTCTCTCTTGACAGAACCGCGATGCATAACCAGCTGCGGCTCCACAGCCTTGTGTCTGCAGCGGGGCCTCCACGCTGGGCCTTTGCTTTCACGGCATGCCACACACTTTTTCTTCACTCCTAACTGTGGGTCTCCAATCATTTTGTTCCTCTTGGCAAGAATAAAACGTCACCATTCCCTTTATGCCTGTCGAATGTATGGCATCATCACATTCTCTAAGCACTTATATTTGATTAATGAGTTATCCATCAAGGTTGTTCATTAAACTATTGAAGTTGCTTATTTGTGATTCTGCCTCAATTGTACACGCTGGGTGTCACGCTGCCCTTTAGAAAATCAGCTGTGTGCTGTGAGGACCAGTTGAGTGCCATGTGAAAAGTGGTGCCTTCTTTGATGCTTGATGGGATGGGGATACCCTGAGCAAGCGTGGGCAGAGCGAGCCTAAGACAGGCTTCCTGTTTATCGTTTGGCAATGGTTTATCCTGTGCTGCGTCCACTACCAAGGAAGGAGAGAGAGTGGTTTCAGGTTTTATCTGGAGCTCAGCTGCTTTCCCCATCCCCTCAGAGCAGGGAGTGAACATAAAGGTCAACGTCCTTTTCCTAATGGGATCATCATGAAGGCTGAACTCACATGTCCATCCTTCACCAACTATCTGCGACGTAATGCGTTATAGCCGTTCCCGTTATAGTATGTCATTCCAGAATCATGCTCTTGCAAATGTTACTGAAAGGGAACACTTGGCATTCTTTAAATCATGACTAACACGTTACCTTGAGTTCATCATATACCTGATT
This sequence comes from Mus minutoides, assembly GCA_902729485.2. NCBI lineage: Eukaryota > Metazoa > Chordata > Mammalia > Rodentia > Muridae > Mus > Mus minutoides. Next base: position 402,899 of record LR750370.1, on the reverse strand, counting down.
CAGTTGTGGTGTTTTCTCCAGTTCCCTAGTGATAAAGACAGCTCATTGCTCCCACTGCTCTGCTTAGGGGTCACTGGGCTGTGGTGGCAGCTTCTCTGGGTCTCACCCACACCCCCACTAGTAAGGATCAGCTAGATAATTGGTTGACTGCCCTGAGGGAGGAAGGTATCCCTGCCCTTCATTCATCACCTCTACTCTCTTATCCACATCCCCCAGCCCATGCCAGACTCATCAACCACTCCCAAGGCTGCAGGCCCTGCCTCGCGTCATACTGTATTGGTAAAGTAACTATCTTTCTTGTATGCTTCCTAAGGGCAAGGTCTGGGTTTATCATAATTCTGTTCAGGGCCTGGTGTCTATTGTAGGTCTTAGCACACAGTGAGATTTGATGAGTTTAATTATTGAAGCCAATCTGCCCATATTAACATAGTAGGCAATTGATGTGAAAATGTAAAATCCCATGCTTTCTTTTCCTTTGGATCACTTGCTATTTTGTGAACATTGTTCTCCACAGCGAGACATAGGGGTGAGAGGTAGAAGCAACCCCCGCCATCAAGCAGCTGACAAGGGATGGACTAACCCAATAGCTGTTTGCCCAACCCATGTGCCATCAAGTTTCAGGTTAAATGAACAAAGCATCAGCTCATATTAAAAAGAAAACGCAGCTGAAACCTGGGACTTTGCTATTGACAGGACAGTGTTCTAGAAAAGCGTGGTGTGTGGGGGGTGTGATCCATTACGGCAGCCACCAGTCACATGCAGTTGTCACGGCCATGTGCACTCCAAAATGCTTTGACAATGTAGTTAAACTAGCTTACTGAGTAGATCGATTACATGCAAAATATGAAACTATGTTGGTTTCACGTTTAGGAATGAAACAGAAAGTTCCTCTTGGAGTTTGGCTGAGTGTGAGAACAAATTTAAAAAACCCTTTTCTCATTGGTTTTCTGTCTGTAGTCTGTGGTTACTGGCCTGTCTATAGGCTATCTTGTGTGTGTGTGTGCATGGGTACATATGTGTGTGCATGTGTATGTGCATGTGTATGTGCATATGTCATAGTTTCCTGTCACTTGTGTGTTGTACTTGTCCCCAACAAATGGCTTTATTTATCAAATAGCACAGAAAACATGGTGTTGGGGAAGAACAAGGGATTCTTTGCAGAGCTCTGTAGCAGTTTTACAAGGTAAGAAGGTAGTTCACTGACCCAGAATAGCACACAGAATAGTACACAAAGTAGCACTCATAGACATTATCAATCTATCGTCCAACACTTGTGGTGGCCATTTGTTCTGTTTGAGATTGCTTTCAGCCTGTTGAACATTTTCAGTAAATGATTATCACACACACACACACACACACACACACACACACACACACACACACATTCATGCTTACACACTCATTCTGGGTCAATAAGAAATATATAGTTGATAGTAATGCTGTGCATTAGTTTAGATTGTAAAGTTGGTTGTGTGGGAAATTCAAGGCATGGAAAGGTTGGTCACATTGTTCTCTTAAAAGCATGTAAACTTACACAGGCTGAGTACACAGTAGGGCAGCAGGTTAAGCCCATAGTTTTGAATGCTTTCAAGGCATATTACTAATTTGGCTGCAAGATTTGACAAAAGTTCAGCCTCTTTGAAGGCAGAAGATATTTTCAGAAAATGTATCACTACATAATATTTCTGACATTTGGGGTTTAATAAATATGTTACTATAGTTAATTTTACCAGGTTCTTTAAAGCATTGTCATAGCTACTGGATGACTCAAAATTAGAGGCGTGGCCCATCATAAAGGTACTAACCTGCAATCCCAGCATGTGGAAGGTGGAGGCAGGGGGATCAGGAGGTTAAGCTCATCCTCTGCTACATACTGAGTTCAAAACTGGCCTGGGCTGCATAAAACCCTGCCTTGAAAAAATTGGTTTTTGTTTGTCTGTTTTGCTACTTGATGGTGCAAATGGAAAGAAAGAGGCTAGGGTAAAAGGCAAGCTGCCCCCTCCAAGACAGGCCCCACCCCACTGCTTCTGTAGCCCTTTGGTCATTTACTCTAACTTTGGCCTTATTATCTAGCAAAATCAGCATCACCATAGTAGCACCTCACTGATAGTGTTGCTATGAAGTTGTTTGTATGTATAAATCACTTGAAACTCCGTCTGGTACAAAATGCAGGTCAAGCATTCTCTGAATCAATAAATCCGCTGGTCACTTAGTCTTTTGCCCTGTGAAGTCCTTACATGGCAGCTTTATATATAATCTGTATTTGGGACCAGCAATAGCAGTCACTGTAGATGCATATGGTCAATTTTTAATGGTTTATTATAATGATTCCTTTCTCCTTACCCTCATCTTCCCCCCCCCCAACCCAGAACAGATGGAGGGAAGAGTGAGACTCTGGTGAATTAATTACAGTATTGTCCAGTAGGTTCTTAGGGAAAAGGATTAAAGATAAATGACAAACATCGAAGATGTTTTCTTCTACATGATCACAGCTCCCTGCTCCTCTGTGTAGGTGGCTTGCAAGACATGTTTTTTTTTTAAAAAAAATGAAAGCTCAAGCATCTAACTTGGGGAGGGATTAGTGATTCAACAAGATATAGGAAGCTAGACATCAGTCGGGGAGCCATGAACGAGGAAGCAGGGAGTGCGTGTGATGAGAACAGATTCCAGAATAGGGGTTTTTCAGAATGAGAGATGATTGTGTTTGTTGGCCTTGAGGAGGAACTAAAGCAGCTGTCCATCTGAGACAGAAATGGGCTGTGGCAGTTTGAATATGCGTGGCCCACAGGGAGTGGCATTATTAGGAGGTGTGGCCTTGTTGGAGTAGGTATGGCCTTGTTGGAGGAAGTGTGTCACAGTGGGGGTGGACTTTGAGACCTTCCTCCTAGCTACCTGGAAGATAGTCTGCTCGCTCCTTGGCTTACTTTGGAGAAAAAGGAAGAACTTTCAGCTCCTCCAGCACAATGCCTGCCTGGACACTGCCATGCTCTTGCCTTGATGATAATGGACTGAACCTCTGAATGTGTAAGCCATCCCCATTTGAATATTGTCTTTATAAGAGTTACCTTGGTCATGATGTCTGTTCACAGCAGTAAAATCCTAAGACGTGGATTATCACCCAAGCAAGGAGGACAGGCATGAAGGCTTCTCTAATCTGAGGGCAGAATAGGAGCTACCTCACCAGAAAGCTCCCCACCTCTACCCCAGTGCCAGTGACACCAACAAAAACCAGTCACTTCCTCCTGAGAGTCTATTTTGCTCCGCAATTTCTCACAGCTTATCTTTCAGCATGGAGGGAGGACACCTGTGAAGATTACCAACCTCTAGGCTTCCCAAATCTAATAATGTTTCATGAGTTCTTCGAGCCTTACAAGTTGCGTGAACTTCCTGAGTCTCTCTGCTCCCGCCAGGAGGGAGAGTTCCTATGTAGGAAATGGCACCACCGAATGACTGAAACTGCCAGTAGGAGCCAGATTTGGGGCGGGGTGTGTGTGTGTGTGTGTGTGTGTGTGTGTGTGTGTGTGTGTGCTGAACATAGGGAGGATCTTGCTTGATGAATAGAACCTAGCTTCTAAAGGAGCTGAGAATCTCATATGGATGAAGGAAATGAGCATCCCTGTGAGAGTTCTGAATCAAAGGGGAAGGGATTGGGTTCTTTTCCAACAGATTCAGAAATCTGAACTTGGACGATTCCTGTAGAGTTAACTGCTCTCTAGAGCCTTGGGAAGGCCACCCTCCAAAAGCTTCATGGTAACTTCCATTGGATCGTGGTTTCTTTTTTTTTTTAAGATTTATTTTATTTATTATATGTAAGTACACTGTAGCTGTCTTCAGACACTCCAGAAGAGGGAGCCAGATCTTGTTATGGATGGTTGTGAGCCACCATGTGGATGCTGGGATTTGAACTTATCACCTTCGGAAGAGCAGTCGGGTGCTCTTACCCGCTGAGCCATCTCACCAGCCCTGGATCGTGGTTTCTACCTGCTGAGTCTGGGACCTGGTAAGGCAGCCATCATGGCTGCAGAAGAGTGTGGTAAAGTCTCCCATCTTGTGGATAATACAAAGCAGACCTGGAATAAAGGAAGGGGTCAGGCCAAGATATAGTGGCCAAGGACATGTCCCCAATGACCTACTTCCTCTAACTAGGTCCCACCTCCTCCTTTACACTTCCTGCCATCATATTATGACTCCATCAGGGGATCAATCCATCCATTACACCACAGCCTTCTGACTCAATGAGAATACCTTTACAGACACACAAGAGGTACACTTTAAAAATGCCCTACATCAAGTTGACTGTGATCATAAATATCTTGGCCAAAAAAATAAAAAACAAACAAACAAAAACAAAACCTAGAGTCTTGAGATGTCTTGACTTAGAGTAATCACAATAAGGGGAAACTTAAGTCTTCGGGTGGAAAGGAGGGGCTCTGCTTACAGAAGATATATTTGTTTATTTATGATTAGGTCTTCCTATTCAATGCTGGCTGATGTAGAATTCTGTGTGGACCTGGCCTTTCCAAAAAAAAAAAAAAAAAAAAAAAAACCCTGCCTTTGTCTTCCAAGGTCTGAGATTATAGGTATATACCACTACTCATCGTTGGAGCAGATACTCCTCATGTAGGATGGAGGGCCTACCTTCTCATTAGAATGCCTTTTAATTCCCAGTGTTCCTATCTACAAATTAAAAAAAAAATGGGGCAGACCTTATCTTCCAGTTTTATCTGACACAGGTTTTGCTGGATATGGTTTCTGCCTCACACCCTTCAAAGACAAATAGTTTTTCTTCAGGTGCCTGTGGCGAACTTGCCATTATTTTCTGTCTTATTTCTTCTCCAGAGAAATGGCCTGCATTAAAAACACACTCCGTGTCTAGGCCATCTGTGTGAAGCCAGTGTTCTGACAGTGGCTGCATCCACAGCCAGTGCCCAGGCCTCCTGAGATCACAAGCTACCATTTGCCTCAGATTAGATACCTGGTTCCTCCACTCTAGACAAGAATAGCTGCTTCAGAATGCAGCTGTGCTTGGGCACAGGTGGGTATGGGGGAATGAGGAAGCAAACATGAATCACTACACAAGCAGGTCACTATGAGAATGTCTGTCAGCGGCTAGGAGTGCTAAAGGTAAAGACGTGAGCACAGGGAGAGACAGAGATGATGGTCAGAGACTGGCAAGAGACAGACTGGCTCCCACAGCTAAATCTTGAGTCCCTGGGACTTGTAGGTACAAAGTGACAGCTAAATAGCTCATGGCTGACTGGGCAAGAAAGCCTGTCGTATCTGTGGTTCATGGCTTTGGAAAACTGAATCTAAACCTTACAACCTACAATGGAGTTACAACCCTGACAGCTGCTAAGGTTAGCTTGGCTGATCCATCATTCCCTCTGGCACTAGGAGAAAAGGAAGAGGAGGAGGAAAAGAGGGAGAGAGGGAGGGAAGGAAGAAGAGAGGGAGGTGTTGTGGGAAATATTAAAAAACAAAGAACCATCATGCTCCCGGTGCTTGTGCCTCTAACTCTCAGCTGGTCGCAATGGCCGACCTGTTTTTATCTGGTGGAGACTCTGACTCAGAACTTCACAATCTCTTCACCAGCTCCCTAGGTTCCCACTGGTGGGTCGTTACCATGCCAACCCTGTGATTCAAATCCCCCACGGCCTTTGTGGTGCACCTCAGGCAAACCCATGCTTTGCCGCGTACCTTTCTCCCTCGTATCCAGACAAGCGGCCATGTAAAGGAAAACACAACACAAACTCAGCTCACAAACAATGGAAACTCAATTTCTGGGCGCAACAACTAAAACCTAATCTTGTAATCCTTATTAAAATCCAATTCCTCTGGTGGCGAATCCGTGTGGATCTGCCATGATACTGGGAAACTCTAGCAGCTACATCTTACCCCTCTGTTGTCCAGTTCCAAAGAGGACCTAACTCTCTCCTGCTTCCCCTCTTCCTCTGTCCAACCTGGAAGTCCCGCCTACTCACCCAGTGATTGGCTCCTTTCTTCATTAGGGGATTGGTTCACAAGAAGCCACCTGAGTATGTGGCTCGTTCTTCATTCCAGACAGCCTCTCCTGGGAGAGAAAGCAGCCCAGAGCCATCCACAACAGGGAGGGAAGGAAGGAGAGAGAGAGAGGAAGAAAGAAAGGAAATGGATGAAGCAAGAAGCCTTGCAGATGTGGGAAGTGGTGTGTGCGGGGTGTGTGTATATGTGGCGATCAGAGGACAATCTTAGTAGTCATACCTCAGATAACACCCATTTTTTTGTTTCTTTGTAACAAGTCCTATCACTGGCCTTGAAGAGGGTTTTAGTCAACCCCAGTCACCCGCCTGTCTCTGTCTCCCTGTGCTGGATTGCAAGCGCACATTGCCTCTCCCTACTTTTTACTTATGTGCTGGGATCCAGCATGTGTCCTGGTCCTTTCAAAGCAAGCACTTTACCCAATTGGGAAGTTAGCTCTTTGATACTATTGTCCGGCTGACTAGTCCTCTTAGCTCACAGCATCCTGGGCTCTGTACCTGTATGGCTCAGACTTTGTCTTATGCCACCCACCCTCTTGAGTCTCACAGAGGTATCGACCTCACACACACACACACACACACACACACACACACACACACACACACACACGTCTTCTTTTGTTTAGGCTTCCGGGTGGAAAATAAAGGTTCCAAGGTTACCTTTGAAAGATCTCTGAGTGATGGCTTCCCTTTGGCCACACAGAATTTTAAGAGTGGAAAAAAAAAAAAAAACAAAAAAACAAAAAACCCAAACCCTGTGGATTTAGTCAAACTGAGCAGCATTTTTCCCCCTCAGAAATAAAACCTGTCAGTAGCTAGCCCCTTGGGAATGTAAACATACCCTTACCTGTAATTAACCTAGGGCTCTCCAGTTCTTGATGCAAATAGAGTTTTAATTGTTTCCTTTATAGTAGAACAGGAAGCCTGCATTTCAGTGGAGAGCCAGAGTTTTCACAGAGGACCAGATCTCTGTGGCAGCTCTCTCCCATCTCCTAGAAAGCCCGAGTGATAATGATACAACTAGAGCTGCATTTGATGTAAGACATATGGTAGCTACTATAATAATATTATCACCAGCTTCTTCAATGGCTTTGTCAGTCAGGTGCAATTCCACATATTGTCTGAGATTAGAGAACCCACCCCATCCCCATCTCCCACTTTCTGTTGTTGACAGCAAGGCCTTCCTAAAAATGGCCTAAGAGCTCTGTGACAGATGTGAGGTTCCAGCTTCAAATGCGAGTAATTAGGCTGAGACTGAGGACTGCATGTTAAAGCCTGACCACGTGAAAAGTGAAGAAACCCAGGGAATCCTGGGAATATTTCTGATAGTCATTAGCAGGCTAAGCGGGGAGCCTTTGCTAGCTAGTTCTGACGAATCTTGAGGAGGGAAAAGAAGAAAGCGAAGCAAAAAGAAAAAAAGAAAGGAAAGGAAAGGTACCTCGCCCTTTAGAAATCCTCTGCGGGGTCTTCAGTTACGATTTTGACATTTCAAGCTAATCAGGGACATTATAAATTTGTAGGTAACATTTAAAAGCTATACACAGCACTCAAGGAGTCTGCCATCACCACCTTCATCCCACTGTGCTTTGGGCTGTTCCAAGAGTCAAGCTTTGTTTTGCTTAATTGCTAATTTAATAGGAGTTACTTCTGCATACCAGGCCAGCAGGCACTCGATAAACACGGTTGCGTGAGGAGCTGGTTCCGCAGCGTGTCGTCCTGGGCTGGCTTCTGTGTACTTGGTCTCACAGCTCTTACCAGGGAACAGACGCCCAAGACTCTAGCAGCGTGTTAAAATGGACCCCCCCCAAAGAAAGATGTGAAAATAAATAATAAATAACAACAATGTGTCAAAGTGATTTTCATTGCTCGGATTAATAAAAGGAAGCTAACGTAGTACCTGCATAGGAGGGAAATCACATTATGTTTCTCTTTTCCATTTTAATGCCACCCCTTGTGCAAAATTTATTTTTCAGAAATCCCACCAAAGACCCATAAAGCAGTGAGCTCTATTCAGGAGTTATTTAGACACAAACCATGGGCAGCCGATGTGCAGAGCACGCTCTTGCTGAATTCAATAAATATGTATATGCAAAGTGCATGTTGGCGAGTTATTCTGCTACAAAGTGCTAAATAACTTGAAGTAATGCCATTAACTTCAGAATGAAATTGGCATTTTATTACTTTGTTGTTAGATTTAAATTATTTGGTTAATCTCTTTTCTTTTCCCCCTGTAGAGGAGAAATTGCCCACAGGTCAAAAAATTGGGCTGCTAAGCTATCACAAGAACTGCAGGCCTCTGGTGCTAGGATCTATAGAAAAACACTCAGGGTTTCCATAAAAGGCCGAGAGCAACCAGTAGACCAAAGCATTCTGATGCCTTTTAATTCAAGTTACCGAGAACAGTGGATGCCTATGAAGCCTAGCCCTCTCCAGCCCCTGCTGGTGGAGCCATGAGTACAATTTAGCCCTGCTTCTCTTAATATATGCATATTAGATTGATTTCCTCAACATGCCATGTTTAGCATCTCTCCCATGCTCGACAATAATCATTCCCAAATCCATCTGGTCACTTCTTACCAGATGAAGCTGATGGTCTGAGGAGAGCTGTCACTAAAGCAAAGACCAGAAATCATCTTCTGTCTGACTCTCAAACACTGAACTCTCTGCTAAAGTAGCTAAAATGGTTTCTTCTGCACTAACCCGTTAAGACGTCAGAGCAGGGAAGCGTCATTATGGAAGCAGAAGCGTTAGAAGGAAGCTGAGACCTGGGGAGGGAATAGCAAGAACGCACCACCATCACCATCAATCACCACACAACATCTCCAGGTCCCCGGCCACTCCAAGGTAGGAAGTATGAAGGAGGTTCCTCTCCCAGGTTATAAGAGACTCATGTCTTCTTTATCCTTCATTCAACAAACACACACCAACCTATTTCCAACCATAAGTTCGGAAAATTAGCTGCATCTACCATTAACTACTATTCAATGAGTGACTTAGATAGTTCTCAGAACAGTCTCAAGTGTTTCTCGTGAGCCACCTGACCAATGACATTTACCTTAGTAAGAACCCCCGGGAACTAAGGCTCATCCCAACCCAAACAGAGTGTTGAGAACACCACTCAGCCAGTTCAGCCTCTCAGCAATTCTTTTCACTCTATCCGTCCATCTGTCCATCTGTTTGAAAGCTCACATGAAAGGCACACGGAAGCAAAAAGCGGCACTGAGAGCAGCAGTTGGCAGCTTTCCTTTAGGCAGAAGATGAGGTCTTCAATGAGGGCAGTGACTGCAGAGTCAGACACAGGGCCATGTCAGAGTTTGGATGTGAAAGTACCATGCAGGCTTATGTGATCAAGCACGTGTCCCCAGGTGGCAGCTGTTTTAGATGGTTATATGACGTTAGGGTGGAAGTGGGTCACTGGAGGCCTTTGGTGGTTATCAGCAATGCTGTGTGATGGCTGTTGCCGTAAACACTCTCACATGGGTGGACTGGTCACCACCGTGTTTCCCTAGCCCTTATAGATGGAATCAGGGGCCTAACAAACCACTCCTCTCTTCAGTCACTTCTGTCAGGTGTTGGACGCAGCAGCAGTTATAGTGACTAGCTGAATGCAAATGCCATTTCAGAGGGAGACGAACATGGTGGGCCAACCCAAGAAGAAAGGGAGAGACAAAAAAACTGCCTGAGGTGACAAGGCAGGAAACAGAAAAAGCAGGGTATGGAAGAGTGCAGGCATGTGTGTGCACGTGCGTATGCATGTATGTGTATGTGCACGTGTGTGCTTATGCACGTATGTGCTTACGTGTTATAGGATAGAAAGTGAGGATAGGGGAGACTCATTTAGAACATGTTCCTTGTGGATGCTCGATTGAGAACTTTATGGATAATAATTGTCTTCAGCTTTTAAGCCCCCGAGCTGGGCTGTAAGAGCCAGGTCTTAGTAGGAAGGATAGCCAAAACCAATAATCCAGGGAACAAATTCAAAGCAGGAATAAAGACCAAGGCCAAGACCAGCCCTGCAGGGAGAGAACCAAGGGGTGGGCTGGGTTGGTTGTCAATTATCTTAGTTTTTTGTTTGCTTGTTTTTTATTGTATAGGCTTTCATAACACTATGCACTAAAAATAACAGAACAACTTAAATGCATAGGTTTGCAACTTTAACATTAAGAATAATATTAAATGATAGCATGGCTGAGAGGACAACACGAGGGATGGTTGGCTGTCAACTCTACTCAGCCTAGAATCACCTAGAAGGCAGTCTCAGTAGAGGACTGGCTGAATTAGGTTGGGCTGTGGCCATGTCTGTGGTCTGTGGGGTCTTATCTTTGTCACTGTGGGTGACACCGTCCCCTGAGCAGGGGACAGAGTGGAGAAACCGAGCTAAGCGCTAGCAGGGATGTGCTGATTTGCTGCTCTTGGCTCTTGACTGTGGATATGACATGACTAGCTGTTTCAAGTCCCTGCCACCTTGATTTTCCCGCAAGGATGGACTGTAACCCAGAACTGTGAACCAGGTAAGCACTTTTCCCATTAAAGTGTTCTGGTCACGGTATTTTACCACAGTAACAAAAAGGGAAACTAAGAGAATGTAGAAGAAAGGTTTGGCATTCAAGCCTCACACCTGGAGGTGAACCCCTGGGACCTGCTTTGTAAAGGAGAGAACATATTCCTAGGAGTTGTATTCTGACCTCCATACACATGTCTTGTCACACTTACACACACACACACACACACACACACACACACACACACACACGCACACACAAATACATAGAAAATTTAATTTAAAAAAATCATGTTGGTCCCCCTTCTCTTCAGAGATGTCATAGGCCATCAGTCCACAAGGCAGAGGGAGCAAAAGCATCAAGCAGGGTTCAGACAGCCATGAGTGAGTATGACGGAAGGACTTCTGGAGTCAGCTTCAGTGAGACAGCTTGCTTTATCGTTCCAGGGGTAAGGCGTATAAGGGCTCTCAGCAGTACAGGTGGGAAGGGCTGATTGGCCATAGCACAGTCCTTAATTATCATATAGGCAGAAAGCTAGAACATGGATTGTGTGCTAAATCATGCAGCGTTTGCAGAGAGCTCTGCTCAGGGACATCCTCCAAACAAGGTCAGGCATCTGTGCTCAGAGATACTCTCCAAGTTAAGCAGAGAAAGGGAAACCCTGATGAGCGAGGGCATCCTCCATCTTCTACAGGGCTTGGATTGTATCTGGACTCAGTGGACTGAGACCTCAATGCAGGCATCTCCAACATAAACAAGTCAAACGTGTTATCGCCTCCGCTGCTGCTGCTTTCCATCTCTTCAGCGTCCCTCTCCATTTTACACACATGTTTGCTAGCCTGTCTCTATTAAATTTCATTTGCAGGTCCTGTGTGAAGAAGTAAAGAACTAAAGGGGGAATGCTCTTAGGCCGGAAACCTAAAAACTGGTCAAAGGGGAGAATTTCTGAAGGATGGGGTACAGTCCTACAGAATGGGGACAAGGAGGTCACTGGCTCAACCAATAAGACATCATAGGTGATGAGAGAGACAGAGACACAAAGAGACAGAAAGACAAAGAGAGACAGAGAGACAGGGACAGAGACAGACGCAGACGCAGACGCAGACGCAGAGAGCAAGCACCTGGACGCCACACCAGGGAATGAGATTCAGGGAGGGTGAAGTCAGAAATGTGCTGCATTCTTCCAGGAAGTTTGCTGAGGAATGAAAGGAGAGGGGAAGGCAGGCTGCCTTCATAGGGAGACATGTTAAGAGAATTCTCTTTGTGGGATGAAGGACACTTGAGCGTATTATTTTTAGACTGAAGAAAAGTAGCTGCTGGGGAAGAAAAGGGAGATGATTGAAGATGAGAGCACAGAGCAGAAGGAAAGGATAAATGGAACGAGTCCCCAGAGAGCCCGTCTGCACCACATGACTCGCTAAATAAACGTATACACGCCTCTGCCTCGTCTCCAGCACCTTTGATTGGAAGGGTGCTTTCCAGCAATGTTTATACAGTCTCCTCTGCTCCGAGTCAAACACACCAGTCACTATTCCGTGCAGGCCATATGTAAAGCTGCCCACGCTGAGGGAACTACTACCAGGAGACAGCTGCAGATACTGCATACCCACAACTCCTCGAATGGGGCTGAGTCCTAGAACAGTTCCTCGGCCGTGTGACAGGTTGTGTCTCCTGTAGCACAGCCCTGGGAGTGGATGGGTAGATAGTGACCACGAGTGGACCCCCTCATTACTGACACGCTGCCTGCCTAATTATGCTTAACATTTCAAACATTATTAATTTTTAATTGTTTACATTTCATTATCTGCATTACTTAAGCATCCAAATTCCACAGCTAATGTTCTTGATGAAATATTTACTAAACAAGCAGCCCTCCTGGATTCTACAGAGCTAAGTGTTTCCTCTGGAGGGGTGTCTTTCCCTGATGGCATGCTGGAAGTGATGGGAGGCTGGATAGCATCCTTGTCATCTCAGAGACACCTGTCAACTCTAGTGAGATGGCTCACACTGCCTAGCACTAGCATGAGCTGGTTGAGCACTGCTGGGACACTCCTGTGTCTCTCCTCCCACTGCTCTTCTGTTGCGTCTGGGGAACACATTGACATGCAGCTAGCACCAGTGACCAGAAAGAAAAACATTACTGGAGATAAAAGGGCAGGGGCATCACGAGAGCTAATCCCACAGAGAATGAAGAAATGACAGACACACATACAGAAAAGCTGGCTTCAGGAGCGCTGTACATGCTGACGGAGACAGACCAGCATCCAGGAAACTGAGTGAACTTCTTACATACCACTAAGCATGGAGGCTTGTCTACCACACACAGCTGAACGAGGAGGCTGGCTAGCTAATTTCACAGGCGGTCTCTGAAAGGGGGAAATGTCAGGTCTCAGGCACCCAGGAGGAGGCTGTGGTTGACAGTTTCTGCATACACTTATTTTAGCTAAAGCTCAGTCACTTGTACCATCTAGTCATGGACCAGGGAAAGTTTTTCTCATCCCATGGGTCTGAGGCATTGGGGTCCTTGACATGTTTGTGCTCATGGCAACAATATATGCTCACTTGGGATATGAACAATATATGTTCATCTCTTCTCTACACTGATGCAAAGTAAGTACTCAATAAATATTAGTTGTTTGGGACATTGCTATCATGAGCCTGGGGGCATTGTATTAATGTGAAACCTATGACTTCGGCCTAGTAAGTAAAACTAGCCTGGCTTGCACATGTTGAATAATGAATAAGCATCCGCTGACACATATGTGTACATCCAGACTCACAGCCCTATACACCCCAGTGTGCATTTTCTTAGTGAGTAATTGAAGGCCTGTGTGAAGGGGCTGGGGTAATGGACCAGTCAGTACGATGCTGTATGCAGGCGCAAGGGCCTTGGATCAGGTCTCAGCTGACACACTGGCTTACGCCCACAACACCAGGGCCCTGCCTTTTGGGTTTGTTTTGCTTTGTTTTGTGGGGAGAGTAAGAGCTTTAAATCTCAATGGCTAGTCACCTTAGCCAAATCCATGATCTTCCAGTTCAATTAGAGGTCTGTGTCAAAAAAATAAAAGTGGAATGTAATGAAGAAAAGACACTGCACATCAGCTTTGACCTTCCATCCTAACATGTACACATGTGCACCCATCACGTGTGTAACACACGTGCACACAAGCATAATATATACACAACACATGTGCACACAAATATACATACACAATACATGTGCACACAGATGCATCACATACACATGTGCCCGTAGATACATCACATACACAACACATGTGCACATAGATACATCACATATATGACAAGTGTGCACACAGATAAATCACATACTCAACATACGTGCACATAGATACATCATAAACATGACACATGTACACATGGATATATCATATACACATGTGCACACAAATATACATACACAATATATGTGCACACAGATGTATCACATACACATGATCACATACACAACACATGTGCACATAGATACGTCACAAACGTGACACATGTACACATGGATAAATCACATATACAATGCATGTGCACACAGATACATCATATATAACACATGTACACATGGATAAATCACATACACAGCACATGTCCACATGGATATAACATATATACAACACATGTGCACACAGATACATCACATACACAACACACATACATATAGCTACACCTCATACACACACTGCTACACCCACCCATGAATAAATATGTTAAATGGAGGGGCTCTGAGACATGATATGGTGTACATCTTTGCTATGTAAAACTTGAGCCATAGAGAAAGAAGTCACTTACCAGCTTGGGTAGTGAGTGGTAAACCAGGAACTGAAGCCTGGCCATAGCCCACGAAGAACACATCTGCATGACTCCACCTCTCCTGGGCCATAGCCCAAGGAGACCAGATCTGCACGACTCCATCTCTCCTGGGCCACAGCCCACGGAGAACAGATCTGCACGACTCCACCTCTCCTGGGCCACAGCCCACGGAGAACAGATCTGCACGACTCCACCTCTGCTGGGCCACAGCCCACGGAGAACAGATCTGCACGACTCCACCTCTCCTGGGCCATAGCCCACGGAGAACAGATCTGCATGAGTCCACCTCTCCTGGGCCACAGCCCACGGAGAACAGATCTGCACGACTCCACCTCTGCTGGGCCACAGCCCACGGAGAACAGATCTGCACGACTCCACCTCTCCTGGGCCATAGCCCACGGAGAACAGATCTGCATGAGTCCACCTCTCCTGGGCCACAGCCCACGGAGAACAGATCTGCACGACTCCACCTCTGCTGGTCCTTCACTGCCTTCTCCTCACTTGCTGTGGTCACGGCGCAGGATATAGATGTTGTCTCCTTCGTGCCAGGCTCAAGTAGAAGCTTTGAAGCACCAGTTTGCTTCTGACTCCTGGTCTTCCTAATGAGATTGAAGCTCAAACACAGAAACTGTAAGCCTGACCCTCACACACATTTCCAGGACTGCTGTGGATTAATTATGGCTGTGTGATAACTTTTACATGGAGCCTCAAAAAAATTACTCAGTGGGAGCATTGAATTAAGAAGTGTTGTCACTGAGTACAGATTGACCAGTTGGTGTTGGAGACAAGACAGGCATGTGGCCATGCTGACAAATGTGAATCTGAGTGGAGGTCAGACATAAAATGTCTTGGCCACAGCAGCCTCTTAAACACTTGCCGTGAACTTTCTGAAACACCCCGTGCTGTGCTCGGTAGTTAGTGCTGAATGTGACAGAGACAGCAAGTGCGGAGGTTCAACAGCTCCTTATAAAATGGATGAGAGTCCATCTCCACCATGTGCTTTCCCATGCTGGGCAGACACTGGGTCCCCATCACAGGAACTTCACCCATAGAACACTGGGTTCTGCTGGAACCCACAAACCAGCTGCAGAATCTGGTTGCCATTCTTACCATCGAGAGATGGTTGAGAAAGAAAGACATTCTGATTTCTAAACCCCAGGACCTGAAAATTTGACCTTATTTGGTCAAAGATCCTTGCAGATCTAACAAAGTTAAGCATCTTGCAATAAGATCATCCCTGATTGCCTAAGTATGATTTAAACCCAGTAGCAAATACCCTTGTAAGAGAGGGAAGAGAAAAACTGGGTACAGAAAAGAACAGACCTTGGAAAGATGGAGACAGAGATGCTGGAAGGCTGGGATTTCCCTGAACTACCCAAAACAGGAAGCAGCAAGGAGGGTTTGACCCTTCAGTCTTAGGGAGAAGTGTGGTGCTTCCAGAAACTTCATCTCCAACTTGTGGTCTCTTGAACAAGAGAGCAAATGTCTTTTATTTCAAGCTACCTGATAGGCCAGGAAATAAATCTCCTTGACATTCACAAAGCAACCATATGAGAACAGGGTAGAGTGTCTCCGGGTGGTGCTGAGGAACACTTGTGAGGCAGAGGGAGACACGCCTGACAATGTAGAGGGGCAGTGGAGATGGAGACAGAGGTACTGCACAGCCCGATGCTGAGATAAGACATGGGTGTTCTCATCTCCTTCCCCGAAGGGGCTTTGAGACGTCTCTGCTCTCACTACTGACCTCTACAGACTTCTGGAGCAGCTGCCCCAGAGCCCAGGTCTAGACAGAGCACGGCTTGAGATCCACAGAGGCTGCCTTTCCCCAGGTCTGCTGCAGACACTTGGCAATCTGATGAGCCACCCTTTTAAAAGTCCCCGTGGGGCCACCTTCAGTTCTGTGAAGAATGACTCTCATATCTCCCTGAAGTTATAACAGTGAGCAATGGCCTCTCAGAGAGGGTGTGACAGGCAGTACCAGGTGGTTTTTACCATTTGATCTCTATTGATGGCACTGTTTATTGAGGTCTACTGCTCTAAACACCTGAGTATTAATTTCTTCTTCATATTGGCCTGAAAAATGCTATTTCCATTTTGTGCATAGAAAACCTAAGCTAGAGACAGGTTAATTAATTTACCCCATTTTCAGGGAACTTTGACGGTAGAGGTGGGGTTCAAACACAGTGAGGCTCTGAAGTCTGTAGTCTTAACCCATTATGCTAAATCACCTTCCCGGACACACACCTATATGTGTTGTTAACATATCTGTGAATCATATGTTCACCACCCAGTGGCCAATCTGCAAGCATCTAGGTTATTTAACTGTAAGTTCTGACCTGTCTAATACTCAGGGCGATACTTTAATTATTGTGGAGGAGAGGGGTCCTGCATATTCAAGTAGCAAGGCAGGACATTGACACAGGACATTCGACTGAGCTGAAAGTGCAGTTGACTAGGAAAGGATTTAGCCAAGCTGGCCTTCCGGGCCCTGAAGAGTGAGGCCCAGGCACACCCACTTCTGCCATAGAGCTTGTAGTCCTAAACGATTTTCAAGGTCGTCTGGATTCCTCCTACCCAGAAGTCAGTCCTTGGTAAAAATCTGGGGGACAATCAAGCTAATTTCCCCATATCAACAGCGATAAAGGCATCATGAGCTGTGGACTAGAATTTTTTTCATGATGCTCTAATATATAAATTGAGTTTTGAGCTCTGAATTGTTGACAAGGTAATGTGTCTAATTTATAGCAACTACTGATAGAATAGAAATACCTGTGAGTAGCCAAGGTTCAGTGAGCTCACACCTCAGCCACGTGGGGTTTCTCTGGAGTGAAACAAACAAACAAACAAACAAACCTGAATGTCACATTGTTTAAGGGCGAGGTTTGCGCACTTCACATAAAGGAGAGCCCTAGGCCCAGCATGTGATTTATTTACTGGTCAAGTGCTGAGCAGCACAAGGCCCCAAAGGTGGACAGATCAAAAGAACAGAGGGGACCATGCTCCTGGTATTGGTCCTGTTATCCCCGGGCCGCCCAAGGCAATAGTTTTCATCCTGGTAAGTCACAGAGGCGCTTCCCCTGATATACGGTGCCCGAATCTCAAGCAAATAGTGCCTGGGTTCTGTCTGAGAACACTAGCAACAGCTCCTTAGCAAGTGTTTCCTTTCCTAAAAGACAGAAAGAGCAGGCTACTGTACCACCTCCACAGTGAACAGTTTGTAAGATACGATGGAGCTAAGAGGTGTGATGAGCATAAGATGCTGTATGGAAAAGAGGAAGTGTTGCTTGGTGACGGACCTGGGCTTAGCCAACAGGAGGAAGATGAGATCAGAGGTGTCTGCAGTACCGAGCACGTGCGAGCTTGCTCCTTGAGCTCCCGGTCTTACACCAACAAGTATTGACTCATAACTCCTCCTTGGTCCAAGAATTAAATGGACACAGGAACAGAGATCTGGGTCCATTTGTTCACTGGAGCAACCCCCATGTCTTAAGCAGAATCTAGCCTTGTATTTGATACGTATTTGTTGATTATTGAATGGATGGAATGAATGTGTGCATGAATAAATTAAAGAATTGGAATCTGGAGAATGAATCGATTTCTTAAGATCGGCCAACACTTTCTATAAAACAGCTTCCTTGAGAAAGGGCAGATCTGAAGGTTAACACTTATAGACTCTGCCAGTTTGGCATCCAATCCGAGGACATTGCTTTCCCACAGAAATGTCCCCTTGTGCCCCTTCACCAGCTTTTCTTCCAAGGTATCCATATTAGATCCATGGTTATAACATTTTGTGGCCAGAATTTACTGGAGGAATTGGAAGTTTAGCAACTGAGTAACAGCAAGTTAGGCAAAGGCCAGCTCATCTTGTAAGATGCTGATTGTCAAGACAATCAATCCCACTGATGTCTTGGGGACACTGGGCATCTTGGTTCTTTCTAAGTGGCTTTCTTAGAAGGTTGAGGGTGAGTCTAGATTCTGTCCAGACACAGTAGAGCTGCCATGATACTACCAAGGTGACTGGGGAAATGTCTGTGCAGTGGTTTGTGTATATTGAGTGCCTGTAAAATCTCACTTGGGTGTGGGTCTGGCCCTGACACTCTAAAATGTTAGCTAGGACTCGTGCTTTGCAGGCAATGCCCGGAGTGATGTATGTGCGGGCAAAGAGAAAGGAATTGTTAGCTGTGCTCAGGTTAGAGATGTAGCATGGTTTGTCGAGTGCTGACCTTGCATGCATAAGGCCCAGAGGTTGATCCCTAGCACCTCATAAATCAGAGTGTGATATCTCACACCTGTAACCCCAGTACTCGGGAGGTGGAGGCAGGAAGATCACGAGTTCAATTATCCTGGACCACATTGCAAGTTTGAGGCCAGCTTGGGCTATATAAGATTTTCAAAACTAGGCAATAGGGAAGCAGTGTTTTGAAGAGACCAGAAGAAAAGTGAGAGGAACTGGAAAGATAAGAACATAGAAGGAAGCATGGTGCTCTGCCCTGCAGACATGGGCCTGGGTTATCAATAATAATTAATTTTCACTCACTGCTCCCTGATTTTGGTTGAAATGTTTCTATACTTTGTAGACGTTAATTTTGTACTCTGTGAAAAACAAGTAATGGCCAGTCCACACGTCTGATCTTGATTTACTGTCTTGCCGTCTTCTTAATTTATGGAAGATATTGTGTTTCCGTTTCCAGGAAATAATATTCCCTGGCTCTGGAAGACCTGATTGGTAGGATCCCCTGAAGTGTTCCAGGCCTGTGGCAAATAACTTTCTTCCTGACAACTGACCTTTGCAAGCAGCTCCGCTGGTCTTAACAGAAGCCATGCGTTCGCTACCTCTTATCCCTTCCTCTGAGTGGGAGGATGCTTGGGAAGCCATTTAGGTAGTCATGGAAAAAATAGCCTTTTACTGTTGTTTGTTTATTGATTCCTAGAATGAGGCTGAGAAACCCATGTTCCATTTTTACTGTAAGTACTATTAATCCAGACATGAGCTCTTAGTTCACTGAAATGATTGATTTGAATATAAATGAGTTAATAAGCAAAGCTCCAGACGCAGATCAACAACATTCCCAGGTTCTGTTTAGAAGGCCTTAAACAGAAGCCTGGCTTCTCATGGCACCGTACGGAAAGGGAGTAGAGGCTGCATTCCCACATGCCTCTGACACTAAGCCTCCACATCATTACCGACTCATTCACTCATTCACTCATTCACTTGTGATGTCATCCTCCAGGCAATTCACCCCTTTCTTCCAAGAGTCCCAGGCACAGGCTGTTATTATAAATGAAAGGTTCTTCTGTGGAAAAAATCAGAGGTCTGGTTTCCAATCTACATAATAATTCAGCTGAATTTAAGGGTGTCTTTTGCATTTTGCATTAGCAGCAAGTAATTACCTCCAAATAGAATGAGATGAGGGTCAAGAATGGCTCGGAGTGATGCAGAGAGTGTTACTTGGTTTATTGAACACGCTGATACAAAGCTGTGTTTGGAAGAGGCAGACAAGAAAAATACCTCAACCCAAATTGCCTCGTGAGCATTTTCTGCAAGAGTGGTCCAGGGTGGCTGCAGGACTATAAACATTTCAGTCATAGTTGTTAATCTTAACATTTTAAGTAACTCATTGGGTCATTCAAATGTTTATGGGTATGTGCTCCTGTGTCTCTAGGTGTCCAAGTGATAGGCACAGCCTTTCATACATGTAACTTATCTCATCCCAAATGCATTTACCCAATGCGGAGTAGACAGCATATCTTACCAGAATATTATAGAATTATCACACATCAATTACAATATTTTTATGTAAAAGCACTGAAAAAAACCCAATTTTATAAAATATTAAGCTTAATAAGCATATTTACCAAACCAGCTTCTACTAACTCCTCATCATGGGTCTTTCTAGGTTTTGCAGGTAATGATTCAAGGTCAAAACAATGGCTTGCTTGTTTATTTGGGTTTTTGTTTTTGTTTTTGTTTTTGTTGTTGTTGATTTGAGACAGGGATTCTCTGTATAGCCCTGGATGTCCTGGAACTCACTTTGTAGACCTGGCTCGCTTGTTAATGGCAGGTTAACATAGAGAATGAAAATGAAACCAAGCTTATAATGCACAAACTTTCTTTAAAAGTATTTTGTCTGTAGGAGTGTTTGGCCTGTATCTATATCTGTTCACCATGTATGCCTGGTGCTCAAAGAGGCCAGAAGAGGCCATCAGAATCTCTGGAACTGGAGTTAGAAATGGTTGTAAGCCACTGTGTGAGTACTGGGAACTGAACTCAGGTTCACTGAAAGAGCAACAAGTGCTTTCAACCACTTTCCTGCCATATTTCCCGCCCCAGGATTTGTTAACTTTTTCTATTTCATTATAATTGCCCAAAGTTTGGGGTGAATACATTTCATACCTCCAGATTAATAATAATGTAAAAGACCCTGGCCTAACAGCAATGACTTGTAGCTTTTTAAAATACCTCAACTATATCTGAAAATAAGCAAAAATTAATCTCTCTTGGATAACTGAAATGTTGAGTTGATCAGGTTTGAATTAGATCAGGGTTACGAAAACAGTTTAAAGCATTGATAGTTCACAGTGCAAAACTATCCAGTGTTTAAAGTTCATCCTTAAAACTTCTTATAGCATACACTTAAAGAGAACAGAGATTACAGAAGCTCAAGACTTCAGGGAACCCCAAACAGAATGTAGCCAAAGGGGACAACCATCACCACCAACCATCTGCCTGGAACCAGCACATTTACACTCTCAAAACCAGACAGCCAAGAGGACACAGGGCTCAGAATCCAGCCTCTGTGCTGTCCTCAGATGAGGTGGGCTTTGTAGACTAGAATAAAAAGCCAGGGTGGGGTAGGTAATGATTCGGTTACAAATAAGGCCAGAGGAGTGGAGTTGTCTTTGCACTTTAAGACCAGAATACCTCAGACGGCCCTTTCCATATAGTAGCCTATGAGGTTGCTGTGGAAGAGCTGGACATTAGCACAGGCATGTCAGCAAGCCCAGGTTCATAAGTGATTTATGACACTCAGTCTCACAGCCTACTGATGGGGGAGCAGCTCAGTCACCTGACCCCAAATGAGCAAGGAAGATTCCAGAGGGATAGAGGGATTTGACAGTTACCAGGCTTCGCCATGGGAGACTTCCTGACTCCCCTGTGGTCAACCTCCCTCAGCACCCAGGTGTGTTCCTCCCTCAGGCCTACACTGTGGGCCTCAGACCCTGGAGTAGCCATGTCTGTCTAAAGAAAAGAAAATCCCAGAGAAAAGGAGACAAAAGAGAAACACTGGCTTATGCACAATGCCCCAAACAGAATTGCAGGCTGGTACTTCTGCTTAAGAGCAAAAAGTCAGAGAAAGAAAAGCACAGAGAGAGACAGAACCATTGAATCACAAATTTGTGCCTACACTACTAAAATGAGAATAACTTTCTCACCCCGCTCACCTATCCCATGCAAGTGTGAGAGCGTAGACTCGCCACGGGCCTGATTGTCACGTCTTACAGGGCTCCGACTGCTGAACCAGTTCACATTCTACTGCGTGTTCTGTGTTCGTGTAGTCACCGACAGACGTGCGACGCCTTCTGGGCTCATCCAACCAGCTATCTGAAAGCCTCCCAAGTGCCAGGCCTCATGCCGACTTGTTCCCTGCGCTGTCCTCTCACAGAGCTGGTGTCTAGGGAGGGCCTTCTGAGTCATGACAGGTCCATTTCGGGAAGCACAGCCACGTTCTCTGTCTCCCGTGCCCTGTGGTGTGGTGCTGAGCAGGTCCCTAATCACTAGAGAAAAGGACCTTGAGCACCAGTTGCTCCAGATCGAGAATTCAGCAACACACACCCTCATGACAACAGCTTTGCTCTTCACACAGGAGTGAAGAATTAGAAATTGTTTCTCTCCCCAGCTCCCTTCAACACTTTCCCCAACAGCCTTGATCAATCAGACCTTATTTCAGAACTGGGGGCCAGAAGGGTTAGAAAGGTTAGAAGGTTCTACATGCTGCCTGTTTGGGGCTCACTTTTGTCTTTGTCCCTGTGGATGGTCCTGGGGAAGGAGGGACATGTTTTCAGCTGGGATTCCAGAACCTATGCTGTCCACACCAAATTCTGCTTCTAATTCTGTGACCTTGTAGCCGTCCTCTGGTCTCTCTGAGATGAAGTTCCCTCATGTGTAAAATCAAATGTTTAGACTAGACAAGGGCTCTTCCAACTGTAACAGTGTGATTCTGGCATCTGTGTCCCTGCCTCTGTAATTGAGGCCACTGGTCCTGTGACCTGAGGTGTCTGCAGGGAGGATGAGCTGGAGAAGTGTCACCAGGTTGATCAGCTGGAGAGGCGTCCCTCCCACAGAATGAGCTAAGAGAAAAACCATCAGGTGTGTCCCCTCTGTAACTCTCGGATTTAGCATTTTCCTCACAAAATGCCCAAACAGCCATTGAGATCATAAACTGAAGGCCATAACCATTCTATAGTCAGCATTTGCCAAAGTGCAGTGGCCCTATGTCTGTGCACTCACTAATATATCTCCAAGATGGCTGAGTAGTCTACACTGATCCCGAGTCCATGGGCCTGTCACTGACAGCCCAGATCAGACCGAGGGAGCTGACTCAATACCTGTGCAATCATAGACCCAATCATAGGAGTGCAGACAGGCTCAGCCCTGTTCCCAAGTCCATACCCATCTTACAGAAGTAGAAAGTCTGACTAAGCCAAGGTCATGTGCACAGGCTAAAGGTCATGGACAGAGGTGAGAGACATCTTGCACCTCTGTCTTCCAGGCCAGCTCCTCCACCAGGCTATACCAGATACTCATGGGCATACAGGAACCGAAAACTCTAATGTCAGTAGAGTGACAGTGACACGCTCACAATAGTGCTGATGATTGCCATTGTATATACAGTACAGGTATACTAACTGTACTTCACACAGATTGTAGTTCATCAATTACATATATAACTTTTTAGTATTAGTCACAACTTACAGACAAGAGAGAAGAGGGTGCAAGAGATAACTAACATTCTTTGATGATAGATTATTAGGATAGTCTACTGAGCCAGACCTTTTAAAGTTTTTACTGTATACAGGCAATAAATTAGTGATTCTGATAAAAATTAAGAGCTAAATTTCCTCCCAAAGAAATGACAGTGTTATATGACATAAGCGGAAAACATGTGATATATAATATGGTGAGGGAGCAAGGAACTGACATTTGGAGATAAGGCTGCACTGGGAAGGTGGTGACGGACAAGACAGGAGGGCAAAACTGGGATGGGTCTTAAAGCAGTAGGCTCAGAGGCTAATTAAAACTAGGGTTGAAAGGTCAAAATGAGCCCGAAGATTTCAAACCCCATGGGGGGAGTGTAGGTCACATAAGCTGATGCTGCTGATGCAGCTGGATGTGGGGACAGAGAAAACAATCATGTAGTGGTAGAAAGAGATTGATATGATCATCTAGCTCATGAAGCATCTTCCAAAAAGAAATATCTTGCTTCAACTGAGCCATACAAAAAGGACCAGGAGACCATCAGCACACTGGCTAGAAGCGTGGGTGGGTGACCGTTGGAGCCAGGGGAAGCCAGCACCCTTCTCTGTGCAGTCAGTCTGTGGAGTCAGGGCAGTGACAGTTGCTGGATCAGGAGTATGGGGCTCTGACACACTATGGTCAAAGCTGCCGCTCACACACAGTGTTTGCTAATGGCAAAGCACTGACGGTTGCTGAGTGCAGTGGGTCCCCCTGAAGGATGATGACAGGGTCAAGCCAAAAGCCAGTGTGACCCTGCAGTTTCAATAATTGCTGTCTCTAAAATGTATATTTATATACAGCTACATTTCTATCAAAATTTTACTAAAGATTGCTTATAATTGATAAATAACAGCAGTGTACAGTGTTCTTCATGATAAAGTCTCATCAGTGCCAGAAGGGTGTGTGTGTGTGTGTGTGTGTGTGTGTGTGTGTGTGTGTGTGTGTGTGTCTGTGTGTCTGTGTGTGTGTCTGTCTGTCTGTCTGTCTGTCCTCAGTTTCTCTTCCACCTTAAATATTACTCATTTTAAATCTGAGCCAAATGCCTGAAGCCAGACCCTGGGTTCACCCAATGAATGGATGTGATTTTAATACGAGTCTGGTTGGTACTCTTGTTACCATAGAGGATAAGGGGAAAGTTAGACAAAATACCAAACTTAGAACTCTGCTTGGTGGTTTGAGATATTCTTCAAAATAAATGTGTAGCCTTCACAAGGTTAAGCCTGCCAGACTGGCACACTTTAAAATCAAAGCCTCACTGTTTATATCTTGTGTATCAATTTATATTTGTTTATTAAGTTTTATTTTTTTAGTCACAATGATTATTTAACAAATTTATGAGTACAGTGTGGTATTTTAATAACGTGAACATTGTCTGTAATGACCTAAGGAAGGTAATCAACAGGAAACAGTCTTGAGCATTGATCATTCTCTCATGTGGACATTTCCGTGTGTGTGACCCATTAGTACTAACCACAATCAGTCTACTTGGCAAAGCACTAGGACACACTAGTCCTGTGCGACTGAAGCATGTGCCTGCCCAGTTCACTTTCTTTACAACCTTCCGGCTCTTTGCCACCAGCAGTTAAAATACACCCAGTCCTGACTGGTAGCCCTTGCTTGTTCCTATGTAAACATTCTGTGTGTCTAGTTTCTTGTCACTGATAAGATATCGTTAAATATAGATGTTACTAAATGTGGATGTGGGGAACATGAATAGCAGGTCTATTAAATCTCCCCACTATCGTGGCCTGTGTGTGTGTGTGTGTGTGTGTGTGTGTGTGTGTGTGTGTGTGTGTGTGTGTAACATGATGGAATTGGTGGATAGCTAACAAAATCAGGAAGGTGGCATACATGGTAAGATTAGTGCTTTTGTAAGAAACCTGAGTGTTTCCTCTCTCCCTCTCTCTGTCTCTCCCTCTCTCCCTCAGTCCCTCCTATCTTCTTTTCTAATCTGTTAAGGTACAATGACTAGATAGCTGTCTGTCAGTCAGGAAGAGGTTGTCACCAGAAATGGCAGCTACTGTCTTCTTGATCCTGGACTTCCCAGACAGACCCGGTACAGTGGAAGCAAACGGCTGTTGATTAAGGCACACTGTGTGGTTTTGTTACAACAGTCTGAGCTGACTAATTAATACACGCACCATGCAGACAATGTAAATAAATTCATTGCATACTTAACAGTAAAAGAACAATCCATTAGAAATGATGAGTTTTTAAGCATTTGTTTTCTGCATTTATTTGTTTTGTTTGGCTTTTTATTTTGTAGCAATTACAGATACATAAGAAATTGAAAAAAAATTACACAGAGTTTGCTCTGCTGTCCATGCATTTCCCCAGTGCTAAGAATTACATAGCATGGTTATCTAACAGAATGGAAACCTGGCCTGTTCTTCCTCTATAAAGCTGTAGAATTTTAATTAGTTGTTACTATTCTATATGCATTCATTTCTGT
This sequence comes from Mus minutoides, assembly GCA_902729485.2. NCBI lineage: Eukaryota > Metazoa > Chordata > Mammalia > Rodentia > Muridae > Mus > Mus minutoides. The sequence goes on along the minus strand of LR750370.1, from coordinate 377,087 downwards.
GGTGGCTGTTGTGATGGTGCTGGGGATGGGGATGGTGGTGATAGCATGGATGGTGGTGATTGTGGTATAGCATGGATGGTGGTGATGGTGGTGGTAGCATGGATGGTGGTGATGGTGATAGCGCTGATGGTGGTGATAGTCATGGTGCTGGGGATGGGGATGGTGGTGATAGCATGGATGGTGGTGATGGTGATAGCACTGATGGTGGTGATTGTGGTATAGCACAGATGGTGGTGATGGTGGTGATAGCATGGATGGTGGTGATGGTGGTGATAGCATGGATGGTGGTGATGGTGGTGATAGCATGGATGGTGGTGATTGTTGTATAGCATGGATGGTGGTGATGGTGGTGGTGATAGCATGGATGGTGGTGATAGCATCTATGGTGGTGATAGCAGTAGTAGTGTTGGTGCTGGTAGCGGTATGGTAGTGACAGAGGTGGTGGTGTGTGGTTCTCTGTGTAAACAATGTGACCATAAGGGTACAGAGGTCCTCCGTCACCAGGAAGGGTATCTATCCTCCACACTTTTCTTCATGTCACCATGTACTTACCATCCTTTAATATTCACTCTCTGTCACTCTGTTGTTTCCAGGCTGTTATAAACATCTTGATTAGTCTGAATTTTCCACTCACACAGCCTAGACTTATTTGAGAGGCCATTTCAGAGAGAAATAGAGTGCCCTGATCAGACTGGTCCTCATTATTAATTAAAGTAGGACAGGGCAGCCCACTGTGGGCAGTACCATCCCCAGCTTGTGGCTCTGGGTTGTTTAAGAAAGTTAGTTAAGCTCGAGCCTACACGCAAGCCAGAGAGCAAGCCAGGCTCCTCCGTGACCTCCTCAGCCATGACAGAGGCTGGCCTGCACGTAGAAGCCAGATAAACCCTCCCCTAAGTTGCTTTTTGGTCACAAGAAAATAAAACCGAAACAAACAGAACCAAGCATCATATAAACTTTTGAGATTTGCCCCCTGTTTTAGCTTCTTTCTTGTGACTGTGGTAAAATGCTAGAAATCAGTCATTTAAAGGAAGGGTTTCTTTTGCCTGGCAGCATAAGTAACTGGCTGTACTGACTCTGGACCTCTGATGACACTGGACACTGTGGCAGCAGGAATGTGCAGGCGTGGCTATTCACTCTTCCCATGGCTTTGTTCTATCTCCCTTCCATTCCTTAGGGATGCTGCCAACCCACAGAGTTAACGTGGTGATGAGCTTTACCAATCTATCTCTGTCTGCTTCCAATCCAGTCAGGCTGAATTCAGCCATTGCATGCACTCAACACAGCTCCCGGAGGCTTCATCCACATGGCTGACGCAGACATGGGGTGTTGTGGGTAAGGTTCCGCCCACGTCACTGCACGAGAATGTGTGGAGTCACATCACTGTCTCAGACTTCGTCCCACCTTCTCCTGAGAATGGATATTTGAGTTACTTCCACATTTTACGATTATGGTCACAGTCGCCATAAAATCAGCATGAGAGTTTTATATAGATGCATCTTTTCAATTTTCTGGGATAAGCGCCCAAGAGTGTTTGGCAGGGTCATGTGATCATTGTGAGAAACCTCCCCCATCCTTTCCCGTGTGTGTCAGCACCCTTGCCGAGTTGTCTGCTGCTCCTACGTTTTTATTTCTGTTGTTCTGTGATTGGTATGGGCATCTTCTTGTGGTTTTGATCTGTGTCCTTATTGCCTAATAAGGCTGGGCATCTGTCCTTACCCTAATTTGCCACCCCATGTGCCTCCATCAAGAAGACTTGCCCTGTCTTCTGCCAGTTCTCTAAGTGGATGGTTGCTTTTGCCATTGGGTTTCAAGATCCCTTTAGATTTTCTGCATTAAAGAAAATTTCAGATACACCGTTTATAAGTTTTCTATCCCAGTCTGTACCAATACTGTGTTCCTCTATGGAGAGTCATGCTTCTTCCACTCCACAGGAGCTCTTGACTTTGGTAAATAGGACTCATCCGTTAGTTTATTTTTGTCCTTTTATACTTAGTGTAGTCTCAGAGCAGCTACCCTAGTTTTAGATGTGCAACAACTTAGCACATGGTTTCTCATGCAAGTTTTATATTTCTGTTTATATCCATGATCCATTTTTCATTAACTTTTTATTAAGTGAAAAGGGGTTTTCCTGTGTTTATAGATGACACTTTCAAATGTATTCTTTAAGATGTTCAAACATTCACTTTTAAACGCTGTGCCTTTTGGTCATGTGCCTTCACCTCTGCCCTCCCCTAGCTCTTATGTGATGAGTTACAAATGATGGCTTATGGGAGTAGGAGTGGATGTTATTCTGTTCTAAAATAGTTATAAAGATTATCTTTTCTCCATTGTGATTTACTTTACTTCTAGTATTTTTTATTTTTTTGTAAATGTCACTTTCATTTAAACAATAGCCTCAGAATTCCTTAAACTCTAACAATGGTTCCAGTAGTCCAGGCTGACTGCCAAGGTCTGTGATGACACCGTGTGTGAGCAGAGGAAGCACTGGTTGTAAGTGGTGCTTACGTCCTGACACAAGCAACGCAACCATTATGTAATTAAAAGCAACAAGGCCCCTGGCTTTCCTACCATCTTAGAGAAAACTAGAATGCAGGTCTGAGGCTCACACCTCCCTCCTCTTAGGATGAAGGCTGGGCAGGAGGTGAATATGGTTGGCCAGGGAAAATGGCAGAATCATCACGTCCCCTGTGGTCCAGATGAACAGTCTGGATCTTGCCTCCATCACTTACTAGCTCTGAAGAAATGCCTCACTCGCCCTAACTTAGCCTTGCTGAGTTCTAGGCTCTGTAGCCAGGCATTAGAAAGGTTGCAGTGAGCACAGTAGTTGCAGGGTACATCCCCAAAGAGTGCCAGTTCCTGTGCCGAGAAGGATGCTGACAAGAAGCTATTGCTGCCGTGACAACGGAGAGAAAGGGGAAGAAGGCCGGGCGCTGTGATCAAAAGAGACAAGGGCAATGAGAATAAATCCCACACTGCTCCTAGCAAGAGTGATAGCTATTTCTATAGATACAGATGAGAGTGAGGTCCACATGGCACAGACAGAGGCTTGCAGCTCCCTCGGAGACCTGACACCTGTCACATACAGTATATCCTGTCATGTCCACTTTGCACACAAAGCTGATTTGAATGGGTTTTAAAATCCACCTCCTACTTGAAGAATCTGTCACCAGCGTCTATAAGTTGATGGTGGTGGTGATTTGATAAAGATTATGGCAAATTAAATAGTTACAAGTAGCCACTGGGTAGATGCTATGCCAACTGTGTGAAGTTTTAAACTCAGGTTCCTATCTGTCTCGCTGTTTTTAAAGGCCTGGTGCCTAGGACTACATCGTCAGAGCTAAAGGATCTGCCTTTGATTTTCAGCTGTTGTTGTTCACCAAGTTTTGTTTGGAAGAAAAGGTATTGCTAATCAATGCTTTGTGTAATGAACTCCATAAATCAGCATTAAAGAAACACCCAGACCCGTGGGTGTCCCTCGGCGACCCGTGGGTGTCCTTCAGCTTTGCTGCCTCGCTTTGCATTTTCATCAGAGTGACTCAAACCGAGTACCCGTGGGATGCACGTTAAATATACCTCCTGCGTACACATGCATGTGTGCAGCGTGCCTGTACGTGTGGAGGCTACAGATCCACACTCGAAGTCTCCATCTATTACTTCCCAGGTTGAGACAGCGTCTTGCTGATCTTGGGGCTCTTTGCTCAGGCTGGTTTCACTGGCCCACACCCTTTGGGATCCCCCCTGTCTCAGCTTGCCTCGTACAAGCTCATGCCACTGTCCCTAGCTTTGGTGTGGGGGCAGGAGTGCCACGCTCAGCTTCTCCTGCTTGTGCAACAAGCACTCTATTAACGTAGCCATTTGTTAAGAAGGCAAATACATGTCTTAAAACCACCGTGTGGGACACTGTGTCTAACCATTTTTGTTTAAACATCACAAAGGCTGTAAGAGACAGAATGTGAATCAGACCCAGTGAGATTGGGTCAAGAGTCCGATCTACAGACAGCTTCCTGAGCACTGAGCCCCAGCACCCATTTCCTCGCATGGCCACTGATATGTAAGTCAATACCTTCCTCTCTTAGTCTCAAGCTGGCTCCAATAATGGCTTTGTTTATAGTTTATCTTCTGTGATATTGCTCAGTACCTCCTATGAATGGAGGATCTGTCTTATCCTTCCAGAACCTTCTATGCACTTACTTCTACTGAAGACCAAATGTATTCCATGTCTTACCAGCTGTCTCCCCAGTTCACTGGACGCCTGAGACAGTAATCAGCTGCATCTCTTCGAAGCATCGTCTTGGGGAGACAGGAGGGATGTGACTGCGGAACTTCTTTCTCAGTGCTGAGAAAGTCTTCTGAAGTCAAGATTGAGGGTAGAGGCCCTTCAGGCCCAGCAGAGAACGTCTCTTGATTAGTGGGTTTTCTAAATATTTTACTACACATTTTATGTTTTAAAACTATCAGCATCTCTGACAGCTTGTGGTTCTTTACTAACTCAAACCTACACAACTGAAAGTGTTTTCAGTGAGAGCTTTTTTATCTTCACCCCTGAATCAGTTTCTGATGGCTTCTGTAGCAACTGTCCAACATCAGGTGACAGAAAACAAATCAGCCCTTGATTCATGAGCCTAGAGTTCTGAAGCTGAGTTATGGCATGGCCCTACTCTCTGGAAACTGAATCCTTTTCCTGTTCCTAAGTTCAGGTGGGGATGGGGGCTGCTCCTAGGCTGTGTCTCTCTGCAGCCTCTGCAGCCTCTGCAGCCTCTGCATCACGTGTGCTCTTCCCTGTGCACCTCTGTCTCCTCTTGTTCTAAGAAAGTCAACCAGCCCAGACTCAAGACCAGCCCTGACCCCCCCACAGCCTTATTTGAATTGGGATTCATCTGCATAAGACCTTATTTTTAAATAAGGTCACATTCTTCAGGTCTGAGTAGGCATTACATTTTTGTGAAGAACATCGTTCAACCCAGTGCACTTATAGTCCCAAATAGTTGTTGACATTTTGATATATTTGTTTAATACATTCACCTTCTCATCCATCTATCTATCTGTCTGCCCATCTGTCCACCCATCTATCTACCCATCCATAGCTTTGATTGCTACATCTGAAAGTAGTAGACTTAAAACCTCACCCCTGAGCAATTCCATTTGCTATACCTGTCAAGGGGAAAGACACTTGTCTATATACCCAGTTCATTACGACAGAACACTAACTGTGACACCATATTATCATCTAATACAGAATATTCAGATTTCCCCACATGAATACTTCTTAGCTGGCATGGCATCCCCTCCCCCACCCAAACATGAGGATTAAATGAAGGGATGGATCAGGTATTGTAGCTATTTCCTACCTTTCCTCATTCTATCGTTTAGCTGAAAGAATAACCCTTCCTCTCTTTGTTTTCCAATTTTAGAGCTAGTTTTAAAAGCCCAAGCTAGTTGTTGGTTCTCAAGTTGTCTGGTTTTTATTCCATCCTTACATTCGGGATCAGCTGTTTTGGAGGACCGCTGTGTGTCCTGCCTCTTCCCCACCAGGAGGCTCCTAACACCACTTTGACTTTCTGTCTCTGGTGCTATAAGTGATTGCTTGGTGTAATACTGATGGGTGTGTCTCTCCATCACAATGAACTTTGTTTCCTGGTTCTTAGATTCAGATTTCAGCTTCCTGTCTGCCTTCTACTTGCCTTTATTCCATTCTGAACTTTTGAACTTCTGGTTAGAAGTAGTCTAAAATCTTTCTGATTGCTTTGGTATAGACATCTGACTGTGTTTAGGGACTGTGATATAATCTTCTCTGTCACCATTAGAGAGAAGAATGTGCGCCCACTGAACCAGTTCACTCTTCTGTTCTACTGTCTTATCCTGGCTTTGTGGGGTGTCATGGGGTGTCATGTGCTCTTGGCCTGTCTCACATTTCCCTGGGCCAGCGGAAACACACAATGCTACAGGTAGAGATCTGCTTGGTTTAGTTCAAAGCATTGTCTTCTATTGGCAGAGCAAAGCTCACTTTCTTTAAAAACGGGTGGCACTGGGTTTGGAGAGATGGATCAGCTATTAAGAGCACTGTCTGCTCTCCCAGAGGATGATGGTTAAATTCCCAACCCCTATATGGTGGCTCACAACCATCTGTAACTCCCATTCCAGGGGATCTAATACTCCCTTCTGTCCCAGCAGGGACTAGTTGATAGATATAGCTATATAGATATCTTAATTTATAGATATATAAATTAAGGCCAAACATCTGCTCATAATATAAAAATAAAACCTGTTTTATTTAAAATGGATTGCACAGTTTTGAAGGGAGCACCAGGGATTGAACCAAGGCCTTACACATGTCATCGGGCGCTCCAGCACTGAGCTCTGGTGTATGCTGGCGTGGTGGTTGGCTGCTTGTCTTTTTCCATAGACCTGTGGTTTCGAATATTGCTTCCATCCTCTGTACCCCACCAAGAGGTTTTTTTTTCCTAAAAGCTGCCTCTCCCAGCCTCCTGTCTCTGTACTCTGCAGTCTCACTTGTCACTCAGGAGCAGTCTGGTTATCCATCGGTCTGCGGACCTGCTTTAGTCTTCTGTCGTCTCAAGGGGCCTCCTGCTCTCTCTTCCCTGAGCACTCTCCAGCTGACTCTTAGCTGCAGCAAGGGCTGCCAGGCTGGCCCTGTAGGTTCCAAACTTTTCCCTACAAGTGGGAAAAGTGAGATGGTGACTCTTTCAGTCTCCCAGCTACTTGGATGACAGAGATCGTGGGCAGTCTTTTTGCTACCCTTGTTCATCCTTATAGGGTCTGTAGGACACATGAAAAAATATCCATACTTAGTCAATGAATAGAAACTTTGAGTCCAGATGTCTTTTGGTATTTATTGGAACTTTTTGATGCTTTAGCGTAAATATAATTGTATATTTCCCATTTTAAATTATAGTGTGATATCACTTTATCTTTTCTCTCTGTCTTTTTTTTTTCCTGGCTTGATTTTTATTTTTAACTTTTTAATTCCCCTGCAGTTATTGCTTGGTTTTGGCTTGTTTACCCATGCCTTCTGTTCTTGCCTATGGGCACAGGAGAACATAAGGAGATGCTTCAGTTGGTCGTACAAGCACGAGAATCCGAGTTCAGCTCCCCAGTTCTCATGTTAAGAGCCAGATGTGGAGCCATACACCTGTGATCTTAGCCCCCATGAGGCAGAGACAGGGGGATGTCTGGAGTTGGCTAGCCAACTTGTCTGTTGGAATCAGTGAACTCTAGGTTCAGCGAGAGAAATACTCTGTCTCAAAAAATGAGGTGAAAGGTAATAGAGAAAAGGGTCAATTCAACCTCCTACCTCCACAGGCATGTACACAAATGTGTACTGTGCACATACCTACACATATGTACACACACAGAGACACACGCACTCGTGTGTGCACATGCCCAGTCCTGCTTTTTCTTAGAGACTAATATTCTATTATGCTCTTAGCAAACTGCCTTCCTTACCAAGCTGTGTGTCAATGCACCATACCTTCCCTCTTCTCCAGGAAGGAGTGCATCATTACGGAGGAAATAGCCACACGTCTCTCCAGGAGCTTGTAGCCTCCGTGAATGTAGGAACAAGATCTCTCCAGATGCCTCAAGCAAAGACTGACCTCCAGGAGACACTGAATAAAGATTTGTTGTTGCCTACATGAAATGATTCATGGGAAACAACTGATGTCTGGCAAATGAAGGTCTAAAATCAGGCCAATTTCAACCAGCCACCAAGGCAGATCAATAGCTGGCTGCTCTTTTAAAGTCAATTATTTGGTAGGCTTTAGCAAAGATGCTGGAGCAACTGAATAAATACACAGGCTGAGAGACAGGTAGCGTAGCTAAGGGGGGAGCTGGGGAAGGTTTAGGAAAACATGATAAAAAATTCAGAGCTCCTGGCTGTCTGTCTGCAAACAGCGCTCAGTCTTGGTCACAGCCCTGTAGCTGGAGCTGAAAGAGACAGCTAGGAGGAGCCTTGGGAGGGAAGCCGTACTGTCCAAACCCAATGCCAGGCAGCTACCAGGAAGGTCACACACTTATTGCAACCATCAGGAAGACTTGAAGAAACACTGTGATGACATATTCATAGGCTGTGTACAGCAACATCACTGCCTTCAGTTTAATAAATGCTTGTTTACATAACACAGATGCTAAAGGGGAAACTTCAATAAAAGCAAATCTATGAAGCATTTTTATTTTCAACAGCAACTAAAATTCCTAAAGGCATAAAGGGGTATAGGGCATTAAAGTTGCTATTTAAAGAGAAAGTATAGTTGAGTCTGTTAATGACTTCACTTTCCTTATAGACTGCACATGCACATACTAGTGAGTGAACGATTGAGAGTAAGAGCATGAGCACATACATGTGTGCATGCTCATGTGCGCACATGCATGAATACACACACATACATTTTAAAAAGCAATGTATAAGAACATAATAAAAAGATACAATTTGCAAAACATGAAACTCAAGAAGAAGGAAGACCAAAGTGTGAATACTTTGTCCCTCTCTAGAATGGGGAACAAAATACCCATGTAAGGAGTTACAGAGACAAAGTTTGGAGCTGAGACAGAAGGAAGGACTAACCAGAGACTACCCCATCTGGGGATTCATACCATAATCAACCACCAAACCCAGACACTATTGCATATGCCAGCAAGATTTTGCTGACATGACCCTGATATAGCTGTCTCATGTGAGGCTATACAAGTGCCTGGCAAATACAAAAGTGGATGCTCACAGTCACCTATTGTATGGAACACAGGGCCCCCAATAGAGGAGCTAGAGAAAGTACCCAAGGAACTGAAGGGGTCTGTAACCCTATAAGAGGAATAGCAATATGAACTAACCAGGACCTCCTGAGCTTGTGTCTCTAGCTGCTTATGTAGCAGAAGATGTTCTAGTCGGCCACCATTGGGAGGAAAGGCCCTTGGTCTTGCAAAGAATATATGCCCCCAGTACAGGGGACCACCAGGGCCAAGAAGCAGGAGTGGGTGGGTTGGGGAGCAGGGCGGGGGGTGGGGGGGGATAAGGGACTTTCAGGATAGCATTTGAATCGTAAATGAAGAAAATTGTTTAAATAAAAAAGAAAAGAAAAAAAGAAAAGAAAAGAAACTACCATGTGATCAAAATATCCTACTTGTTTGTATATATGTAAGAAATAAATCAGTTTGCCAAAAAGAAAAAATAAATAAATAAAAATAAAAAGATCGCCTTAACACGAAGCCTTTAAGGCCAAACACGACACTATTCTTTTAACAGTCTTCACAGTACAGTCGGGCCTGAAACACTTTTATGTTATGTTTTTAATGTCTATGTGTTTCAGTGAGTAAACTGTCAACAGCTACCCCCATCTTAACTCCTGACCCTTTCTGCCTCTACTGTCCATGCTAGCGTTACATGCCGGTACGACATGCCTCGCTAAAAGTATCATGCACCACGTTGATTTTAATTGACCTCTTTTCTTCGTTGTTTCAAAGAAACAAATGTGGCTGTTCTTCCCACTCATGAGCACAGTGGTTCTCAACCTTCCTAACACTGTGACTCTTTAATACTGTTCCTCATCTTGTGGTGACGCCCAACCATAAAATTACTTCTGTCGCTACTTCAAAACTATAATTTTGCTACTCTTATGAATCGTAATATAAATATCTGGTGTGTAGGATAGCTGATATGTGAAAGGGTCATTCAAACCCCAAGGGGGTTGTGACCGACAGATTGAGAACCTGTGTATTAAAGGATTCTATTGACTCCAAACGTGAACAGATATTTACGATTCCTACCAAGAGCTAGAAGGGAAGGCCTGAGCTCCGGTTTTGAAGGGGTTGTTTCTGTTACATGTCATATGGAGAAGCGGGTGGGACTGGTTCTCAAAGCAGAGGTCTTGGAACACACCCCATGCTCAGGTGGAAGGGTGGGAACCCCTTGGGGAAGGCGTGGTGAGATGTCTAGGAACAGGACTGTGCGGGCTGCTGGGACAGGTCTTAGCAGCAAACATAAAGCCACTCACTTACATCAGTGGTTTACATCTGTTTCTAGTAGTGCTGCAGTACAGATCACAACCAAAGGGACTCAAAAACAATACATATAGTAAATAATAATAATAATAATAATAATAATAATAATAATAATAATAATAGCTCAGGGACGCTTACTGCCCTCCCAGCTTTATAAGAGTGATGGCTGACTTGGGCTCACCAGCCCAGATCCTGAATCTTGGTTTTTCAGCTCTATACATAAAACCCCTGATTTCATTTTAAATATATGCAAGTTTCTCTCAGATATATTTGTCATGTTATGTGCATCCAGTTCCTTATTCAAGAAATTTGGTATGTTTCTAGTTACTTCTTTGTATAAGCCTGAAATCCTAGTGCATATGTCACTTAGCATATGACCATGTGTTATCTACACCTTCCTGGAACGTGTGATGCTAAAGATATGAGCCTGGTGCAGTTGTCATCCCGTTATCTGCCATATGCATCGCCCTGGTCCATGTTCCTATTATCAATATTTACACACCTGCTCTCACCAATAACACCTATTACTTTTGGAATCCTGTCACTCTGGAACCAAGAACAATAATGCTCTAAGACTTTACTTGTTATGTCTAGTTACAGTGCTAATGAGCATTTTTCTGAAGTACAGGAGCCATGAAGCTAAGTGTCCTGTAAGGCTGAGGGTCCCCGTTGAGTGTACCAGCCCTGTAAGGCTGCGGGTCCCCACGAAAGTGAAGGGGCCATGTAAGGCTATGTGCCCTGCTTCCGCCTCAGGTTCCCATCCACTCTTCACTCTTAGGACCTGCCTGCCAGGGGCTCATTCTCCAAAAAGACCAGACCTTTATTTGTTTATTTGTTTGTTTTCTAGTTGAAGAGAAGCAGTTTTTACTTTTCCAATAGACCAACTTCACTATATTTATCTGTTTCTGATTTTTGTTGCCATATAAACCAATTTTCTTTATGTACACAGAATCTTTTTTGCAAGGTTCTTGGTATTCATTGAGCTTTTGTAGGGAAACAAATAATGCCACATGCACGTATATTTACTTGCAAAGGATTAGCTTCCATAGCCATGGAGACTGCCAAGCCTCAGGCTGCAGGCTGCCTGGCTAAACACCCACAGGGAGCCACTGCTGGAGCTGGACGGCTTCTCTCCTGCTCAGAGGTAGCAATGTGGACTTCAGCTAATGTGCCCAACTGCCCTAGGGAAGAGAAACCATTTTGCTCAGACACAAATGTTCCAAAAAATGACTGATCAAGTATCTGGGCTCTAAGACCCATCTGACTTGGCACATAAAGCTAACTATATATTTTGCTCTTTGGTTTCTGGATTTTTGTGTCATTCAGAAAGTCATCTTCTACCTCTAAATTGTAAGTAAACCCTGCTATTGTGGCTTTATTCTTATATTTGTGTCTTTAAGTCTATTTACTTTTTTCTTATATGTAGGTAAACAGAAAGCCCTAGACATAACCACAGTCATCCATTCTTCTGGGCTTATGATACCAACCCTGCTTCACTTTCCCTGTACTTCATGGTTTGAAAACATGGCTCTCGTAGTCTCATAGGGAGGGTGTTACTGGAGGTGTGGCCTTGTTGGAGTAGGTGTGGCCTTGTTGGAGTAGGTGTGGCCTTGTTGGTGTGGCCTTGTTGGAGTAGGTGTGGCCTTGTTGGAGTAGGTGTGGCCTTGTTGGTGTGGCCTTGTTGGAGTAGGTGTGGCCTTGTTAGAGTAGGTGTGGCCTTGTTGAAGTGAGTGTGGCCTTATTGAAGTGGGTGTGGCTTTGTTGGTGGAAATATGTCATTGGGGTGTGGGCTTTGAGGTTTCAGAAGCTCAAGCCAGGCCTAGTGCCTCACTGTCTCTTCCTGCTGCCTGTAGAGTAAGATGTAGAACTTTCAGGTCCTTCTCCAGCACCTGTCATGATAATAATGAACTCAATCTCCAAACTATAAGCCAGCCCCAATTAAATATTGTCCTTCATAAGTATTGCCATTATAGTGATGTCTCTTCACAGCAATAGAACACTAAGACCTGGGTTCTAAGATCCAACAGACACAGACAGCTGTGATTTCTAAAGCACTCTAAGATGTATTAATTTCTGAAAAATAGTTCCTTCTCTTATTTTCTTTAACAACCGAAATTATAAAGGGAAAATCAACTGATCTTAGTGCAGAAAAATGTGTTGTTTTTATTAGATATGGATTGAAATTATAATCTTCCTTTTTCATTCCTTTGTTTTTTTTGTTTTGTTTTGTTTTGCTTTTTTTGAGACAGGATTTCTCTGTGTAGTCCTGTCTGTCCTAAAACTCACTTTATAGATCAGGCTAGTCTGGAACTCACAGAGATCCTCCTGCCTCTGCCTCCTTAATGCTGGGATTAAGATGTGTGCTACCACCATCTGGTTTCATTTTCTATTCTTTGGATTTGTTTCAGAGACCATTTATCCCCCAATAAAGCTGCAAATCTCCTTGGTAAATTTATTCATAGATGTGTTATTATTTTTGTGGCTGCTATAAATGGAGCCCGATATGAAGACTATTGGTTTCTGTGTGTTAGTTTACAGTTTGATAGGCTATTTATTCTTTACTGTGCTCTCTATAGTTTTCAGTTATGACATTTCCCATCCCCGCCCTTCTCAATCCCTACACTTCTCATTTTTCTCATCATAATATCTTATTTATGTTAGCATATGTAAATAATAATTCTAACCCCTGACTTCCTGGTCTTGTCTTGTCAAGCTGTCATTAAGAAAGTCCTGGTGGGTCAAGGAGATGGCTCAGTGGTCAAGCAGCCTGCCCCCAAACCTGGTGATGTGAGCTCAGTCTCCAATCCCAGGGACCCTTATGGTAAAAGGAAAAACCAACTCCTGGGAGCTCTCCTTTGACCTTCACACAGGCTGTATGAAGACCACACGTATAAACAAATAGATGAATAAATATAATCTAAAATTAAAAAAAGAAGAGGAAATCCTTGGCTCAAAGACACAAACGTTCACGTTTTCTCCAGTATTTGCTCACTGGTTAATGTTTTGCTGTCTATCAAATATACATTTGAGACTCTCCAAGAGTTTATCTGCAGAAATAAACGTAATATTTTTAACTATCAATATGATAAATTATATCAGCATCTTTCCTAATTTGCAACCATCTGTGAATAGCTAGAATAAATTCTTTCTCATCGTAGTAGTATGTTTTTGTATTATATTTTCAAATTTTATGATTTATTCTTTCACAGCTTCATATGTGTTTATAGTGGATTTAGTACTTGCTCATTCTCCCTCCCTCATTCATTAACATACTTCTTCTTCCAAGCTTTTATGTCCTTGTATTTGTGTGTGAGTGTGTATGTGAGTGTGTGTGCCCCATGGATGTATATGTGTGTGCATGTGTGTGTGTGTATATGTATGGGCTCACATGAATATATATGTGCTTTGCACACACATGTGTGAGTGTGTGCTTTCAAAGTCCCACATATGAATATAAACAATGGCATTTGTCTTCCTGAGTCAGAGGGAAGAAAGAAGAAATTAGAGTCTCCTTTAAATGTAAAAAGGATAAGTTGTTTGTTTGTTTGTTTGTTTGTTTTTTGCAAATGATGTAGGGACAAGTGGCTGTCTACATAAGCAGAAGGAAGATCTACCCTATACCCTGTACAAATATCAACTGAAAATGGATCAACTATTAGGTGTAAGGTATAAAAACCAAGATTCCTCAAAACAAAGGGATAATTATGACTTTAACCAATAGAATCTTACATATGATATAAGAAATGCATACAATTTTTAAAAAATATGGATAAATTGAAAGTCATCACAATTTAAGCCAGTAATTGCTCTGTAGGGACACAAGCAAAATGACAACTCAAAGACTGAGGGAAAGTGTCAGCAAAGAATGCAGCCAATAAGGATCGTATCTGCCTAGAATATATGAAAAGCTATTAGAATTCAAACAATAATAACACAGTTTAAATGCAGGCAAAGGACCTCCTCTAAAGACAGTGTGTAAATAGCCAAGAAGTCCTTGGGAAGGCACTTGCTGTCATCTGTCACTCAAGAAACAAAAACCCAAAGCACAGTGAGATGCAACGGGACAACTCTTGTGATGGCCACATTGAAAAGACAGATAACAACTCATGCTGGCTACAGTGTGGGAAACTCTTGTGTGTTGCTGCTGGAAGGCAAATTTCTGGGCCACTTGGGAAACACTCTGGCAGTTAATCAATTATTAAGCATAAAGTTACCAAGTGGCTGGTTAAGTCCACACAAGAGAAGTTCCATGTTCACATAGAGTCTTCTTTGGCATGCACGCTTACTGTAGAATTGTACATGAGAGCACAAACAGGGACACACATCAAATGACCAACTGACCACAGTGACATAGCACTCAGAAATCAGGACAAATGTATCACTGTTGACCGGAAAGATAAAACCCAGTCAAGTTTGCTATGTAGTGAAATAACTACATCTACAAGGCTTGGAAGGTGTCTCAGCGGAAGAGCTTTTCCTGGCCTTGTAGAGGACCTAGGTTCCGTTCCTAGCACCCACACTACAGCTCCCGTTCTAGGGCATCCTCTTTTGGCTTCCTCAGGATTGCACACATGTGGGGCACATATATACATGCGGGCAAAGACTCATACTCATAAAACTTAGAAATAACATTTACATTAGGTACTCAGGATAGTCAAATATACAATGGCAAAATTTAGATTAGTGGTTGCTCATTAGAGCTGCTGGGCACAGAGCCATGGAAGCATATAGGGGGTGACGGGGACATGTGGGAAAATGGTCTAAAATTCATCCTATCTGTGGCTGCACAGCTCCATGCACATAATAAAGGCATTGGGTTGTTCATTTTAAGTAGATGAAATGTGCGCGATGTGGATTACACTTGTTAAAATTAAAGACATTTCTACTGTTCTACTTGTTATTCTTTTTAAATATTCTTTTTTATTTCCTGCTCTGTCAGTCATGACATTACCTTCTTGATGGATACACAGTACATGACTGTTACATTCTGCATCATGAACTACATCATTAACATTCATTTTCTCTCATTTCATGCTTTTTGCCCTGATATGCGAGAAATGTAGTCATTAATCACAGGTTGTAAATGGACTGTGTTTAATTCTCATATTACTATTTACTGCCCATGTGGGGGGGGGTTGCCATATTTTCTTCATTTAGGAAAAAAAATGACATAATGCTAGCAACTATGTCACTGATTTGGGGTAAATGGATAGAGGCTTGTATCTATAAAGTGCTTACAGAAATGCCTGACTATAGACCGTGTTGTATAAACATTAGGGTAGATAACACTAGCTGTACAGCTCTATTACAATAAAGGCTTCTGCTATATTTTGGTTTACAATTTCCTGATACTTTTATTCTGAATCACTTTAATTTCCTATGCCCCTCAATACTAAATACTCCATTGAGATTCCCTTTTACCTTTCAGGTGATTTGGCCCCAGTTCAATACTCCAAGGCACTTTTATGATTTCCCCTTATGCTGTATATTTTTTCTGAAGTTTTAAAATTAAATTGTTTTATGGTCTGTTTTCCTCACTTCATTTCCTTTGTTATGCATTCTGCTCATGTGAGAGTCTGTATTCTTTTTCTCTAGTGGTTATCTTCTGTGTCTTTATATGTGTGTATATGCACGATAGATAGATAGATAGATAGATAGATAGATAGATAGATAGATAGATAGATACATAGATAGATACATAGATAGATACATAGATAGATACATAGATACATAGATAAATACATAGATGCATAGATAGAAGATAGTAGATAGAAGATAGTAGATATAGATATAGATATATAGATAGATAGAAGATAGTAGATAGATAGTAGATATAGATATATAGATTGACTGAGTATGTGTGTGTGTTTACAAATAAGAATCAATTAAGGCCTGGATGTACTATCAGCTGGACAAGCTGGGCCAGTATGCTCTCCAGAGCATAACATTTCTCTGTCTACCTCTCCATCTCACCACTGTTGGAATCACAGGTCCACGACCCTGTGACAGCTTCTGTATGGGCTCTGAGGATCTGAAATCAGGTCCTCATGCTGATGAGACAAGTGTTTTCCTGACAGAGTCCTATAGATTATCTAGTTGTAAATTAGTCTTGGTCTTCTCTTTAGTGATCATCTCTTCTCATTAGTTATAGCTCTGAACTTCTAAACAACTAGGACATTTCTCGTTCCCCTTCATCTCTCCTGCAGTGCAGTGATTTTAATCTGCCTTATTTTTTGGTGTTTTTGAAGCTATGGTTAAGAGCATCTATGTATTTTTATGTAGCTCATCAGCTTTAACTTCAAACTCTTAAACTACAGGACATGAGCAAGATCTCCTTCCAAGTGATTTTCTTCTGTCTGGGTTTTTAATTAAATCATGCTTTAGTTTCTCTTCCTGTTGCTATAATAGAACATCTTGATTGAAAGGACTCAAGAGAGAAAGTTTACTTCAGCTCACAGCTCAAGGTTATAGCCCACCATCCCTGGAAGTCAAGGCAACAGGAGTCACAATTGAAATCCACAATTAGAAGCAGAGATCAATGAATGCTGTGCTTAGTTAGCCCATTTCCTCTTTATACATGTAGTCCAGGATCCCAGCCTAGGGAATGGTGCCACCCACAGTGAGGAGGTCTTCCTACCGTGACTAACCCAATCAAGATAATCCCCTAGCTTCCTGGGACTAAACCACCAACCAAAGAAAGAACATGATGGGACTCATGACTCCAGCTGCATATATAGCAGAGGATGGCTTAGTCAGTCATCAATGGGAGGAGAGGCCCTTGGTCCTGTGAAGGTTCTAAGCCCCAGTATAAGGGAATGCCAGGGCCAGTAAGTGGGAGTGGGTGGGTTGGTGAACAAGGGGGAGGAGGAGGGGATAGGGGGTTTTCAGAGGGGAAACCAGGAAAGGGTAAAACATTTGAAATGTAAATAAAGGAAGTATCTAATAAAAAAGAAAAAAGAAAACATTAGAAGGGTGTGAAAGTAAAAGAAAAAAAAAAGATAATCCCCTAAAGGTGTGCCAAGAGGCCCCCTCAGTTTGACAACTGAAGTTAATCATCACAAGCTGTGACTATTTTTTTTAATCCATGTTTCTTCTAGTTTAAACAAAATTATTAAATGTACAATTCCTTCAATCTTTGCCCAAATTTTTGGTTGACTGAATTGTGTTCATTATTAATTTCAACAAAAAAATAACTATCTTAGGGTCTGTTCTATTGCTCTGAAGAGATACCAGGACCATGGCAACTCTTATAAAATAAAGAATTTAATTGAAGCTTGCTTATAGTTTCAGAGGCTTAGTGACATGGTGCTGGAGAAGGAACTGAGAGTTCTACATCCTGATTTATAGGCAGAGAGACAGACAGACAGACACAGACACAGACACAGACACAGACACAGACACAGACACAGACACAGACACAGACACAGACACAGACACAGACACAGACACAGACACAGACACAGAGAGACAGAAAGTCACAGAGACAGGCAGACATGCAGACAGGCAGACAGACAGACTTACTGACTCTGGGCTTGGCATGAGATTTTGAAACCTCAAGGCTCACCCTAGTGACACATTCCCTTCATCAAGGCCATATCTCTTAATCCTATTCCTTTCAAAAACTGCAGCTCCCTGGTAACTAAGTATTCAGATACTTGGGCCTGTGGGGTCCTTATTGGAATCACTATAGAAATTATTAAAATGTGCCCCATTGTTTGTAGTCTTAGAGAAAAATTTTAATATAAATAAATTTCTTATCATCAACCTCCTTCTCTTGCATTCTGTCTATTGTTGTTGACCATATTTATATTATTTTTATTTGTGGGTCCGTGTAGGGGTATATGAACATGAGTGCAGGTACCCATAGGAGCTAGAGGAGGTGTCAGATCCTAGGAACTGGAATTCCAGACAATCGTGAGCGGCCTGTCCTAGGTGCTGGGAATCAAACTCATGCCTTTGCAAGAACGGCAAGTGCTTCTAGATGCAAAACTGCCTCCCGGCCTCACATCCAACATTCAGTGTTAGCTGTAAAATCATGAGGCCTGTTGGGGTTTCAATAATGTCATTATTGATGCTTTCCTTTCTTCCCTTTTTCACCAAACAATTAACTTGCTTATGGAGAGTCCCCTGGGACTTTGGCTTACGTAAGGAGTTTGAGACGGTCTTGTGCAGTCATGCTGGGCCTTTCTGACTCCTTTCATTTTGTCAACTTTCATTCCTGTCCTCTGAGAGGCTTGTGGGCTCCATGCTGTCAGCTCCTGGTTATGGTTCTTACCCCCCTAGTCTGCTCATGGCTTCTGTTCTCTACCTGGTACAGCTTCTCTGTACCACATCAGCTAGCCCCAACCCCACTCCTGCCCCTGCCCAACACTCTCTTTTTTCATTGCTGTGGAATTTCAGCCAGGAGTGAATACACTTGGTTTATTTCACTGTCAAAACTCATGCCAAAAGCTTTCTTCCCATGCTGCATCTCTCTTGTGGTGATATCTTAGCAAGGCTACAGTTGTTTAATCAAATCTGGCCTGCTTTCTTCTTCTCCTCCTCCTCCACCTCCTCCTCCTCCACCACCTCCTCCTCCTCCTCCACCTCTTCCTCCTCCTCCTTCTTCTTCTGTGTCAGAGTATTCTTGCAGAGATGCTCTATGACCAGTGATTTTCATTTCCTTGCCCTGGGAATTCACAGGGTAAGATTTTGCTTGCTGAAGTGTTTGGTTGCCATTGCTGCCTAGCGTGGTCAAGTGCGCTCACACAGTGCAGGACTGTGCCTAGCGTGGTCAAGTGCGCTCACACAGTGCAGGACTGTGCCTAGCGTGGTCAAGTGCGCTCACACAGTGCAGGACTGTGCCTAGCATGGTCAAGTGCGCTCACACAGTGCAGGACTGTGCCTAGTGTGGTCAAGTGCGCTCACACAGTGCAGGACTGTGCCTAGCGTGGTCAAGTGCGCTCACACAGTGGCACACTGTTCTTTCGTCTCCCTTTGGTCTTCTGCACAGCACCCACTGTGGCCTTAGTGCAATAGAGTGGCCTGTTTAGAGTTGTAGACACAGCGATCCTTCTCAGGAAATAGCTTTTGCCTTCAGAAAGTGACAGTTTGTGGCATATGAGCTCTGGTCTCCTACCACTCAGATCCTGTGCTCTCTCCCCTTTGCCTCTATGAGGGTGTCTCCACCCAGCCACCTACTCCCACCTCACCACTCTAGCATCTCCCTACACTGGGGCATCAAGCTCTCACAGAACCAAGGGCCTCCCTTCCCATTGATGCCAGATAAGGCCATCCTCTACTTCATATGTAGAGGGAATGACGGATCCCTCCATGTATCCCTCTTTGGTTGGCAGTTTAGTCCCTGGGATCTCTGGTTGATATTGAAGCTCTTAGTTAATATTGAAGTTCTTCCTATGGGGCTACAATCCCTTTCTGCCCCTTAAAAACAACAGACACTTTGATCTTCCTTCTTCTTGAGCTTCTGTAAATTGTATCTTGGGCATTCTGAGCTTTTTGGCTAATATCCACTTATCAGCGAGTACATACCATGTGTGTTCTTTTGTGACTGGGTTACCTCACTCAGAATGATATTTTCTAGTTTTATCCATTTGCCTTCAAATTTCATAAAGTCACTGTTTTTAATAGCTGAGACCTCTCTGGCAGTTTTATAATTTGCATTTAGACTTATTTTCCATATGCTTTTCTGGTTTCCCGGTGGAGAAGACTGCAGAAGGCTCTATTTCCTGGCCATGTGCACATACCAGGAGCTTCTCGTCCTCTCTATCTTGAGCACCATTTCTCCTGACACTGAAGCTGCCCTCTACGGTGCACAAAGCAGTGTGAGAATCTCGTCCATACAGCCTAGACATTACTCCTGGTGTGATAGGTAGATCCATAGAACTCCTACACCACAGAATGGATGGTTCTGGGCATGAATTCATACAGCAGTTACCTGGAAATCTAGGCACACAAGGCTCTGTACCTTCATCTGTCAGAAAACCGTGCAGCTCTTCGGCTTCCTGCTCTCTCTCATGTTCTCTGCTGAGTGGTTGAGGAGAGATGCTCAGGGGAAGGACACGGTGCCAGCTCTGAGGTTCCATGCAGATGGCAGACTCCAAAGCAAAGCAGCCTGTGCCTGGACAGACACGCCCCTCTTCTGATATCAGGCTCCTCAGTCCCTCTCCTCGTCAGTGCCGACCGGTAGAAAATGGGTCACTGGCAACAAATCATTGTCTGAACTAATCTCTTCCTGGCAGCAAACGAGCCTGACAGCACACTCGATTTAGATGATTAGAGAGTTTAATAAAGAGGCTACTGGGCACATGAGCATCTTTTCAGGGCTCAGAGAAAGAAGTCAAGGCACATTTCAGTGTTCAAGTTTATAAATAGCAGGGAGCCTTTAACCTTTTTAGGACTGAAAGGGGCAAAGAGTAGGATGGTCAGGCCCACACAGGTTATTATCTAGACCTCAGCTTGGTAAACTATGGGTCACAGACACAAAATCACATGACTGAGTGGGGAGGGCATGAAGATAAATTGTCAGTAGCACAAGGATTCTGAAGATGCAAAGACCAGAAATAAATTCAAAGTTCAAGTGCATACATAATGAAGGCCCTCCTGTATTGTGTCCCACGACGTCACGTCACTGCACCCCCTGACATCCTGAACACATAACATGCATTTGCTCTGTTTACTTTGCCTTACCCAATAACACCAACAAACACTGTCCAAACTCCAACCAAACTCCTGTATGTCATGAACTGCAATATCTCACTGAACATGCAAAGATTTCTGCTCCTACAGACACAGGATGGCATAATCAGAGAAAACAGAGACGTTTAACATTTACTAACTCACAACTCTCAGCATGTACCAGATCAATATTTCTTTGGACTGCATTGAGTTAAAATATTTGATTTTAAAATTGATGTTTGAGTTGCTGACGAGTTTCATAAAGAAATTATTCAGTGAATTTTGGCTCCAGATTAGAACAAATTTTCCAGAAATTTATGAAATGGCTCTAAACATACTTCCTCTCCTGTATGCTACAGATCTATGCAAAGCAACATTCTCAGCACTGATGAATATAAAATCAAAATATTGATCAGCTCTGAAAAACATTGAATATGCTCTATGTTCAAGATAAAATATTCAGCCAAGATTTTTTATGTAAAAATAAATAAGTGTATCTATCTGATCAATATCCAAATTTGCTTTCATCTTTAGTAAGTGGAAAATTATATCAATGCCATAGAACTGTTTTAAAATAAACTTCTTATGATTTATCATCAGTAGATGATTAATTTGTATACATATTTCATATATCTATATACCATCTAGGGCCATATAAACTTTTTCTATCTAAGGCCTGTTTGGGTATGGATAGAGTCGTTCTTGCTGTTTTTCTTTCTTCCCTTTTTCCTTAGACAATTGATTTGCTTATGGAAAATCCCCAGTGACCTTGGCTTTTGTAAGGAGCCCATGACAGTCTTGTGCAGTCATTCTGGGCCTTTCTGATTTCTGTTTCATTTCACCAACATCAGTGAGAAGATTTAAAGCAGCCTTGGTCTAGAGGCAGCACTTTAAGAAAAGAGCGGTGCCCTCTAGAGGGATGATGATAAAGCAAATGAAACCCCCCTTTCCCACTCCCCACGATCAGCTCTTGCTTCCCAGATATAGCCAGCATGTGACCTTGGTCCTAGCCATTTCAAGGTCATATGGCATGCAGAGACACTAGATCTATCCATGAAGGTCGGCCTCCAGGACATACGGAAGAGACTGAAGAGAGGACCTGGAGAGGCAGCCCAAGATGGCTCCTAACAATACAGAAGGTCCTCTAAATCGACGTGTGTGTGTGTGTGTGTGTGTGTGTGTGTGTGTGTGTGTGTGTGTGTATTTCAAGTATGTACACTCCATAACATGCTTGTTGAAGTCAGAGGACAACCTCAGATGCCAGTCCTCAACTTCTACGTTGTTTAGGGCAGTTTCCTGTTTGCTGTTCTAGAGGTTTGCTACACTTCCTAAGGTTCTGAGTGGATCCTGTCTCCACCTCCCGGCTTGCTGTAGGGATGCTACACTTCCTAAGGTTCTGAGTGGATCCTGTCTCCACCTCCCGGCTTGCTGTAGGGATGCTACACTTCCTAAGGTTCTGAGTGGATCCTGTCTCCACCTCCCGGCTTGCTGTAGGGATGCTACACTTCCTAAGGTTCTGAGTGGATCCTGTCTCCACCTCCCGGCTTGCTGTAGGGATGCTGTCTGTCATTATAAGTGCTCACACCTTGTGTCTGGCTTTATGGGGATCTGGGAATTCGAACTCAGGTTGTCCCACCTGTGCTCAGGTTCCTAGGCATATGCAGCAAGTGCTGCCCCACTAGGCCACCTCTCCAT
Organism: Mus minutoides; assembly: GCA_902729485.2. Lineage (NCBI taxonomy): Eukaryota > Metazoa > Chordata > Mammalia > Rodentia > Muridae > Mus > Mus minutoides. Next base: position 354,707 of record LR750370.1, on the reverse strand, counting down.
CTCTGTGAAATGCATTTCATTCATAGAAATCAGGCTACTGACTTGTGGGGAGCAAATATAAGGTTATCCTAAAGACTCATGCCTGTAGCTATGTGTACATGATAGGGTGAAATCGGGGGTTGAGAATAGCTATAGGACAATGGTCAAATGGCAAATACCTGGATTTGCAAGCTAGGACCTTGGATTATTTAAACTCACACCCACTGAGCATTATCTGAAAAGCACCAAGCCTTCTGTTCTTCTCACACCACTGCAGGTCCCTCTGCATATTTATTTTCAATGTGCCATTTCCTAGTTCAATCTTCTTGGTATTCCTGCTCTTTCCACTGGGAAGAGCTTCCTTTTTCATTTCATTAGCATTCATTTTTTGCATCTTCTCTAGGAACAATCCAATCCAGCTCTTGACCTCCTAGATTGTAGATCTGGATGCCTGCAGGACATCTTCAGATGGAACTTTACAGACAACTTAAATTTACATGTTGAAAGCTCATTCTCATAGCACTGACACCCAATACCAAGTGCCCTAACCCTTGACAATCTTATCCTGTGGGCTTAAGTATTGCTTTCTAACAAGAATGTTTAGAAGGGATATTTTGTTTAGGAAGGGATATTAAGCTATTCACGGTTTCCCTCTAGTGCCTCATGCAGTGAAAGGGACCAGCAATGTCTGCAGTATGTCAGGCTCGCTTTCCTCAGGGCTATCCAGTGGTAGCTCACCACCTTTTATACCCTACATGGATAGCCTCAAGTACACAGTGAAGACAAGTCACCTCTGCCTTCCTTCCCTGGTACTCTATCCCAATGTCTGGACTTCCAGTGACTCTTTTTCAAGTAAATCGCCATGCCTTTCAGCTTTGCCTCCGAGCTCTCTCTACCTCTGGCTCTTCTCTCTCACATCCTACTAGCATCATCTTCCAAGAACACGGAAGAGCCTTCCAAGGTCCTCTCCACCTTCATGACTTTGCCCTCTCCTGAAGCCAATTAGCCTTTCCCAGCATGCAATTCTGGCACTGTCACCCTCTTTTCTGAGCAACAAAATAAATAAAACTCTAACCATCTTTCTCTTGTTTGCTGCACCCAGATCTGAAATCCCCCTTGTGTTTGCCTCACAGTGTTCTTGTATTTAATTTGAGTGCTTTGAGGTAAGTGTGAATTACCATCTTTCTCTCCTTACCCACCCACAGGTAGTGGGCACCTCAGCCTTTTCCAGGACCTGTCAAAGCCCCACACCCTGCCCTCTCTTTCTTCTGGCTTGTCCCACTCACCTTTTAAGAAGCATCTCAAATGTCACTTCCTCACAATGCCCTGTAAACTCTAGCTGCTCCTTGTTACCTTCCTGATACTTTATCTGCCTCTGTGCCACTTGTCTGGCCGACTTCAAATTCAAAGGCGTGGGCCATGCTGAAGTTTTTCTTCACTACCCCACCTTCTGTACTGAAGAATTGGAAATGTAAAAGCTCTTTCGACGGTTGCTAATGAATGCCGTATGCGCCTACATTTACACTGCTTCCTCAGGACCCCACTTTACATTACCACATCTCCCTTACCTCCAAATCACAATTCTCTGCAGCTTTCTCTAATTAATCTGTGAGAATATAGACTATCATTACACTAATCTTTGGCCTCATGAGGGTTGAATCCTATTTATATTTTTCTTGTTTTACTAGCAATAATGGTGGTAAGGACTTACCTAGCAAATCTCTGAGATTTCCACTTAAGGAATTTGTTAAAGGTTAAAGAAACGTGTAAAGCCTAATTCTTAGGGCCTTTCTCCTCGTGGCTAAGCAGTTCTCCTCGTGTTACTCGTTAGCTTTCGGTTCTGGAAGACACCCTTTGCACGCCCGCTTTGTGCAGATTTCTCCAATTGTCTCCTTTTTCCTTCATTAAGCATGAACAGGAGAGCTGTATCCTTTCTGTTTTCCATTGTGACTTTCCCCCCACTCAAAGCTTGCTGACTTAGAACCTATTTGAGGAAGCCTTGGTCAAAAGAGAGAATGAGAGAAAGGAACTATTTTTAAACTTTCTCTTTCACTTACACCTAATACAGAGAGAATCTCTTTATGATTAAAGTACCTCAGTTTGGAACACACACTGTGAAATACATATGCAGCACACTGTGGTTATAAATACACTTTTCTTATCAGAGAAGAGAGCAGGCGAATCAGCCTCTCCTGCAAGGTCATATATCATGGAGACAGCGGGGTTCACGCAGGGCTGCATTATGTTACGAAGCCAATGGTTTAACATCGTCATCTATTTTGATTGACACCAAAAGCCTCTTCCAGGACAGTAAACATAAAGACGCTAGAAAAAAAACTCACTTACAAAATGGTCTGATAGACCCTGCTAATGAGTTTTAAAATGTGGTATAACAACTTAATCAAACCCGACAGCTCCATAAAAGAATTAATTTGGTCACTGGCTCTCTTTCCAAAAACGACTTTGCCGCTCTATTCATGAAGGTGAGAATTTTTCTGTGGCCCGGCATTCACAAGTACATTCAGAATGACATGACCCAAGGTGGGTCATGGCTTTCCTAAAACCCCTTGAAGCTGGTGAGATTGCAACTCTTAGGAGAGATGAACATCTTTTTCTTCAGTTTTATTCCAAAGAGAGAGAGAGAGGGTCTGCACCACAAACCATGAGCCCATGGTAGAGCTTTCAACCCAAGTGACCTGTGTTAAATTTTGCAATCAGCAATCAGCATAACACTGCAGTGTTCTTTTGGGCCATGGGTAGGAGGGAATTTGATACTCTCAGGAATGTTCCAAGACCATGGTAGCCATGCTGTTCAGAGTCTAAGGAAAGATGGACTTGGGACAACTACCCACTGAGGCAGCTGTGGTCTCCTTTGTTTTCTGCCAGCCTTTGGGCCCAATCTCTAGGTGAGATGATTAGAAAATTGACATTGCTCCCGGTATAATGTGTGGCCTCATGGCCATGCAAGTGGCTCATGGGACACATGTCCTTCCCATCTAAGCTAAACCCCAAATATTGGCTATGGCAACACTACACATAGTGTTTGAGTCAGCTTTAATGGAAGAAGTACACATGGTCATTCATCTCTGCAGCTATCGGAAGGACTTGGACTGAGGACCATCACACTCATTGGTTAGCCTGAATGCAAGTACAATGGTCTGCAAAGCTTTGTGTTCTCTGACACGATGACTCGCCCTCAGAAAGTCACCAAGAGGCACGGAACTGGCAGATAGTGGGAATGGGAGAAGAGGAGGTTCAGAATCCCTGTCACATCCCGTCTTACCACCATCAATACCTGCTCTGCTAAAAGTACTTCCTCTTCCCTTCCCTTCTCTCTCCCCTTCCCTCCATTTCCCTCTTGTCTTTCCTCCCCATCTCTCAACACAAGAAAGTATAGATTAGATGCATTAAGAACTGTGAGCACACACTTGTGGTCTCCATTTTGAGTATGCAGTGCTTGCCAGCTTTGCTCTGCTGTTTACAATAGTTATACTGCTGTCATCTGGGAGCCTATTGACTCAGTAAGGGAAAGATGAGGTCTGTCTGGTTCATGATGTCACTATCAGCAGCTAGCATGGAGCCCAGAAGGAGCTGAATATGTGGGGGAGGATGAATAGAGCAACCACCAGACATGGCTCTCCTGGAAAGCTTGTGGTCTTTTTTTAAAGATGGTAGGTACAGCTGTCCCCCACCCAGCATTACAGAGAAATGGAGGCTTGAATCCTAAGAGACGAGGGTTCAAGGTTACATAGCTAACAGGGCCGAATCTTGAATCTCTGTATGGTAACCTCAGTCTAGACCAGTTGGAGTCTCCATTTTAGGTGGCTTCTGCTTTGAGGGCTCCTCTGTGGCACTGTATGTGGACTGTGGGCTCATACGAGGTAGAAATTCCATTTCATCTCTCAATCAACAGTGTGTGTTTGGTGCCCACTCTGTCCCAGCCATCGCATAAGGCTTTCAGTGGCAAACATTAAGGAGCCATGTCCCTACCCTCCAAAACATCTGCCAGCTGATACCTTCTGAGTGTTTTGAATATGTGAACATGTGAACTTCACACATGTTTTGTGATTAGAAGGTTTTATGTGTGCAGTTACAATAATAATCAGGTTATGTGGAAGAAAGAGCAAAGGGATTGGTTTTCCATCCATTGACTATTGCTCCCTTAACATAAGGACTTATAACTATTGTTATGTGGTTTTAACCATGTTTTACATATGCTTGGAAGCATGTCCCTGAGGTGACTGGCAGGAGCGAGGCCAGGTGGCTAGAATTCCAGGACCAGCTGTGTACAGTTGGATGCAGACTATCATTGGTGGGAAGATGGAGATGCAGGCAGCCAGCTGATTTTCTATCATCCTTTGCTCTGGCATTAGTGTCTCCACAGGCTTCCCAGTGAGAAGAGAGCCTGCCACGGTGTGAGGTTGGACTCATACCAGGGCCCTGCAGCAGGTGAGACCACCACCAATGGACAAATGGAAAGGGCAGCTTCTGCCAGGAGACCTGGCTTTTAGAATCTGTACCAGGACATCAGAGTTTCCAGAGGGGTCAGTGCCAGGGATGTCACATGAGTACCCAGAGACCCTTATGGCCTGAGAAGTCTGGGTAAACTAAGGAAGAGGCGGGGACCCACAAAGTGCAGAGTACAAAGCAAAGGGGTGTTTGTTTGTTTCATGATAGAGACATAAACTTGGAAATGACAGAAAATCAGGTAGAAAATCCGTGATGGGGGTTGGGTTTTACTGCAGGATTGTCAGAGTTTGTAGGTTTCCATGTTTGATAAGAAAATGGAGGACTGCCTGGGACAATCACACAGACAGGGCACAGAGGCTTAGGGTTCAAAGCTGGGAGGAGCTGCATGGAGAACTGTGGGAGCCCTAGAGTCTGTCTAGTGTTGGTCTCAAATACCCAACCTTGTATGCAAAGTGCCCAGCCAGGCAGCGCTAGAATGTGGAAGACCCTCCCTTCAATGTGCACGGAATGCCTTATATGATCCTGACCCTCTATGACGCTCCTAAGCAGAACCCAGCCAGCTAAATTCAAAGGGTGGCAGCCCTTTGAATTCTGTAGCAGGCATGATGCCAACGTTCTACGTTGTATTGTTATTTTACACTAAAGAAATAAAATTATCTGTAATGCTAGTTATGTTTGGAGTTAACAATCTTAGATTGTCTCTAGCATCAAGTTCTCTGTGAACAGCATTTAAATAAAACCTCATGACAATTAAACTGTGTCCTTTTGACAGTAGACCCCGTGACAGTAAGCCCTGGCAGAGGACAGTGAGCTGAGTTACCTCAGTACCAAGCACAAGGAAGTGCAGAAATGGATAAACCAAACCTAGCTCCTTTACTTGCATTCTGGGTTATCATGACAACTTCAATTCTTAAGTTTAGAGTTTTGGAATGTTCCCAGAGACATCTTTTAAATCCTCCACTCTCTCAGAGTTATCCATCGGCAATCCAGCGGCATCGAAAGTTCCGTGACTAATATGTGTGAAATGTGTGAAGATGAAACTCTCTTTTGTAATTATACACTGCAGAATATGGAACAGCCTCCGCCGTGTGAATTACCTACCTGGGGACAGCATCTGAAGACTCTGCCCTGCATAAGTAACAGGCAGCCTCTTACAGGGGGAGGCGGTGTCTCGCGTGTGGAATGGAAATTAGTTTAGAATCATTTCCATGCAACATTTTCTTGTAACTACTTAGATCCAGTGGCTATGAAAGGGGAGTAAACTCGCACAGCTGGCTCTTTTCAGACAGCGATTCAATTTACTCTTGCTCCAGTGTGGTAGGAGAGAATAAAAGGTTAGAATTACCTCTTGGATTCCATATGGTATCGCTCTGGATGCCTAAACAAACGGAAGACAGGCGGTGTTCCCAGCTTTGATCTTGAGCGGAGCAAGAGACGTTTCCCTTGCAGTGTGTTTTATCTGGCCTCCAGTGACTGCTTATCATTAAGTAAGGAATTTACAGAGGGAATTTAATCCTTTACACACAGACATTGTCTTGTGACTTTTCCAGATATTACCCCAGTTCTTAAAAAGGCAAGACTCCATTTAATTTTGACCTGGTGTGGAGATATATATACTTTTGAATTACACACATACAGCTTGGGGAACTGGCTTCTCACAAGGCAATTCACTTAGTCTGAAGCCAGGTATGCATTTGTACATTGGCAGTTTTCTTAACTGTGGAGACAGACACACACACACACACACACACACACACAGATACAGACACACACAGACACACACACATATATACATACACACGTACATAATACATACACACATATCACATATATACATATACATACAGACACACACATATATATACATACACACATGTATATACATATGTACATACACACCCATATCACATATATACATACACATACACACCCATATCACATATATACATACACACACATATATACATACACCCATATATGTCACAAGGGGCTAGGTTGTTGGTTCAGTCAGCAAGCCGCCTGTTGCTGCACAAGCATGAGAACATAACTTGGATCCTCAAAACCCACATTTAAAATGTTGGGTATGGTAAAATGAACTTGTAATTCTAGATTGAAGGGACAAGCACAGAAGCCCTAGAACCCACAGGTCTTCCAGCCTAGTCTAATAGGTCAGCTCAGGTCAATGACAGACACTGTCTCAAAAGATAAGATAGATGGGACCCCAGGATCAACATCTAAAGCTCACTTCTGGCCTCCGATGCATCTTCACACATGTGCATATGCACCTACACACACGTGTATATACAAAGAGCATGCAAATACACACACTATATGTGTATATACAAGACACAAAACTGAACCCTCTCCTCATTCTTACATATACAATTTAGAAGCATCAGTGCCTTCAATACTGTGCCATAGGCACGTTGCCATCATCCTAAGCAGAAGCCGTGTGGCTGCCGAAGGACAACTGTCCATCCCCTCTCCCCTCAGTCCCCACAAACCACTAGTTTCCCTTGTATCTCTGTAACTTTGACTGTGCTGGGTCACTCAGTGGAGGAGGAGGAGGAAGAGGAGGAAGAAGAGGGAGAAGAGGAGGGAGTTGATACAGTATTTGTCTTTCTGCTTCAGGATTGCTTTATTTAGCATGGTTCCAGAGTTCATACATGTGGCAGGGTGATATCTGAGTGTCTTTTCTGTCTAAGCCCAGACGTGCACCACTGTTGGGACATGCACACACACACACACACACACACACACACACACACACACACACACACACACACATGCGCGCATTCTGTTCCTCACCCGCCAGGGGCACTGCAGTAATTCTCTCCATTTGGCTATTGAAGGAAACATTGCCACTGCCACTGGCCTGCAAGCGTCTCCGTGAGCCCAGGCCATCTTTGGGCCTTACATCTCCAAGTGGGGTTCCCAGATAGTGTTGTCAGCTGATATTCAAATCATTGAGAAACCACAAAACTACAACAGTGTAGTTTTAACTCAGAATCTGTTAACTTGGAAAAACACATATCTATCTGTTCCCCTTGACCATGAGACAGGGCATCTAAAACCATCAGTGGCTGAAAAGCACATCTGTGCATGTCGCTCAGGGCTAGGCTAGGCTACTCTTTTGGCCTGGGTTGTAGAGAGTTAGCTGGTCAGTTGGGTGCTGAGTGTTTGCAGACATTCTTGGTTGTATGTCTGGTGTATGTCAGGCACTGTTCAGTCACTGAAGTGACTGAGTCTACAGTCTGTGAGGTCCAGCAGACCAACCTGGTATTGCTCTGTGGCCATGAGCTGCTGAGAACGCTCGTGCACAGGTACCTTGCTAACCTAATCCTGTATGTCCCATTGGCCAAAGAAAATCAACTGCCAAATCTAGAATCACTAAGGAGGACATCAAAGAACGTGGCTATGGAGAGACAGAAAGAACCCCCAGACCATCACTGTGGCTACCGCACCTTGTATGTGACCTGATTGCAAGTTCTGACAAGCTCTGGAGTATCTGGAAAGAGACCTGGATGGTTGGAAACAGGAGTCTTAAGAGGAAGTCATAGGCTTAAAGATACGTAACCTGAGCAGTGTCAGCACACCAGGAGACAGGGCGAGGAGAGGGTCACGTGTCCCCTCCAGGTAACTAGGGAAACCTGGCTCGTCTCTGTACTGGGATGGAAGTGAATAGAGGAATTGTGGCAGGAGGGAGGATGGCAGAACATGAAAGGCAGCTGTCAGCTGAGTTCCATGGGCAGCAGCATCTGGACAACATCTGGACAAATGGCATCCTTTTGTTCTTCATGTGATAGGAAGTTGGCCTCCCTGCTGGGAATTTTTTCTCTCCAGGGCTGTCTTTCAATCCTTGATTCTGATGTCTCCTCCTGACTTGTTATAGGTGAAGCTTCCTCCTGAGAAAATCCACCCAACCACCAAAAGCTTTCTTCCTAGTCATAGGATTATTGTCTTAGGATGAATTGCCAATTTCCTTCATGGCAGAAAATACTAAAATATTTTAATAGAATAGCCTTTATCCCCTCACCCTTTACTGTTCTAATTTCTAGACTGGAGCTGGAAGCAGTGAATGAAGGGGCTGCCAGCCAGTGGTGGTGGCTACAGTGAGAGCATCAAAATATTCTCTCTGGATGCTCAGAACTACAGTCTCTTCATATCACCGTGACATGAGCCTGTTGGCTCGTTTAGTGTGTCTTTCTTCTCCAGCTCCTAAGCCAGGACCCAATGTACATTCTATGCTTGCTATTTAACAGTATGTGGGCAGATGGCCCATGGTTCAGAGACATGGCATTGCCAGGTGTAGGTACACACCATCTCGGTGTTCAGATATGCAGGAAGGAGACCTTAACAGCTCTGAGTGTCTTTCCCTCATCCCTTAAAGCAGAATCCAGAGATGGTGTCCACTGAGCCACATGGCCTGTGGTCTCCTCTGTTGGAAGGCTCCATGTGTGACAACTGTCTGAAATATGGGTCTAGAACACCTGGAACATGGACTGAACACTCAGCAGCTCCCATCCTTCGAAATGTTAAAGATCACTCTAGCTCCCCTGTAGGATTTCCTGGGCTCTTCTAAGCAACTGCAGCCTGGAGACAAGCTGACTCCCCTCACAGTTCCAAAAGAGATGTGAGAAGGAAGCTGATCTGCTGCTCTCTTGCCAAAGAAATCTGCACACTGCTCAGATGCCAGGACCCTGGGGAGGCTGAAAGCCCTTCACTCCCAACAGTCTGTGCTGATTAGAATGGTGCAGAAGTTACCTTGATGTCTGAGCCTCAGCTGCAGGCCTCTAAGAAGCAGGGTGTAGAACACCATAGAACTTCCTGGCAGGTAGATGGCCCTTTGTCTTATCTGCTAGCCATCCTCAAGTATCTTCAGTAGGACAATGATAATCAGAGCTAAGGTAAGCTCTGTTGCTGGGCGTATTGAAGCTAAGGGCAGAATTAAGAGGCACAGATATGTTATTTTCTTTGTTTATGTGCCTTGTTCCTTCTGGCTTATACAAGGGCATCCACACATTCAAACTAGAGATTTGCCCCCCCTCCAAATGTTATTGAAGAAACACCACCACATTAGGTCCTCGAGTAACAGAGTGTTCCCGTGCTGCCAGGGCCAGAGGAGCCATTACCGATGTCCCCTGGGCAAGCGGCCAAGGCACTTCTATTTTATACCAGACTCTAAGTGACTCCGGAGCTTTGGAAAGTTTAGGGAGCAGAACTTGAGTGCAATCTCCCATTTGCAATTTGCATAACTCTATCTTAGGCTAATTGAGCTTGTTTTTATTTTATTTGTTATGTGAACATAATATTTTATTTCCACTTTGCATATGAAGTCATTTTTATGTTTTCTGTGTATAGCAGACTGTACTATATACAGTGTGCCCTCTGTATAGTCACACGTCTGCAGATTCAGTTGACTGTGCTGCAAAAGTATCTGGAGGGAAATTCAATGTACTGGACATACAAAGATTATTTTATAAAGATTTTTTAAATTATGTGTATATGCTGCCTATGCCCTGTACCACCCACTGCCCAAATCTACTTGCCCTTGAGGGTTGGAGATGACACACCAAAGCAAGCTCATCTGAACGCTTCTGCAAGCTCCTTTAATACCCTTCACCCTTGCCCCATTGGTCTCAAGAAAGCATCTCTTCCAAACAGCAGTTCCTGAATGGCTGGCATGATTTGCATCAGCAATCCTTGGTCTCTCAATTAGGTCTTCAATTAGGTCCTCCTGAAGGAGTTGTCTTTGCAGCTTCACAGCACTGCTCCCCCCAACACACACACATTCACACACACACACACACACACACACACACACACACACACACACACACACAGCCATTCCTCCTACATTCCTACAAGTATGTAGTATGTCTCTGTGTGTGCATGTGACTGTAGTTGCCTACAGAGGCCCTGGAGCCATTAGAATCTGCCCAAAGTGGCTACTGGGAACCCAATCCAGGTATGCCCTCTGCAAACATGGTGTACATTTTAAACTATTCCCAAGAAATATAATGACAGTTATATTTGTATAGCATATACATTGTTTTAGATATTGTAAGTAATTTAGAGATTCTTAGAATTATGGGAATAGACCTTATGCAAATTCTATACTATTTTCCATAAGAAAAGAACATCTGTGGATTTTGGTATCTGAGAAGTCTTGGAATTAATTCCCCCATTCATCCCAAGTGAGGATCCTCAGGGTTTTGTATGTAATGTTCATATTTTATAATATAGTGATGAAGGGAAGTACATTTTAACTCATATATAGTAAATATTGCTTACATACAACGTAGTAACCTAAGTGCTTTATATGCGTTAATCTTCACAGTGACTTTTTTCTTTTTTCCATTTTTCATTTGTATGTGCATAGATATCTGCGTGTGTATGTGTGTGTATATACACATGTGAGAGTATTATGAGTATATGTGCATAAATGTATGTTTGTATATGTGTGTGACCATGTGTGTTAGTGCATATATGTGTATGCATGTATGTGTCTCTTTGTGCCTGCATGTGTATGCCTTATGTGTATGTTCATGTGTCTGTGTGTGATTGTGTGTGACTCTGTGCATGTGCATATTTGTTCAGGCATATGTGCATGGGTAAGTGAATCTTCCTCAATTTCTCTCATATCCTTGAGGCAAGGTCTTTCAATCTAACCCAGCTATGGCTTATCTCAGTAGGCAGCTTGCTCCAGTGTCTGCACCTTCTGAGGCTGTGATTACAAGTATGCCACACAACACTTCTCATATACATGGGTCTGGGGCATTTCAACACCAGTCCTCATACTTGAGCAGCAAGTACTTAGCCAGTAAGCCAACCCTCCAACGGTGACTTTTGGCAGAAGTGATCTTATTTATTACTGCCATTTAACATAATCTCACAGAGTAGCTAAGTCATTGCCCAAAGCCCCACAGCTAGCAACCGAGAAGCCAAGGCTGCCACTCAAACCTGGCGACTCTGCTGATAGACAACTTTAACTGCCACACTAGACTGAGTCCCATGACCAGACACTTGAGAAAATTTGACTGGACAGAACAGAATTACTAAACCATGGGGGAATAAAGTACCTGTGGGAAAGGGGCAAAGCCTTCCCTGTGCTGAGATTTTTTTGAGCCTGCTGCTAATTAGGCCATCTATCCATAGCCCCTGGGGTATTTGCTGATTAATGCTAAGCCTGGAGGAAAACAGACTCTGAAGAACCTCAGTGGGCAGCTGCTGAGGAGAGAGTAGAATCCAGGGAATTCCAGGCCAGCCCTTGCTCTAGAAATGAAGCAGGGGAGAGCTTGCATGCTTGCATCTAAGTACCCCCAAGAATGAGAGACAGCGGAGGAAGAGGGCAAGAGCCAAGGAGATCTTCATGTTTCCCCATAAAGACTTACGGTGACGTCTGCTTTCCTGTGTTCCCAGCAAAAGCTGAAAAAGACACGTCTGAACTGTCCAGTCCGGCCCTTCTCAAATCGGTAGCCATTGTAAGCAGGTACGAAGCATTCTGTGAGAATCTGGCTCGGGTGGGCTTTAGATGAAGTTCCAGTTATGGGTAAATAAAGACTTTTATAATGGATTTTAAGGCTAAATGGTTCATTCACAAACATCCATGTTTGGTTTTGATGGCGGTCTTTGTTAGGGTTTTATTGCAATGGAGAGACACAATGATCACAACTCTTATAAAGGAGAACATTTAGTTAGAGTTGGCTTAGAGTTCAGAGGTTTAGTCCATTGCCATCATGGTGAGAAGCATTGCGGCACGCAGGCAGACATGGTGCTGGACAGACAGCCGAGCATTCCACATCTTGATCTGCAGGCAGCTGAAGAAGATTATGTGTCTCACTAGGCATAGCTTGAGCATATGAGAGCTCAAAGCAGATCCCCACAGTGACATATTTCCTCCAACAAGGCTTTGCCTCTTGGAGGCAAAGAGTAGTTCCCCTCTCTATGAGCCACACATTCAAACTGTGGGGCCATAACTATTCAAACTAACACAACGACCCAGGGTGTCCTCCACACGATACACAGTGTAGAAGAACACAGGAGAAATAAAAAAGTGAGCCCTCTCTCCTGAGGAATCTCACAGTATAGTGATAAAGGCAGAGTGGAAACCTTGGTGACTCAACAGAATTCTCCACACACTTCCGCATCACTGTGCTGGCTACAAAGGAAGGACGGGCATTTAAAACACTCAGGGCTGGAGTCAACTCTGGGAAAGCTCCTTCAAGAAGAGGACTTGTGAAGTAGTTAGTTACCTAGGCTGCTCTGGGAGGCCCAAAGGGGCCAGTGTGTACACACAAGGTCACAGGGCACAATGAGCCCCACAGCTTGCCTTTGCATCAGGAATACACAGAACAGAGCCTTCCTGAGCTGTAGCATTCGATGGAAGAGTCTCAGATAGCCCACACCAGGCCCATGTGTCTATATGACCAAGCCTCTGTTTCTGGAGCCTTCTGAGAGATGCTGCTTGTTGATTGGTCAGAACAAGGAAGTCAATGTTCCTTGACTAGTCACTATGCTCCAAGTATGGGGCTGGGTGTTTTCTGCTTGAAGACTGCTCATGTCTGTTTAGTTGGGGCTGCTGGCTCCTGTTTCGCATAGCTTCCTTTACTGAACTCCCTTACCTAACCCAACCCTAATTATTTCCTCTCCTCACCCACAGGTGGGTTTTTTGGTTTTGAGTGTTTAGTTTCATTTGAAATGGGTCTCACAATGTAGCCCAAGCTGGTCTTGAACCCATGATCCTACCTCATTCAGCTTTTTCCTACAATTACGGAGGTAGGGTGCAGCCATATAGACATGACCTGTTTTCTCGTTGCATTTGGATACAATGTCCTTCTCAGCCAGGAAAGCTGTCCCTAAAGCCCAAGGCTGTTTCATACTCCTCTAAGTGGCTTGCTCCAGTCCCAGCTGCCACTCATCCCTTGGGGACTATTATGGTTATTTACACTGACAGTGTGACTCACCCCATAAGTGAAAGGATAAACAGTTAATGTTCCAGCTCTGGCAGCAGGCTGGCTTCTCTGGGATGCCCTGAAGACTTGCCTTGGAGAAGACTGTGAACATCTCTCTTTCGACTGAACTTTAACTAATTAGTCAATCAACAATTTGGCAGGTCAGTCAATAGGAAACATGTACGTGAACGAAATTGATCACACTTCATTTCCCATCGATTGTCAGGGCAATTGTGGATGGAGTCATAAGCAGGGGGTCATTACCTGACATTCTTGGGGCTGTGCTTCCACATCCCCTCTGCTCACTCAGACCCCAGGCTGATTCCTAAAAGCCAGAGTCTTTAGCTCGCACAGAAGAAAGCAGGATAAAATGTTTACCACCTTCTGAGATGTAAGGTAAGGATGAGTATTTTCTGTTTCATAATTGATGCGGCTGCAGCCACATAATCCCCTAACCTTTTCAGCAGCTCAGATGCGGATGCTGGATTTTAAATCGAGTGATCCATTATACATCACTTACTCCCACATCTATTACTGTTTCACCGGCCAAATGACAGGCTTCCCATCAGGGCCTTTCCTGGTGTGGGGCTCTGCAACTTTATGCCGGTGGATAAACGTGTAGAACTTCACACATGGCTGATTTACAGGCAATTAGCAGGAAGCAATGGCAGATTTAAGGTCGCTTTTTTTTAAGTTATGAATAAAGAATGCATGGAGAAAGATTGCCTCCTCCCACCCCCTGCCACAAAAGACTCAGAGTGATCCGAGCAATGAATTTGGTGACAGGAGCTACTGCCCTCTCAGAAGATGCTGTAGAAATGGAATATATCCGGGACTGCTGCGTCTGTCCGTTTCTAAGCCCACTCCCAGTCCAGGTTGGTAGAGCTCTGTGCCAATAGACCATGAAGAAGGCGGGGCCACACTCAGAGTCACAACCATGACCTTGTTCCCTCTTTTCTTGCATCCTGGGACCTGGTGGATCCTTATGCAAGGTCCCCTGAGATCTGGTCATATGAGACATGGAACCTTGTAGAAAACACAGCCACTGTGCATAATACATGTATTTTCTCTCAGTGATTTGTAAAGTGGAAAGGATATAGTGTACCATTATAGAAAACTAAGGTTTATAAATTAGACTGCTCCCACTCAGATTGTACAGCTACACCATGATGAACCTGGGTTTACACTCTAGATCTACAGGGCCAGATAAGCTTTTGCCTAAATGCCATGTCTACAATCAGTACTTGGAGGCTGACCAATTTACCTGTGTGTGTGCACACCCTTTATTCTCCCAACACTTGAAACTTTCTATATGCCAGTGTCATATGCCAATGTCAGTACTGGGTACTTGAACTCATGGTATTAATGGAGATTCTCACGCTTGCTATAAGAAATTGGTCACACACACACACACACACACACACACACACACACACACCTCATTGTGGAGCCTGAGAAATGTGATCTATAGCACTGCAGTTCAGAAATTCAAGAAGGCATGTGGTGTTATCAGCCCAAGGGCTGAGGACGAGAGGAGCTGATTGTTTCAATCCTAGAACAAGGCAAAAGAAAATGAGACAAGAAGGTTCCAGACAATACCACGAGCCAGAAAGAGTCAACCAGAGAGCTATGGGTTAATCTACCATATTTAGCCCACAGATCCAAACACTAGCCCCATCTGGAAACACCCTCAAGATACCCAGGATTGATGCATCCCCTGGAATGTTTGGTGGCTCAGACACCCACCATGAACCCAGAGTCTATTGGGAAATCACTAACTGGGTTGGAGTGAGGGTGCTTTCAGAATACAGAGAAGGGATATCTACTTCACTCTGGGGGAAAGATGGAAGTTTCAAGTCTTTTCTAAGGATATGGCACAGGCCTCAAGGGCAAACAGGGAGTGAACCAAATGGAAGAATTTCTTAGGCAGAGGGAACAGCACATAGAAAGGTGCTGATAGGGGAGGCAGTTTAGCAGGCAGCCCATGAGCTTAGCTTGCAAGATGGAAAGGCAAGAGGTGGGCAGGAGAGCCTTAGAGAGGTTCACAGAGGAGCTCCGAAGCTTACAGGAGGCCTCATCCCAAGCCAGGCACCATCTATAGTTCCTGAAGGCATCGGGATACGCTTCATCCATAGCCAAGCTCAAGATCCCCCTTCCCTCCTGCAGACTGAATGGAAGGCTTGCCTGGGGTAACACCAACCACTCCTCAAGACAATGCCTACTCTCTAGCATCCATGAATGATGACCGCCCAACCTCTGTCCCCCACCTGCACATAAAATGTCATGTACTCTACATGGCTTTGCCAAGGTCACATGATATTCTCAGATCTGGGATCGGAGTCCAGGCTTCTTGTCCCAACCACTTTTGTCCCAGAATTTAAATATTAAGCCTCTTTGTGTGTCCTTTCCCCTGACTTGACAAATTCACTGGGATGCATGTCCCTGGAAATTACATCTATTTCTTCCCGACATTGTTTCACAGTGGAGAAATTAGTACTGTTCACAAGCCTTTGAACTGCTACATCCATGGACAGACTGGAAAAGGGACAAATGCTGAAATTAGGATCTTCAACTTCTTATAAGTTTCCTTTCTAAATGGGTGAAAGAAATGTACTGGTGATTGTTTCAAAAAAACAATGAGCAAAAGCCTGGTTATTAAAGCCTCTTGTCTCTGGATGGCATAACAATTTAAAAGGGCGGGGAGCCAGCAACCATGTATCTGATGTGCTACAAAAAGAGGGAAAGGCACACTGGGCTTTCCTAAAATGTCACAGAATCACCTGATGAGCATGAAGGAAACAAGACACCCATCCAAGTGTCCACTGCATGAACTGTCACTAGGAAAAACTGAAGGATAAGAGAGGCAACGGGAGTCTCCAGCTCCGGTACAGGAGGGAAACGCTGGGTTTGGGGGCGGGGCTTGATGCAACAGGAAGTCTGATGGTCATTGTTTCCTTGAGCACCAGGATGTCCGTGGAGTGGAACAGATGTGTTTCCACAGGCTGTGAAAATGGCAGTCTTATTCTCCAATTAGTGTGGGTTTAGGGTTGAAAATTATGAATGTCCCTAGAAGCTATGAAGGCAGGACAGGTGTATGAGACCGGCCAGGAAAGGGTCCGGGGCACAGGGACAAAGGCCTGATCCGCAGGCAGTAAACCTGCTGCTGGGTCCCACGGGGCTATGAACACCAGGGATAGCACCCTGCAGAGGCTCTGATGCTTTGAGGGAAGCAAGATGCTCTTATGCTGTGTGAGTTGCTCAGTCCACTGTTTTATCATGTCTAGGGTGAGAGAAGGTCCTTTATGGAAGACTTGGTAAATCTCCGCTGTGTGGGAAGCTACAAAGACCCTGTGCAGAGAGGCACTACAGCCTAGTGCGGAGAGTGTGGGGACGAAGTGTGACTTTCTAACCCACAGTGTCCAACGAAAGGACAGGCCCAGCCTTTATTTGTAAAACAAAAGGCTTGACTCACCCTAAACTCTTTTCCAATCTTAATCCTGGTTATAGATACAAACACACTGTAAAAATCCCGTGATACCTCAACAAAGATGCCCATCAGCTGGGGCAGTATTTGTTTTGCTTTAGAATGTAGATTTTCCTACCCTTAGGCAACATAAAAGAGAAAGAAGTGTCTATCAGACTGCCTTCTCCTCTTTTCTGTTAGTATACAAAATAAAAGAAATAGTTGACTTAAGGTTTAAAAAAAAAAAAGAATGTCTGTGGTCATGGAATCTTCTTGCTCTTGGGCTTGGAGGGAGGAAGTCCTGCGTGGCATAACACGTAACTGAGAAGCCACCATCTCTCCTGTCAGCTGAAAATCTATCAGAGAATAGAAAGAGTTAGATATCCAAGAGTCTCCTCAAGAGTATGCAACCAAAGATCCCATCCCTCAGGGGTCCTTAGACTGCCACCAGTTATGGAAGTTAATTCTATAAGCTTCGGACCAAACTTCGGACCAAGCAATACACCACACACACACACACACACACACACACACACACACACACACACTTGCATTCACACATAATTAACTAATTAAAATGTCCTGCATTGGTCATATGTTGTCGAATATCCTTGAAAGTCATTTGACTTCTTGTCTTCTGATGACAATTAGGAAAAGTGACATGGCTGCCCCAGGTTGAGGACTGGTGAACACTAGCCAAAGTGCCCTGGGTCCTTCCCCCTCACCTGGGTCCTTCCCCCTCACCTGGGTCCTTCTCCCTCACCTGGGTCCTCCCCCCTCACCTGGGTCCTCCCTCTCACCTGGGTCCTCCTCCTCATGTGTTCACTGGCATTAGTCCCCTATCACTTTCTAATGTCTGATTTCACAGGCTGCCAGAAGGCAGAGACTGCAGAGCCACCCTGACTTACAGAACAGCAAAAAGATCACTTGACAGATGAGTGTGACATGTCAGAAGGGAGCCAGGGACTCAGGCTAAGAAAAGACTTGGGCGGCCCTGGCTCTGCCAACTGGACAGATGGCTTCTTCAAAGACCCCGGGAAGCAGTGAAGCCACATTAATTCTCCTGAGCTTCTGGGAGGGGAGCAAGCCACCCCTCCTTAAACTGTTCCATTGTGTAGAAATTGTATCCTCTGGATGACAGGGCAAAGGTTGGATCCGCCCAGACATTCCCAGTGTCATTTTTTAGGGGCAATCTTGGTATCACAGAACATTAAAAGGCATGTTATTTTCTTCACATAGGACCTATGAAAAGAGAAAGAGGTCCCCTTTGTCATCTGAGTGGAGAAAGGGGACATGGGTTTTGCTGTCACCACAGAAGTGCTTGGTGGCACTTGACAGGAGAAAGCTTTGTTCTCCTGTTTCCATTCTTATGACACTGAGATGGAAATCGCTTCAAAAGTGAGAACAGCAGTTATGGAAGCCTGCATCTTTATAACTGTAGAGGTAGCAAGTCAGAAGCAGTTTGAGCAGACCATCTGGAGCGTCATCCAGCTGCACACTGGTCGAACTTTCACTCAGAGCTTGAGAGGTAGCCCACCTCTGTGGACAAGTCAGGCCTAATCGCTTTGTTCTCTGTAGTCTATAAGTAGTAAAAGTTTCCTGACATGTCTGTTCTGATTACACTTGCAACCTTTAGGGTGTGCATTCTCTTCTGCTGAAAACCAGCCTGGACACCCTGTTGACTCAATCAGTGGTTGTTGAACGTACTTTGATCCAAGCATGGTAGTATGTGACCAGAATTCCAACAACTAGAGAAGGTGAGGCAGGCTGATCACCAGACTCCATGAGTTTGAGACCAGCCTAGGCAACATAGCCTGGTGTTTTGTCACCCAAACAGAAGGATGTGACAAATCCTCATAGCCACAGGAATTTAGGAGTGTCTGGTGTGTCATGTTGTCTGTCCAAATTCTTACCTTATTATTCCATGTATGTAAATGGAAAGGTCTTAGACTCAAGTTACAGAGTATTTGCACATGCTGGCCAGTATAACCCTTCAGCACAAACATTTAGACAATATTCTGCATGAAAATACTGTTAGACCAAGTTCATAGCACTAAAATAATGCAAGAGATTGAGCCAAGGATCTGAATTCTGCTGCTGATGAACTAACCGTCCTGATAAGACTGAGGCGGGCTATGTTAACAATTAGACTGGGTATGGTCTTCTTCATGGCCCTGTCTGCATTGAGGAAAAAGTGTCTTTCAGAGGATTACCCTGTCTTCATGTTGAAAATGACCTTAAAGTGGTTCTGAGAGGCCCTGGAGTGTGAGGAAGTTACATTTGTTTGTTTGTTTGTTTGTTTGTTTGTTTGTTTGTTTTGATCTTCCTGTAGGGGTTTATGCCAGTTACTTCAGGCAGCATTCCAACTTCCCCAAGCTTGGTGAAAAACCACAGAAGTCATAGGTTTGTAACTGCAACTTCTAAGAGCTGACCAGATGCAGTAAGGCGGGCCTCCGCAGGTCTCTCAGACCCACTGTCACATCTCATGACCCCCACCCCCACCCACTACTCCCATCCCCAATTATGAGTGCCCATGTTGTCTGAGAGCAGACACTTCAGGGGAGCTGTGGGTGGGGATTCCTCCAAGTGGCCTCTGTGTTTCCTGAGCTTTCTCCCAGCATGGCTGCCAGGCACTGGAGCTGAGGAGCTCAGAACAGAGGTGGTGTGGCAAAAGCCACATCTCACCAGCTCCAAGGTCACACATCACCATGTCCCACTGCCTGCTGTTGGCTGGGAGAGACACACTCAGATCACCTCATGTTGGGGCAAGGAGAACTAAGGACCATGTACTAAAACCAACAGTCCAAGCAGTCTCCTCCATCGTGTGACTGCAGTCACACAGTCCCTCCATCCCTAGCTAGTGACTTACGGGCTGGAGAGTGAGCCCAGCATCTGAACCAGCTAGGTCTGGGGTATATTGTTCTTCTAGCTCCATGAAAGCAGCAGCATTTCCCCCCCCCCCTCCACCACCACCCCTGCGCCCCCATGCTGCCCCCTGAGCAGCTTCTGGAACCAGCAGTATTCTCAGGTTGGTAATGACTTCATTGTAGTTTAGTACCACTGTGTGCAGCTGGGCTTCTGGAGGTGGCAGGTCTGTTTCCAGAGGCACCCTGAAGATGGGTGGTTGGCCGTATCCATTGTGCACAGAGCGGCATTGCTCACGCCTGCCTTTGTGCTGTATAACAGCGCCTGTTCGTCAGCGTGATCCATTACACCCGGCTTTCTACTTCTGTCTCTCTGTGCAGATTCCATTCCTTTCTCTGATTGCTTTTGCTTCTTAGACCATTACTCTAGTTGATGGTGCCAGGTTATCATTGGACCCCATCTCGCTCTCCAATAAGCCTGTGATTGATACTAATCTTCCTCGTGGGACACATTTTACGGGATGCACAGTAGAAGCCTCTTTCTAAATCTTAGCTTCTATATGCTGACAATTTACGGGGTTGTGCCTCTCACCCATGTCAGAAGGCTTCAGGGAAACTTTAGAATCGTAATCAGACCTCCTAATAAGAATATCTATGCCTTTTACATACAGACAGTCACTCCCTTCAGGCCGAGCTACACCCCCACACCTAGCCCAGTGCTATCTGGGCTGTAGCCAGCTCCTAGAAACTCAGCGTGGATCATTTGCCTTTTCTGAGGAGAGTGGAATTTTAATTATACTAATGAAAGCTTTCATTTGCCACCACATCCATAAAAACAGAAAATTAAGGTAGCTGCAGACACCTCACTGAAGGAGACGCCTTGCTGATAGCCCGCCTCTCTTTGGAAGATGAGCTGCTGAGACGTTTTTACAGGCACACAACGTAACCCTCAGATTAACACACCTCGGAGCTAAGACTTTCCAG
This sequence comes from Mus minutoides, assembly GCA_902729485.2. Classification (NCBI taxonomy): domain Eukaryota; kingdom Metazoa; phylum Chordata; class Mammalia; order Rodentia; family Muridae; genus Mus; species Mus minutoides. The sequence continues at coordinate 333,993 of LR750370.1, read as the reverse complement.
ACAATATTTTATGAAAAGTTTTGATTTCTCAGGAGAAATTTGTGCCTTAAGATAGGAAGCAAAGGCCATGCGCTGTTTGCTTGGGGCACTGTCAGGGTCTCTGTCTTTTAAGTGGCAGCATCCAGAAAATAGACTTCTAGGAGTCTAAGCCTTTAAACAGCCAAGGGATGAGAACCCGCTGGTTTACTCAGCGCTAAGGAAGTTTCTCTCTGTTTCAGTGCAGCCATGCAGCAGACCAGCAACGCTTCACAAAACTGGCTGTGCTTTATATTTTAATTTAAAATTTCCAATCCAATTGTATATACTATGGAAAATAAATGCACAAAAACTATGGTTGTTGGTTTTTTTTTTCAGTGCCAGGGGTGGTGGCACACACTTGTAATCCCAGTCTGAGTGGAGAAGTCAGAGCTATCCTGGAAGCTTGATGGTTAGCCATTCTAATCTCAATGAGTTGCAGGCCAGGGAGACACCCTGCCTCAAAAAAGAAGGTGAATGATATCCAAAGATGAAATTCTGAGGTTGTTCTCTGGCTTTTACCCACACATATGTACACAAGTGTACCTATACATATATACATGCACACGCTTGTACACTCTCGAGTGTGTGTGTGTGTGTGTGCACATGTGCGCGGGGGCGCACACACGCATACACACACACACACACACACACACACACACACACACAACTTTAATGACTTCACAGGCATCTTGTGGTCTGTATCTGAAAGTGGGCCCTCCTCAGGGCTGGCCTTTAGGAGGTGAGAAGCTACCTGTTTTTCTCATCTGATATGGGGATCTCAGAAATGTCTTTGCCATTCAAGGTCCAGAAACTACAGAGAACACATGGGCAGAGGACCTGCCTGTTCACCCAGGCTAAGGTACGACATATGCAGAAGGAACGCCATGCACACAGCTAGAGCATGCCAAGACCTGACCATCCCCAGAGCACCAGAACCCCCTCCCAAGCCTGTCTGGATATACTTGGAGACTCCTGTTATCTCCAAAGCCCATCTGCTGCGAATCACCTTTCTGTGTGTTCTCAGCAATGGTCAGATCGCCTTCATGGTCCTTCAGCTTTGCGTATGATTCACCGGCCCCTACCCTGTGGCTTCCACTTACTCAAGTCGTAAACATGGCAGTACTGGAGGGTGCTGGGAAAGCCCTGCAGATGCTGAAGTCTTTACCATCGTTCTGCATCCCAGGATGACGCCAAAACACCCGATTCCCCATCACGACCACTTAGGCTTGAGGATTCTCGCACTCGAATGCAAGTTTACTAGGTAAGAATCAGATTGTCTTGGGCACCTGAGTCTTTCCAGACTGGGCCATGGAATATCAAGTTCAATCTGGAAATGCCAGAAACCTGCGGCACATCTGTAGCCAGTGAGGATCAAGTGGTACTCAGAAGGCAAGGCAGGGGTGATAATCAGGGGAAAGTTCAGTTAAGGAAAAGTTCAGGAAAGAGAGCCAGCTGCCGGCTGCTGGCTGCCAGAAAAGACGGGCTGGGCAAAGTTAAGCGCTTAGGCTGCCGGGAAGATGGCTGCAGCTTCCTCACTGGTCAAAGCTTCCCAGCCCCACCTCAGTGGCCCCTCCCCTATGCAGGCAGCCTGTCCTTTCTAGTCAGGAGCCCTTGCCTACAGAGGCAGGGGCTTAACCTCTTTCAGCAGTAAGGAACCATAAATACTGGACTGTCAGTGGGAGACTCAGACTTATCTAGAACTGGTTCCAGGAAAGACCGTTGTTCCCCATATTTTCTGTTAGGAGGTGACATCTCACAATGAGGTGAAACTGGCTGGTCACTCTTAGCTTTGATCCTGACTCTGGGATGTTGGGTGTATCCCTTGACTTCCTGGGTCTGCTCTTTCTTCCATGGTTCCAATTGTGGCTTAAAGGTCATGTACCACCTCTTATCCATGTCATCTTTGTAGGAAAAAAGGGAGACTCTAGGACTTAGTCATGACTTAGGAGAGGCTCCCAGCACCTCCACCAGGGAAGGGATTCCTGCTCCTATCTGTGAGCACCTTGCATCAACCTCTGACACTCGCTGGCTGTCTTCCCTCTCTCTCCTGCCAGTCATACTGTCTCTGCAAAAGAGCATGGCATAGCTGGTAGCATTTGAGGTTATTGCATGCCTGTCTTTGCATGGAGTGGGAATTGATTTGTCTCAGGGGCCTCATTCCAGCCTTGGCATTGGCTTGTGGAGGTGTCATTGAGAGGGGTTCGGCAGGATAACCTTAACGACTCCCCAGAGAAGGGGGATACAGCCCCACGTCCAGGTTCCTGGGATTTGTGCCACGTGCTGGGCTCTGTAAGCCAGGGGCAGACAGCACAGCAGCTGTCAGCATCGGGCAGGCTCTCCTCTCCATCTTCCCAGTGCACACACAGCCTCTGGGAAAGGATCTGTTTGGTTGAGTCCTTTGTATCCTCAGCATGAAGAATGGTGCCTGGCACATAGCAAACTCCTGAAAAGTGCTTGTTTCAATGGAGACACAAATGGGAATGTGTTGGGTATGGGTATAATGCTATGAACGTGGCTCCACTTTGCCACCCCATAATGGATCAACAGTGACAAAAGTAGGGGGCCCAGGAACAAGCAAAGTGTCCAGGCCACGAGGTCCCAAGCACCCTGTGTTGTGTTTTTTTTTAAAGATAAGGGGATAAAAGGAATATGTTTTGGTGGAGGTGTGGTCAGGTATGGGGGAAAGGGGTGCCTCCCCTGGCCCATGCTGAGGCATCCCTTCCCTCTGAGGTACCAGCCACATGATGGTAGAGTATAGAATAGAGCTTATTTAGGTCATGAGGAGGGGAGTTGAGGGAGTAGAGACAGAGAAAGACAGGGGGTGGGGAGGGAGGGAGAGAGAGAGAGAGAGAGAGAGAGAGAGAGAGAGAGAGAGAGAGAGAAGGAGGAGAAGGAGGAGGAGGGGGCAGACATGAGCACATGGGGATGGGAATGGGGAGAGGCAGGGAAGAGGGTAAGAGTGCAAGGGCAAGGGGAGAAGAGAAAGGAGCAAGAGAGGGAGGAGGGGGCAAACAGCCCCTTTTATAGTGAGTCAGACATATCTGGCTGTTGCCAAGTAACTGTGGGGCGGAGCCTAGACAAAATGCCAACAGTAATGCTGTGACCCTTTAATACAGTTCTTCATGTTGTGGTGATCCCCAACCATAAAATTATTTTCATTGCTATGTCATACGTGTAATTTTGCTACTGTTATGAATCATGATGTAAAGAATACCTGATATGCAGGACATCTGATAGGAGTTCACTGTGAAAATGTCAATCAACCCACAAAGGGGTCGAGACCACAGATTGAGAACTCTGCTCTAGAATCAAGTTCAGCTAACACAGGGAGTGATGGCGTTGGGTAAGAGCTGCACAATGCTGGCGTTGAAGAAGAACAAAGACTGAAAGTTGGGCTGGGGTGGAAACAGGGTGGCAGAACCTAGAGCCGAGCGAGCGGAGCATGCGCAGCCCTGAGCTCAGGCTGGAGCAGCTCGCTGGGTTGGGACCTTCCCTGTGGGGAAGGAAGAAAGGCTGATCTAGGGATGCTGGAGGTAAGCTCAGCTCGCAGACAACTGTTGGTGAAGTCTCTGCCATCCAAATTGAACAGCAGATATAGGGCTGGGAGATGGACATTATTTTAGTCATGATAATGTCTTCTCAGGCTGGAAGAGAAGGCTCAGTCAATAAACTGCTTGCCACACCAGGGTAGGAACCTGAGCTTGATTCCCAGAAGCTAAATAATAAAAACCAGCCATGGTGGTTCACACTGTAATCCCAGTACTACGGAAGACAGGATGGCTGGATACCCGGCTGGCCAGAGTTCCAGGGCACTAAGAGATTCTTCTTGGAGTGGCAGAGGGAGAGAAGAGGAGAAAGGGGAAAAAAGGAAGAGAGGTGAAAGAAAGGGAGAGGGGTGGGGGAAGAGGAGAGGGGAAGGGAGAGGGCAGGAGAGGAGAAGAGGAGAGGAGAGAAAGGGGAAGGCCTGAGGAGGTAAGGAGTGAGAAGGGGTGAGGATGGATAGGGATAAGAATAGGGGAGGAGGAGGGAGGAAGGAAGAGTAGACATGGAGGACGGGAGGCGGAGGCGGAGGGGGGAGGAGGGAAGACAGGAGAAAGAGATGAGGGGAAGGAGAGAGGAAGGCAGGAGGGAGAAGAGAGAAGGGCTGAGGAGATAAGGAAGTAAAGAGAGGTAAGGAGGGGTGAGGATGGGAGAGGGATGAGAGGAAGTGAGAAGAGGGGGGAGGGGAAGAAGGGAAAAGAAGAAGAGGGGAGGGAAAGGGGGAGAAGAAAGAGGAGGAGAGGAAAAAGGGAGAAGGAGTAGAGGGGAAGAGGGAAGGGAAGGAAAAAGGGAGAAGGCATTTGAGAATGGCACCTGAAGTTGTCCGCTAGACTCCACATGCATGTGTATACGTGAGATCGTGTGTATACATGAGCTGGTGTGTATACCTGAGCTGGTGTGTATTCCTGAGATAGTGTGTATACCTGAGCTGGTGTGCATGCCTGAGCTAGTGTGTATGCCTGAGCTGGTGTGTATACCTGAGCTCATGTGTGTACCTGAGCTGGTGTGTATACCTGAGCTCATGTGTGTACCTGAGCTGGTGTGTATACCTGAGCTCATGTGTGTACCTGAGCTGGTGTGTATACCTGAGCTTGCATGCATACCTGAGCTGGTGTGTATACCTGAGCTCATGTATATACATGAGCTCACATGTATACCAGTGCATACTGACTGAACATGCATGAGTACGGCAGGGCACACACACACACAAATAATGTCTTCCAGTGTCTGGTGTGACAATGACCTGTACACCCATCCCTCATAAGCCTTATTTTTGAAATAAACATCACAGCAGCCTTAAGTGCAATTGAAAATGAGCCAGGCCAGCCCAATGGGGACTGTGGCTGTCAGGCTCTGTATTTAACAGTACCCTGCCCTGCACCTCCCAAACTGCCAGCTCCAAAGGAGACACAGTCCTTGAAGCCTCAAATTACTTAACCCCTGTGTGGTTTTCTTCTGAAACCTCAGTGTGTCCAGGAATAAGCACAAAGACAAAGGCCCACCTTGCTCTGCTGGACCTGGCCATGGTGACTCTCTAAGTCCTTCGCCTTTGACATCCCCAGTCTAGGGATACATGATTTCACCAGTAGATGTACAAATGATCAAAGCCTTTTCAAAGTAACAGGACATTAAAAGGGTCTTAGCATTGTCTGGTTAGAATTTAAACTGGATCAAAAAAAAATAAAAAATAAAAAACCTTATAGTTCTCTGAACAATGACGAATAGAAAGATGAAACCTACACTCTGCCACCTCAGATATTCATATGCTCGTTCATTCAGCCAACATCTGTTGGCCCTGTTCTGGGATTTAACCACTTTGTGAAACAGGGTGGACATGAATATTAAAGAAAAAAAAGTCACCATGCCTCCAGAGGAGGTGGCATGTGAGTGGCCACAACAGGGGACTCATGGTGGTGGATGGAAGTGGAAGAGGCAGGAGGAGCTAGCAGAATTCACCCCTGAACCACACGCCCTCCACCATTTGATAGGTAAGAAGAGGGAGCACTGAAGAATCTCAAGCTCAAAAGCTCATAGGCCGTTGGATTTTAACCCAAGGGGTCAGAAGCCGTCTGTAGAGAGCGAACACGTCTGACCTAGTGAGCCAGGCAGGGTGCTCTGAATGCAGGCTGGCCTCACACAGAAGCAAGGACAGGGCCTGTTTAGAGATGCTAGCGAGCATGACCCAGTGCAGGGGAGTTAAGGGTTACTGAAATAGATCAGTAGGAAGCAAACCTTTTAGAAACACAGGTGGTGGGTAGAGGGGAGTTCTAGATCACAGGGTTTGAGAGCTGTGGTCGGGAGCATCCTTCAGGAAGAAATGAGGACCTGCCCTCCATCCTCAGGCTACAGTAAGCATCGGCAGGTCAGGTTTCCTATCTCTTTGTATAAAAATGACACTTCCTACAAGCTGTCCCAGATTGCCCAAGAAGTATAATAGATCAAGACAAGTTTCCTGATCACACAGTCAAAAAGAAGTGAGCCTTCTTAATTGGTCATTGAAGTGCTGGCCTAAGGGCTTGGCCTTCAGACCTTCACTCTGCCAACATCTACACCTGTCAAGTTCACTAGGCAACAAATGAAGGTTTTGGAAGGACAAAGAGTCATGGGTGTGCCTCCTACCTAAGTTTCCAAGTGACTTCTGCCCAGGTCCATCAGGAGGCCTGTGGCTTAGCCTAAAGACACAGTCACTGGGGCTGGAGAGATGGCTCAGCCGTTAAAGGCTAGGCTCACAACCAAAAATATAAGACACAGTCACTGAAGACATATGGGGCCACACAGCCGAGTCCATGTGATGATTGATGGAAGGAAGCACCTTGCTATCCTACCTAAGTGAGGACCATAAATCTCACTTTCCCTCCAGTAATAACCTCTCAGTCTAGCACCTCATTTCAATGTGTGGTTGGGAAAATGAATTGATAAGCAAATGAAGCTTAAAATACCATGATCGAGTTCCCTCTTAGCACCAAATCTTACTTGTCTAGATTATTCTTGAAGGTTCCGATCTGACTTTGTCCCTTCCTACCTAAGGGAACAAAGTTTAACCCCAGCCTTTGATAACTGGATGACAGTTGCTTGTGTCGCCTGTTGGCCTGTTGCAATGCTGGGTGTTATGTCCACCGTGCCTTTCAGTGGGGGTAGGGGGGTGTTTCTACTGCATTCCTCCCGACTTCTAGACGGTTCTGCTGAGGTTCCGAGTCCCTGATCTCTCAGAAGCTGTGTTGTTGCTGTCTTCTTGGTTCTCCAAAATTCTAGCTTCTCCATGATTTCTAATTTTGGTATCACTTTTGTTACCAACCAGCCCCCCCTCCCTTGCACAGGCTTCCTCTCCTCTTCCAACTTTCTGACCACCTCCTTCTCTTCTCCTCCAGATCCTTCCCACCCCCATTTCATGTGCATTCTTCCTTCACCTCCTCGTCCCTGTCTTCTTCCTTCTCCACTTCTGTTGTGCTGTGAGACAGTCTCACACATCCAGGCTGATCCTCTACCCTCCACCTCTTAAATTCTGGGATTACAGCCATACACGGCTACACTCAGCTCTTCATCTGAGATGCTCTGCCAACCGTGACAGGCCTAAGATTTGTACCCATGCCTGCTGCCCAAACTGGGCTCCCTCCCATACAGTGCTGTACATTCACTGTCCTGGTCACTCGGGTTGATCTCATTCATTGACTGAATAAGACATAAGACATGGCCATCTCTTCTTTTGAGGAGTCTGTGTGTCATTGTACAATCCTTCCAATGTCTGAGTAGGGTTTAGCCTGAGGAGTGAAGACAGTAGTGTCCTGGGCAGCTGCCGGAGGGATCCCATTACATAAACAGTCAGAGCCAGAGAGCTGTGTGTTGAGCAAATGAAAAGGTAGGGGAGAAGAAACTTGTATTTCATTAACAGAACAGGTCCCTCGCTGGCCTGGAGGATGTCCCATGGCTACCAAGTGCTGGTTATCTTTTCCACTCTTTTTACTCAGCCACATAAAGAACTCTCAGTTCTCATGGCCATCAGCTCAGTACCTTCCCCGGCCTGGGTCATTGCCAAACGTGCCAGATTTGTAGAAACAGGCATGTCCAGCAACAGTCAAGATCACCTTAGGCTAATGAAAAGCAGCCTTCTAATTACACTAATCAGTGCATAGGGTCCTTATGTGGCCTGCCTTTCAGGGCGTGATTGTGTGTGTGTGAAGGCAGTTGTATCATGGAATTATAGGAAGACGGCAGGTGAGCCCAGATAAACTACCAACCACTGTATCAGCATCCGAGGGAAGAAGCAGGCTCTAGGATGTAACTCACCCTTCAACTGTGCACACTCATGGAGAACAAAGGAAAACCATCTGTTGCTTACCAAGAAAGTAAGGGACAAGAGATCAATAAATTATTTCAAGTATCTCCTGAACATCTGCCAAGCAGCAAGCACCAAAATGAAAAATTCCAGTCATTCATTGTGTAAGGACCATGAAGAAAACAAGCAGGACTCCATCAGCTACCTTCTGGGCACTGGCAGACATCTAAGAAGAAGGCTCTACAGGGCTCAGAGTTTTGGAGGGCTGGATTCAGAGCTTGCTGGCCACGTGTGCTCTGGCAGAACATGATAGCAACAGGAGCCTATGACAGAGATTCTTCATGGTAGACAGAAGTTAGAACAAGAAGAAAAGCCAACCCTCAGCCAGCTTTCTCCTTCCGTTTTGATCTCCTGTGAGGGGCCTTGGTCATGGGATAGTGCCTCTTAGGACCATAAGCAGGGGACACTCAGGACACCAGTTAGGGGACAGAGCCACTCAGGACACCTGTCACCAGACAATAACACTCATATTCAGTGTGACCCTTCCCAGTTAAACTCTCTAGAAACACCCTCACAGACACCCTGGCGTGCCTCACCCATCTCATGAAGGACTTTTAATGCAGTCAAGCTGACATTGAAGATCAACACCTGGCTCAGCACATACAAGTCAGCTGCATGTTGACTGAGAGTTCAACGGACTCCTACTTTGGGCCACTCGTTTAGTGTGTAATGGAGGGTACAATACATACAATCGGAAACTCAAAACAGGGCAAATTAGAAACAGGAAGGTGACAGGCACTGCCATGAGACATCTCCCCTCGCCCCTCAGAATGGCTACCATCAAACAGAGGGCAGGACACGCTGTCAGTGATTCAGAGAAGCCTTGTGCACTGCACTGGGAATGGACAATGTACAGCTGCTTGGGAAAGCAGGCTGGTAATCGGCCTCTAAGTTATAAACAAGATTATCAAATGATCCAGAAATGTCATTCCTGGGTTCCCCAGGAGACGCAAAGATATAAGTTCACATAAAGGCTTGCATTTGAGTATTCATAACATTTATGATAAACAAGAGATAAAACACAAATGTACGTGTGTGTATAGACATACACACAAACACACTAGTGAATAGATATACAAGTCAACTAGAGTGTGTGACCACAGTTGATGATTATGTTTACGATAAACAGCAAAACTAGGGAGATCTGGCTGGAGATAAAACCTCACCCAGTGGTCAAAGGCGGTGGGCAGGGAATGGACAGGGCCTATAAAGGGGCCTGGGGTTTCTTTTTAGAGTGATGGAAATATTCTAAAATCAGACCATGGCGATGTCCACCTTACTTGACTTTAAAAGCAGTGAACTTGTCCCCAGGCATTGTACCACACACACACACACACACACACACACACACACACACACACACACACACACGTAAGAGGTAAAGGCAAAAATCAGAAGTTCAAAGTCATTTTTGGTTACATAGTGAGTTTGAGGCCAGCCTGGGCTACATGAGACTCTGTATCAAACACTGTAATAAAATAAAATGGGTGAATTTTATGGTGTACAAATTATATCTTAATAAGACTAGATGTTAAAAAGCTCATTAAAATGCAATTAAATTAAAAGGGAATTATGGGCTTTCCCAGGCCTCCCCTTGAAGTTAATTCAGTGCTAGTTATGCTTATGAAAGATAAACAAAACTCCAATATTGTACTCTAAAAAATAAACTCGACTTCCCAGAGTCGGGAATTCTCTGGACCTGCTATCTGCTGAGTGGTGATATTGACCACAAGTTTACCCATGTGCGGTCCTTTGCACCACACCCGACGTAAGTGTGTCACATGCCTATTGCTCCATCATTTGTCCAAAGGCACTTGTTGAACACTCCTGTGCTGGACAGCTTTTGTGGTGCTTTAGAAACTGTACAAATAAGATAGTGTCTCTCCCTTTACATCCCAGAATATAAGAAAGACAACAACATGTAGGCAAAAAAAATTATTATTATTATTTTAGGGTGACATGTGTGAGTTTATAAAAATCAAACAAAGCCTGGGTTGTGGGAGAGAGTGCCAAGAGATGGGAAACGCTGCTGGTGAGACAGGAAAGTGCATTTCTTGGTGTGTGAAGTTACTTGTGAAGGGCTTGAAAGAGTGGTGCACAGAGAGGGGACAGCCAGCACGTTGCACATCAGCCAGACAGCAATGGGGAGACAGCGGTGCAATGACTGTACAGGAGCGTGCTGGAAGGACAGCCGAAGGGCAAGCCACAGATGGTCGGGCTAGGCACGGAGCTTGAAGGGAATCTAGGGTTTTATTCGCTCAACAGGAAGCCACCGAAAGGTGCAGCAGGTGCAGGACAGACCGTGATTTGCATATTGAGGACGACTCTGGGAACTCCTACAAGACAGGCATGCGGGTGAAGGGGTGAATGAGAGATGTCAGCTCAGAGCTGAGTGCTATTGGCACCGAGGTGAGATGTCGGTCATTTAGACAGAGGCAGGAGGCATGAAGAGACAGGCAGGGATGAGATGCAGAGGACAGAGCCAACAGAAGTACATGAACTAGAGGGCTAGGGGACAAGTCTCAAGAATGAGCCCGAGACTGGGTTGGGGGGTGAGTCGTTGGGGGCAAATTGCCCTGTGGATTGAAGTAGCAAGCCTTCCGTTTGAGACCAAATTGCCCACGTTCATGGTATGGATGAAAAAACGAACCTTGAAAAAGCCAAGCAAGTTACCCTGTGTGTTCATCAGAGACGTACAAGAAGCAGGTTTGAGGCCAACAGCAGCAACAACAACATGTTTTTAAGACATTGCTCAGTATCAAAGGCCACGCCTGCTCCAACAAGGCCACGCCTACTCCAGCCTTCAGGCACCGAGATCCGGAGATGACTATCCTCATCCAGGCAAGGGGTGGAAGATACAGGGAGCACTAGGTGGAGAGAGGCGTTGAATGAAGAGACTGCTGGTGCTCTGTGGCCCCCGAGGCTGATGGGAGGGCCTGTCACTAAGCTGCAGAAAAAGCAACTTCTTGGGAGAGTAACATTTTCCTGGCAACTCACATTAAATGATCAGCACGGCTCTCCCCAAGGTGCCTGAACTAAGACTGACAGCTAATAACAGCCTGGTAATTACAGGAAAACATCGGATTGCAAGGCCAGAGTGTCTGAAACACCTAAAGCCATTTAATCTATCTGTTTGCTCCAGACCAACGGGCTGCCCCCAGGGCAAGGCCAGTGTCATTACTGAGCTAATGGGCATCACGTTCTGAGGTACCTTTCCCCCTGCCAAATAAATCAGAGTTTTAAGAAGTGGGGCCACGGTGATGCTGGCTACAAATGTGTACAAGGACATCACCAGGCATTTTAGGTGTCAGCTTTAATTTGACTTGGCTTGCTCTATTCTCTCAAGAAAGGCTCGGGAGGCGTCAGCTGGGTCACGGAGAGGATTCGCCTGCTCTTGCTCTTCCGGCTGTGACAAAAACCAGACCTTGATTTCTTAGCTCGCTTCCTCAAATAAAAATGCTCCTGTCACCACAGTGTGAAGGGGTTAGCCATGGTAGAAATGATGTTGTCCCGTGTGTATGTGTGTGTGTGGTTGTATATGCGTACATGTGCACATGTGTGTGTGCATGTGCCTGTGTGTGCACATGTGTATATGTGCATGTGTGTATTATGTGGGGTGTTTTACAGAGGAATGTGATAGGAGGATTAATTCATACATTCTAAAATCAACTTGATTCCCAGTGAAGAGTGCATACCCTGTCCTGGGTTCTAGAATGGTGGGAAATGCTTACAAATTGCCCAAGTACATAAGAAACAACAAAATTTAGAGTTCTCTGTGTGTGTGTATGTGTGTGTGTGTGTGTATGTGTGTGAACACTCATGATCTCCTAAACAGCATGCTGCCCACTGACCTCCCACAGTTCCCAAGCGGCTTGCTAACCCCTCACATGGATGGTAGGAGGCTTGGTCTGCAGCACCAGGCCTCTGAGGAACCCTCTGGGAACACCTCATGACTCCTTATGTGCTTCCAATTTTTTCCAGGCATTTCTCACCTGAACTCAGCTCAATGACCTTGCATGAAGCACTCAAGGGATTAATAACTGGCTTAATGGCCCTTCCTGTGTCCTGGGCCAGTTCCCAGTCAGCCATTCACTTCTGGCCGCATCCTGAGCTCTCTCCATGGTGCTTCCACTGTCTTCTCTCTGAAGACAAGTGTCTTCTGCCAGTCCCCTTCCTGCTGCGAGTCAGAACCAAGACAATTCCTGGCAGGTTGCTGCTTGGGCAACCTGTGTATCCCCGCAGGAAGCAAGGAGTCACGCCTTTAGCCATCACTTTCCCTAGTCCTCATTAAATGCTTAAAAGACAAAATAGGGTCTCATGCAGCCCAGGCTGACCTCAGACCACTATGTAGACAAGGATCACCTTGAACTTTTGAGTCTGCACCCCAAGTGATGACATCACTGTCGTGTGCTTCCGTGTCAAGCTTGCTATGGTGCTGAGGGTTCACCCAGGACCTGGACTAGGCAATCGCTTCACTATCTGAGCTACATCCCAGACCAATTAAATCCTTTTTATAGTCAGGACACAGGAGACTGCCAAGATTGGAGTGACACAATATGGGTGGCCATGGTTTCCACCAAGCTACACAATTGCTGAGAAAATGAGAGTCTCCAGGGAGAGGCTGGGAGGGTGGACACAGTGAGGAAGAGGACAGGCAAGCTGTCTTCCTAGGTAAGGTCTCCCTTCAAAGCTTCTCACTCTGCCTTCCCCCTCTGCTGCCATTTGTCTCAAAGGCAGAACCCAGAGTCAATCCTCCTACACTCTGCTTAGCAACCTGCCCACCTCCCTACCCCCACCTCCACCCCCCATCCTACCCCGCCCCCACACCAACACCCTATCACTCAAGGGGAGAGCACACAGACACCACAGCAGATACCAACTTATTGCCTGTGAATGAGCACCCCCAGATCATTAAGGCTCTAAAATTTTAATGGTACCGAGATGTGAAAGAACTCAGCTCCCTCGGAGGACTGCAGCACGCCCTATTGGCACGCCCTATTGTGTGATTTTTAGTCATTCTGCTTCCACAGCGCCATTAGTCCTTCTGAACGCAGAAACCAGACTCCACTTCCTCTTTGGAAGTGGCCCTGCCTTCGGTACGCCCTCTTCTCAGATGCTAGAAGTGTAATATCATATGTAGAAGTGTATCATATGTAGAAGTGTATCATATGTAGAAGTATATCATATGTAGAAGTGTGTCATATGTAGAAGTGTATCATATGTAGAAGTGTATCATATGTAGAAGTGTATCATATGTAGAAGAGCGGGGTGGTCTTGCTGGCACCCCTTAGCAACAGGCAGAATTTGGACTGCAGTCTTCGTGCACTGCATAGCCTGTGGTCACAGCTTTAAGAGTGGGAGCAAGTGAGGGGTGAGCTGAGAGAACAGAGCTCAGAGGGAAGGGCAGGGAAAAGGACGGATGGCTGTCTTGGGCTTAGATCCTGGTGGGTTCTGACTGTGTCTGGTGATCTCAGAGAATATGTGCAGCACAGGCAGAGACCTTCTCCTTCCCTGAGAAGATCTTCTGCAGGGAAAGATAAGAACATGGAGGAGGTCCTTGGAGTGTCCCTGAGGGTGGGGGGTGTCACCTGTCAGCCAGCCTCAGCTGTGAGACATCACCAGGACAATTACAGGGGAAACATGCTGATGGTATCCCTCTGCAAGTCCCCAGTCACAGTGAGCATAGTGACTGAAAATTTAAAACCAGCCTGCAAAGTTCAGCTTGTGTAGCCTTAGTTCCAGGTCCACTGAAGTGAACTTACGACATAACCTGATGAAGTACCAGGTGTGGGCTATCTCCCCACAAGCTATTGTCAGGGAGACCCCCCCAAGCTCCTGAAGCACTGTGAGAAAGTAACACTGAGATTGGTTGGTTGCACTAGAACTAGATAGTGAGGCCCTATTGCTGGAGACGCCATATGCTTTCATCCAGAACTAGTCTGGAAACATTCCCTCTGCTGGCCAGCCCTCCGAATGTCAGCAAGTACAGGCTGCCAGAGAGAACTGACATCCACGGTCTCCCTTAGCTCTAGTCCCTAATGTTACACTAGTGACCATCCAGACAGGGTGTGCCATTGGTGTGATAGTGGTAAGACTGTTACGGGGAGAACCAACCACTTTCTGATCAGATTTGGTGCCCACAGAGGAAAGGGAGGGTCCACAGAGGAAGGGGAGGGTCCACAGAGGAAGGGGGGGTCCAGAGTGCTAGGGACCCCTGTCTACCACCCCGTGATGAGAGCTGTTGCACTCCTGAGCTAACGGAAGCTCTGACAAGATGAGAAGTCAATAACCAGTCATGGGGGGTGGGGGTGGGGGAAAGAGACACTCCCAAGGGCCATGCTCTCTTGAGGCACTATAGGTCATTAGTTATTGATAGGGAAAGAAAAGACATTTTTCTCAGTGGTATAGTTACCTGGTAAAGTTCCCAGCTGCCCTCCTTCTCTCTCTCTCTCTCTCTCTCTCTCTCTCTCTCTCTCTCTCTCTCTCCTCTCTCTCCTTCCCTCCCCCCACACACCTGCAAGTAGAAACAACAGTATGAGGAAGAATCAGTGGAAAGGGGACAAAAAGGCTCATCGAGGGTTGATATGATTAAAAATACATGTATGGAAATTTCATAACGAAACCCACTATTACATATGATTCATACATACTAATAAAAACTAAAAAGTAAAAAAAAATACAATAAAGTAACGTAATGAAGGAAATGTTCTGAGTTATATGGTACCTCAGGGCATATTAAGCATTCATTAAAGGTCTTCAAATGAACATCAGGGTAAATGAGCGGGTGAAGGAATCCGCAGCATTGGGCTACAAGTTAGCTAGGTGGTCCCTTGTGTTTTTAAAAAGTAAGAAGGTTAGGACCTTGTTTGAGCTCAGCTGTAGACTTGGTCCTGACCCTCCCGTGTCTGAACAGCCTGACACTTGCAGAAGTTCCTCCTTGCCACAGGATACTTCAGTGAACTCCCCATAACAAGCAATACTTGTTCTCCCAGTGCTGAAGGATTCCCAGAATGCCAAACTTTCACCTCTGGCACGCAGATGACGTGACACACTGGGTCAGGCACAGGAGAAACTGTTAGAGAGAGCTCTGAGCATCTCCATTCCCCACTGACAGCCCTGTCAGCCCTTAGCCATTGTTTCAAAGTCCTATAGCCTTATCGTTAGAGAATAGACTGAAGATCTGCAGTAAGAGTGAAATTCTCAGGAAGGTTTACATTAGTGAGGATTACANGTGTATATGTGCATGTGTGTATTATGTGGGGTGTTTTACAGAGGAATGTGATAGGAGGATTAATTCATACATTCTAAAATCAACTTGATTCCCAGTGAAGAGTGCATACCCTGTCCTGGGTTCTAGAATGGTGGGAAATGCTTACAAATTGCCCAAGTACATAAGAAACAACAAAATTTAGAGTTCTCTGTGTGTGTGTGTGTGTGTGTGTGTGTACACTCATGATCTCCTAAACAGCGTGCTGCCCACTGACCTCCCACAGTTCCCAAGCGGCTTGCTAACCCCTCACATGGATGGTAGGAGGCTTGGTCTGCAGCACCAGGCCTCTGAGGAACCCTCTGGGAACACCTCATGACTCCTTATGTGCTTCCATTTTTTTCCAGGCATTTCTCACCTGAACTCAGCTCAATGACCTTGCATGAAGCGCTCAAGGGATTAATAACTGGCTTAATGGCCCTTCCTGTGTCCTGGGCCAGTTCCCAGTCAGCCATTCACTTCTGGCCGCATCCTGAGCTCTCTCCATGGTGCTTCCACTGTCTTCTCTCTGAAGACAGGTGTCTTCTGCCAGTCCCCTTCCTGCTGCGAGTCAGAACCAAGACAATTCCTGGCAGGTTGCTGCTTGGGCAACCTGTGTATCCCCGCAGGAAGCAAGGAGTCACACCTTTAGCCATCACTTTCCCTAGTCCTCATTAAATGCTTAAAAGACAAAATAGGGTCTCATGCAGCCCAGGCTGACCTCAGACCACTATGTAGACAAGGATCACCTTGAACTTTTGAGTCTGCACCCCAAGTGATGACATCACTGTTGTGTGCTTCCGTGTCAAGCTTGCTATGGTGCTGAGGGTTCACCCAGGACCTGGACTAGGCAATCGCTTCACTATCTGAGCTACATCCCAGACCAATTAAATCCTTTTTATAGTCAGGACACAGGAGACTGCCAAGATTGGAGTGACACAATATGGGTGGCCATGGTTTCCACCAAGCTACACAATTGCTGAGAAAATGAGAGTCTCCAGGGAGAGGCTGGGAGGGTGGACACAGTGAGGAAGAGGACAGGCAAGCTGTCTTCCTAGGTAAGGTCTCCCTTCAAAGCTTCTCACTCTGCTTTCCCCCTCTGCTGCCATTTGTCTCAAAGGCAGAACCCAGAGTCAATCCTCCTACACTCTGCTTAGCAACCTGCCCACCTCCCTACCCCCACCTCCACCCCCCATCCTACCCCGCCCCCACACCAACACCCTATCACTCAAGGGGAGAGCACACAGACACCACAGCAGATACCAACTTATTGCCTGTGAATGAGCACCCCCAGATCGTTAAGGCTCTAAAATTTTAATGGTACCGAGATGTGAAAGAACTCAGCTCCCTCGGAGGACTGCAGCACGCCCTATTGGCACGCCCTATTGTGTGATTTTTAGTCATTCTGCTTCCACAGCGCTATTAGTCCTTCTGAACGCAGAAACCAGACTCCACTTCCTCTTTGGAAGTGGCCCTGCCTTCGGTACGCCCTCTTCTCAGATGCTAGAAGTGTAATATCATATGTAGAAGTGTATCATATGTAGAAGTGTATCATATGTAGAAGTGTGTCATATGTAGAAGTGTATCATATGTAGAAGTGTATCATATGTAGAAGTGTATCATATGTAGAAGAGCGGGGTGGTCTTGCTGGCACCCCTTAGCAACAGGCAGAATTTGGACTGCAGTCTTCGTGCACTGCATAGCCTGTGGTCACAGCTTTAAGAGTGGGAGCAAGTGAGGGGTGAGCTGAGAGAACAGAGCTCAGAGGGAAGGGCAGGGAAAAGGACGGATGGCTGTCTTGGGCTTAGATCCTGGTGGGTTCTGACTGTGTCTGGTGATCTCAGAGAATATGTGCAGCACAGGCAGAGACCTTCTCCTTCCCTGAGAAGATCTTCTGCAGGGAAAGATAAGAACATGGAGGAGGTCCTTGGAGTGTCCCTGAGGATGGGGGGTGTCACCTGTCAGCCAGCCTCAGCTGTGAGACATCACCAGGACAATTACAGGGGAAACAGGCTGCTGGTATCCCTCTGCAAGTCCCCAGTCACAGTGAGCATAGTGACTGAAAATTTAAAACCAGCCTGCAAAGTTCAGCTTGTGTAGCCTTAGTTCCAGGTCCACTGAAGTGAACTTATGACATAACCTGATGAAGTACCAGGTGTGGGCTATCTCCCCACAAGCTATTGTCAGGGAGACCCCCCCAAGCTCCTGAAGCACTGTGAGCAAGTAACACTGAGATTGGTTGGTTGCACTAGAACTAGATAGTGAGGCCCTATTGCTGGAGACGCCATATGCTTTCATCCAGAACTAGTCTGGAAACATTCCCTCTGCTGGCCAGCCCTCCGAATGTCAGCAAGTACAGGCTGCCAGAGAGAACTGACATCCATGGTCTCCCTTAGCTCTAGTCCCTAATGTTATACTAGTGACCATCCAGACAGGGTGTGCCATTGGTGTGATAGTGGTAAGACTGTTACGGGGAGAACCAACCACTTTCTGATCAGATTTGGTGCCCACAGAGGAAGGGGAGGGTCCACAGAGGAAGGGGAGGTCCAGAGTGCTAGGGACCCCTGTCTACCACCCCGTGATGAGAGCTGTTGCACTCCTGAGCTAACGGAAGCTCTGACAAGATGAGAAGTCAATAACCAGTCATGGGGGGTGGGGGTGGGGGAAAGAGACACTCCCAAGGGCCATGCTCTCTTGAGGCACTATAGGTCATTAGTTATTGATAGGGAAAGAAAAGACATTNGTCCCTTGCTGCTTGTGCCCCTCTTCTGTTGGTTTCCACTGTCCAGTCCCTTGCTGCTTGTGCCCGTCTTTCTGGCTCCACAGCCCCTTACCGTGGGTCCCAGAGGATCTTGTGCCCCTGTCTTCTGTTGGTTTCCACTGTACAGTCCCTTGCTGCTTGTGCCCCTGTCTTCTGTTGGTTTCCACTGTCCAGTCCCTTGCTGCTTGTGCCCCTGTCTTCTGTTGGTTTCCACTGTACAGTCCCTTGCTGCTTGTGCCCGTCTTTCTGGCCCCACAGCCCCTTACCGTGGGTCCCAGGAGGATCTTGTGCCAGGTTAGTTCAGCACTTCCTGCAGGTGCTTCCATTCTGAGCGCATCCTCTCCCTGGACTGCATGCTTCCAGAGAGGGAATCTCCTCCTGTTCTGTCTATGCACCAAGTTCAGTGTCTGATACATAAAATGACTCTCTGTCACGGATTAGCTGTGGGGCTCTCCCACCCACAAGACTCAAGTTTGAACACTTAAGTATCCCACTACTGGTGACTTTTTAAAAAATGTTTTTTATTTTTTGGCAGTGGGGGAGGGGAAGCCTGTGGAAGCCTTGGGAGGTGGGTCTCGCTGGGCGGGGGTGCTCTTGAGGTTTATAGCCCCGCCCTGTGTGTGTCCTGTTCATTCTGCTTCCTGGTTTGCCCAGATGAGAACAAGCTACTGTCACATTTAGTGACAAATAGAGTATAGTACTATCATTAAATAGACCATATCGAGTTCTGCGTAACTCATGTACAGAACGAGACAGTGAAACAAGGAACCTTTCCCCAGAAGTCTATGCATCAGAGCAGTCTCCTTCCCCTAGACCCCGGGACTAGGTGAGACAAACAGAAATGTGTCTCTCCTTCGAGCAGTTCCCGTATGCTACCCTTGTAGACTCAGGTCCAGATGGAGTTCTACTCTGAATGATCCTCACAGGAACTGGGGTACCAGCTGCCATTTTACTGCCTCGTCCCAGATCAGAGCCCTAAGAGTTAGAACACTCATGACTAAGGAATAGCTTACCGGGTTTGGGGGAGAGAGGACAGGAGGGACCCAGTGAGTGACGCTAATATGGCCCAAGGCTCTCGCTCTCTAGCCCACGGTGCTAGCCTAACGACTAATCCATTTGGCTCTACAGCCAGATACCCTACCTCCTAATCCCAGCTAGCCCTTTCCTAACTGGACGATCATGAGCAAAATTATTTTAGTTTTTAATCTTTCAAACTTCTGATTTGTAAAGTAGCTGCAATAATACTTTACAGGATTATTTGAAAGATAAATATGGTTGTATAATAAGCTCAGACACATTCCCAACACATGCAGAGCACTCAATAAATTGCTACTTGACCACTCTTTAAAATATCCCCAGCTTTGCAGTGGCCTAATTAATCCCCATCAGTCAGATTCCAGCTCAGACCTCCTCCATAAACCCTGTCATACCTTGATGTATTCCTTTGCCCATGGTCCCTCGCCAATGTGCAAGCTCTGTTTCCCTCTTCTTCTTTTTTTTTTCTTTCCTTTTTTGCATCTGGCTGCCTAACTCAATGCACTGGTTTGCTTTCTCTTGCTATGTTAAAACACACAGAGAGGAGTTAGGAGAGACTGAAGGATCTGAGGGGCCTTTATCTGGCACCAATGGGAGAAAGGCCCCTGGTCCTGTGAAGGTTTGGTGTCCAGTGTAGAGGAATGTAGGGTGGTGAGGCAGGTGTGGGTAGGTAGGTGGGGAGCACCCTCATAGACACAGGGGGAGGAGGGATGAAATAGGCGGGCTGCAGAGGGGAAACCGGGAAAGGGGATAACATTTGAAATGTTAATAAATAAAATATCCAATTAAAACACACACACACACACACAGACATATACACAAGTAACATTATGGACTAAGCTGTATCTATTTAGGAACACACACACACACACACACATTCTTTAACAACAATTAATGGAAAAAGAGGCCATGAATTTGAAAGATAGCAAGGAGGCATATATGGAAAGATTTGGAGGGAGGGAAGAAAGGGGGAAAATAATATCTCAAAAGGCAACAACTGAAAGCAAACTCAAAAGGGTTTACTTGACTCACAGGTCTCTCCATCACTGCGGGAAACCAGGGCAGGAGCTCCAGGCAGAAACACAGCAGGTATTGAAGCAGAGACGGGGAAAGACAGGGACTGCTGACTCCTGCTTAGCCAGCTTCTGTAGATAACCCAGGACCACCTGCCCAGGAGTGGAACTGCCCTCAATGGGGTGGGCTCCCTCCATTAATATGTGACGAAAAAAATGTCCCACAGACATGTCCTAGGGTGAATCTGGTGGAGATATTTCCTCAGTTGAGCCATCCTTTTCCCAGATGGGTCAACTTGACAAGGACAGCTGTCCCACCCAGTCACCTAAGCACAAGCAAACATTGCATTCCTGGTGACAACTTACAGTGTCCATCATTAGCACAAGCAAACATTGCATCCCTGGTGACAACTTACAGTGTCCATCATTAGCTCAAAGGGCTCAGTCCTGGTTTGCTGAGTTTTTACCATATGCTCCATATTAAATGGTAATTGTTTTTTTTGTTTTGTTTTGTTTTGTTTTGGTTTTTGGTTTTTTGAGACAGGGTTTCTCTGTATAGCCCTGGCTGTCCTGGAACTCACTTTGTAGACCAGGCTGACCTTGAACTCAGAAATCTGCCTGCCTCTGCCTCCCGAGTGCTAGGACTAAAGGCGTGTGCCACCACACCCAGCACAGCTGGAACTGGCTATGTAGACACGCTGGCCTCAGAATCGCAGGGATACTGCACCTGCCTCTCCCTCCAAGGTGCTGGGGTTTCAGGTGTGCACACCACTTACAGGACAGACTTGAGAGCACCAGTCATTTACTGACTAATTCTTGTGACAAGTCCCACACTTCAGCTGGCCTCTGTTACATGCAATGACCACTTTCACAGGTCAGATACTACTGATCTTAAAAAACAAAAGTGCCCCCTATCGTAGGGGTTCCCCCTTCTACCAAGGTAGAAAGGGCAGTTTTCCTCTGCTAGAATTGGAGAAACCAAGGCCCATGGAGGTCAGTGACTTAGAAGGTTTCTATAGCTAAACAAATGTTTCAAACAAAGCTGGACCCACCTTTCCATGAGAGGAGGTCTTGGGGAGCACTCCGTCAGGCTATGACATCACTCCCATGGTTCAGGAAACTCTCACAGTAAATACAAAATGGAGTATTTCCGTACTTAATTTTCCGAGACCACGGAGCCAGGTCCTCAGTCCTCAATGAACTGAAAAGAGCAGAGCTCTAGGGGAGACAGGCGAGGCAACCTCCCTTCAGAATGCTTTGGTTGGGCTGGGCATGCAGCTTGGTTAGGAGCATGCTTTCAGAGAACACATGGAGCCCTGGGTTCAGGCTGCAGCCCTGCATAAACTGTGGTGGAGTGTACCTGTCATCCCAGCACTTGGGAGGTGGAGGCAGAGTTCTAAGTCAGGAGTTCTAAGTCACTCTTGGCTACACAGTGACATTCAGATTGTCATTTTCTTTTGAACTTCCTGGCCTCAGGATCTAATTTCATTATCTTAGAACAAGGAAGAGATGTTTCCATTAAACATGAACAGAGCATGTTAGAGTTGTTAGGCTTTAGGTGTTAAAGAAAATCATTGGTTCAAGCGGTCAACTGAGCACTGTCGGCAGCGTTGTCCCCATTGGCTTTCCCGGCAGGGCGTCATGGGGGTGCGTTTTCAGAATGGAGTCTGAGCAATCCAGTCCCAGGTTCTGAGGCTGTGAGCTTGAGACCTTACTTACATAAATGACAACAGACGCTGCGGTTTCTGTCCTACCCTATGCCTTTAAATGAGAAAAATAGTCTTAGTTCCTTATTACAAAGTTACAGCATTGAATCTGCGTGTCATTGCTCTCATGATTCCTGAATGGTACTTTTTTATTGAGGGTCAGCATGCTCTCCCAGCATCCAAAGGCCTTGACAATGCTTAGCTTTGGAATAAGATGAATGAGAGTTGCAGAAGAGACTTTGCTTTGCCTTGGGGCCAGCTTTGGCTTGGGAAAGACCTAGTTTTGAAAGTATGCCTTCATGACTTCCCCTCTCTAGGCTAAGTAAGCATGAAACAGTCTTTGCCTTGCTGGCTTCACATGTCCACACTGGGATCTAGTATAGCCAGGGACAGATCAACACCAGCCCTTTCTCCCTTGTCTAACTGCAGTGTTAAAGAAAGGGAGGGTCCGTGTAGCTGCAATGGACCAGATATAATCAGGTGCAAGTTGAGGGGGTGGGGGAGCATTTAAAAAGAGAGAGAAGACATTCTTATCTAAAGACAGGGATGTAACCTGGTGATGCCGGGGGTGGGGCGGGTGCCAAGGGAGGTAAATCCTGTGGCTGACACCATCTTTCTCCTCCCCGTGTCTTGCAGCCTCTGAAAATGCATTGCAAGGATTGCGCCCTGGTGACCAGCTCGGGGCATCTGCTGCGTAGTCAGCAGGGCCCCCACATTGACCAGACAGAGTGTGTTATCCGCATGAATGATGCCCCCACCCGAGGCTATGGGCTTGACGTGGGCAACCGCACGAGCCTGCGGGTCATCGCACATTCCAGCATCCAGAGGATCCTCCGCAACCGCCATGACCTGCTCAACGTGAGCCAGGGCACTGTGTTCATCTTCTGGGGCCCCAGCAGCTACATGCGCAGGGATGGCAAGGGCCAGGTGTACAACAACCTACAGCTCCTCAGCCAAGTGCTGCCTCGGCTGAAGGCCTTCATGATCACGCGCCACAAGATGCTGCAGTTCGATGAGCTCTTCAAGCAGGAGACTGGCAAAGACAGGTACGGGGCACGGGAGGGAAGCAGGGGCAGAGAGGATGTGTGCTGGGGGCAGACTCACTAAAAGCCAAGCCAAAGCTGTGGGTCTGTGTTGTGAGCCCGTGGCTCGTGTCAGCAACATCAATGGGGCTTACATGTCGGGTCGCCCTGGTAACAGACTGCTCAGGTTGAGTGTATCAGGCAAAGTGGCCTGAAGCACAGTGACCATTACCGAGTAATTCATGGCCAAGTTCTTATTTTTTAAAAAGGCTAAATGGAGACCGGGTTACTTTAGGAAAAGTGGGACACAGTAATTTCATTTATGGAAGACAGGGTGTGGAGATGAGGCTCCGTTTACTAAGTGCTTGCTTCCTTAGCACGAGAGCCCCAGTTTTATCCTTAGCTCCATAGGGAAATGGACATGGCGGGACATGCCTAGAAGCTCAGTGCTAGGAAACTGAGACAAGCAAGTGCCTGGGGCTTGCTGTCAGCAACCCTACCCTAGTCTACTCCATGAAATCCAAGCCAGGGAGAGGCACTGTCTCAAAAGACCTTTGCCATCCATATATTAATAAACATGCCCATGCATTCACATTGACACACAGAGAGATAGAGAGGCAGAAACAGACAGAGAGAGAGACAGAGACAGACAGACACACACACACACACACACACATGGACACACAGAGAGAGACAGAGAGAGACAGACAGACACACACACAGAGACAGAAACAGACAGACATGCACACACAGAGAGACAGAGGCAAACAGAGACTGGTAGACAGACACGCAGAGAGAGACAGAGAGACAGACAGAGACACAGAAAGAGACAGAAACAGATAGAGACAGACAGACACACACAGAGAGACAGAAACAGACACACACAGAGAGACAGAGATAGACAGACACACACAGACAGAAACAGACAGCAGAGAGACAGACAGACAGACAGACAGACACACACACACACACACACACACACACACACAGAGTGTGTGTATTTTCCTTTCTAAGATACACAGTCATGCAGTCAACTGCTCATCACTGAAAACCTACTACTTGTTCAGGGCTGTACCTCGTATGTGCCCCCTCTCGGAACAGTCAAAAGCAAGACGCCGCCCTCCAAACATACATCCTTAGATATTCACCAAGTAGTGATAGAAGGAAAATTGAACTGTAACTTGTATTGCAGGAGACAGACCATGGTCTAGGGTAATGTTTTCCAAAGTGCTCAGGAAGACTAGATAATGGGTGGAGAGACAGCTCAGTGGTTCAGAGCACTGGCTGCTCTTACAGAGGACCTAGGTTCAGTCTACACATACACAGTGACTTATAACCATCTGTAACTCTGGTGGGAGGGGATCTAACACTCTTTTTGGCTCTGTGGGCACCAGGCATGCACATGGTACACCCACATACATGTAAGCCAAATACACTTTCACATAAAGTAGACATTTTTAGAGATTTGATAATAGTGCATGAAGTTGGTGTATTCAGGAAGATTCTGCAGTAGTGGCACCTGTCTGAGAATAAGGTGAAATACCCGTTCAGACCCTCTCGCGTGATGGGGCCTGATGGTGATGCATGCATGTGTGGATGTGTCGTGATGGGGCCTGATGGTGATGCATGCATGTGTAAATGCGCAGACACAGGATAGTTTGCTTAGCTATGAAAACGTTCTAAAGTGGGTAGTAAGGGTTGTATCTGTGAATGCACGAAAATCCATTACATTGCATGCTTTAAGAGTGAAATGAGAACCACATACAAATATTCACACATCTGAGTGAACTTGCTGTCCTGGTGTATTTCTCATTATAAATAGCAGAGTTTTGAAAAATCTGTGGTCTGGGTGATCAAAAGGCTTTCTCACAAAGATGCTTCAGACTGAGACCCTGGTCATTTTTTCTATAAGTATGGAAAGATCTGGGAAGGATAGATGTCTTCCCAAGGGACCAGGGAGAGAGCGCACTGTCGAAAGGCCCCCTGTGGGTGCGTCCAGGACATCTGGGCAAGTGGCATAAGATAAGGTCAGAAGGGAAAAGTGTCATGAGCTGGACAGAGCCATAGAGGGATGGAAAACACTGAGGTACTCAGGGAAGCCTCAGAGGGGTGGCTGGACACTCAGCTCTGAGCTAGAACATGAGCCATGGACCTAGAGACTCGATGACCTACCTTACACCCCTGTGGAAGCAAGGAACAGCAACTACAGGTCATCAGGTTGATCTCATAATTAATTTATAAAGCATATACTGTTATAATTAACATATGCTTAGTGGTCTAATGCACTTCTTATTAAAAACTGTTACTCCATTTCTTATCTTAAATCTAAAGAGATTTGTTAAGTAAAATAAAGATCAGAGATTGCAGAACCTACTATTTGGATAGCTTAGGAACAAATGATTGGGAAACAAAGTCCAGTATCCCAAATTCTTTGGAGAAAAGAGCTGTGTGTTTTCCACCTCGGGAGCTTTATGGCAGTTTGAAGGCTGGCCTGACAGTAGTGGGCCCAGGAGGGAAGCATTACTGCTGTCCGCACTACAGCAGCCTCTTTCCTGGGAAGATACAACAGACCCATGGCTACCACAGGCCAGACCCATGGCTAGCTTAGTGGGTCTGTGACTGCTCTGTCACACTTATGGCTAGCTAACAGACCCAAGGCTAGCCCAATAGCCCTACAACTAGCACAGCCCAGACCTGTGGCTAACCTAGTCAATCTCTAGCCCATCTATGGATCAGATCACATGGACACTCCTGATTAAAAGTTAAGTGCTGATACAAATTCCAATCATGATCAACCCTGTGGCCCAGCAACAGGAAACAGCCCTGAATGTTAACAAGTTCTTTCACCAAGAACACATTTATAAGGAATGGACAAACAAACTATTTACAACTAAATGTTGCTGCTTAGAAATTTCAAAAAAAAAGTTTAAACTGTCTGAACCATAAAAAAAAAAATGCATTCTCTCTTTTTTGTTTAATAATTATTCATTAAAAGTAAGTCTATCCAAAACCCTGGAGCAGGGTTCACAAAGACAGCTGCACACTGCTGCGTCTCTGTAAGGGATCACACGATGTGGATGGCCCAGAGACTAAAGCATCCTTAAGGAACAGTCTCATACAAGACACATCCTATTCCTCCCTATAGCCTGACCAGTGACAACCTTCGGCTCAGAACATCTCTCTTTATTAGTCCAGCTTAAGAAGTGAGCCAAGTCTTTGCAGATGAGCTCCTGGGCCTCTTTCTGCAGATATCCCTCAGTTATCACCCACTCTGCCCTGCTGGGGCAATCTCACCCATGACCTTACAGCCTGCCAAAGCATATTGATCCTTCTGAAGGAGCTTTGCGTCTCTTACCTTAGGAGACTGTCTTTATAAAGCTAGCCTGATATTGACTCATTATTCTTATGCGGCCTTATTCTTAGGCTGAGAGACAGAAACAACCTTGCAGAACAGATTTCCACTTGACTGAAACCCAGAACATTTGGGTTGAAAATATTCCTTGTATGTAAGCAGAGAAATCCAACAATATGAGCGCATATGTTGAAGACACATTAAAGAGTTGGCTTTCTATCCAAACCAAACTCATCACTGGAACATTCTGTTCAGGCTAATATTTTTTAAGAAATGGGCTAAGTTAGGAGATTTTGATTTATAGGAAGTTTTACCCTTAAAAATGGAGATGAAAATGACCCATGAACACTCTGCAATTAAGAAGCACTGCAGATGACAGAGATGGCCGAATCATGTTCTTTGATATTAGAAAGTAACTATACTTGAAAATAACTTTATAATTGAATAAGGGCACATTAGGAAAATATGATTCAGAACCAATATTATAGTAATTACATAAAGGAAGCATAAATGAAATAACTGCAGGAAGAATATTCCATTGAGATTATAAATGAGATTCTGGCAGAGCAGAAAGGCCTTTAATTGTAATTTAGTGTGCACTATAGCGTTATCAGCTCAGTGTGTTACTTCATCATATAAAAGAATATCTGCTAATTTTCTCTAATAAGCACATGACAGCTCTTCATATTCTTTCATTACAGCTGATTAACTGTAAAAACAGTAGATATTCCTTTGTTGGAGGAAAAAAAGAGTTCCGATTCTTTCAGGAAGACAGAACAAAGCAGTTGCGTTTCTATGGTGTGTGATCCCAAGGCTATTATTTAAGAAGTCGGGAATTTTAAGTGGCACTTAAAAGAGTACCTCACTTCAGCTCCTCTAGTCCTCCACTTTGTAGTCTTCCCATTTCCACCTGCAGATCCACTTCCTGTGGCCCCACATCCTCCTGTATTCTAGGTTGTGGCATCACAGGAAAACTTCCAAGGAGTTTCTTCTCCCAGGAAAGCCCTGGTTGGTGTTTCCTGGGGATGGAAAGGCAGAGGGTATGGGTGTGACCATTGGTTCCCAGATCTCTCAGGGATCTCTAGGATATGAGTGAGGGTTGTGTTTTTCCTGGGCTCTGTCAGACTAGTCTGGGAAGAACTGCCCAGTACATTAACACAGCAGAGGTACAAACACGGGCTCCCCTTTTCCTCCTCTTCCCATTCTCATTCCATTCCTTCCCAACCCCTCTAGCCCAAAGCCTTATGAAGGTATAGCCCTAGTGAGAGGCAAGGAATATACTAACACTTGCAAAAGCTAGAACTTCTGTTCTTTATAGATGCCGCCCTGGCTACTGCTGCACCTCCTCCATCAGACCCCAGCGCCAGAGGGTTGGAAGGGTTTTCTTCCTGGATACTAAACAGCACTGAGGAAATGCTAAATTATTTACCTTGTCTACTCACCCCAGCAGCCAGGAGAGAAGAGAGGGATCTCTATATGTCACCACCGCCCTCCGCCCAGGTCCCTTTTGTGGACATTTTCTAACGTTCTCAAATGGCCAGAGGACAGAGCATCCAGTTTCTGCTTTGTAGATAGACTGAGGCTCAGAGCTGAGCAGCCACCTCGGGTTATGCAGCTATACGTGACAGAAGTAGGAGAGAGTCGAGCTCATGCTCTCCTCATCTGTAGAGGCCGTGACAAGCTTGCTCAGGAGGCTGTGGAGTGGAGGGGGACATGTTTAAGGCTTAAGACTAGATACTGAAGCTAAAGCCCACCCATGTCTGTCAGGCTCTCCACCAGGCAAAAGCCTCCTTAAAAATATTTCCCAGCCCTGCATGAAAGGGAATAAAGAAAAGTGTTTAACAGTCCCCCTTCTCCGAGTGCAGAGCTCTGCAGTGCATCTGGAAAGCACTCTCTTCAGCTCTGTGATTCACCTCACATACAGCTCTGTGACTGGGCAAAGTCAGACAGTCTGACCTTGGGGATAAGGTGTTTGGAGCTGGCTAATGAGGCATGCCGTGGCACTGGAGAAAGAAAAGGCAGCAATCCCAGAAGAACTGAAATTAACACCCACAGCAGTGGAGCATGGAGACCAGTGACTCATTCTCAGGACTCAAATTAGACCTTGCTGAAGTGTCTCCACTGGTCTCCTGAGGCTGGACAGCTTGAAGCCTCCACTCAGACTCTGAATGCACATGTTAATAAATGGCAAAGTGCAGATTTACTTCCTTAAATTTGTCAGTTTGGGACTTAGATATTTCAGAAGGCTCTGAATGACCTTAGGTAAGGTTAATGTAGAGGCTCTATTAGATGCAAGCATCCTTCTGGCTCTCTTCTTCCGCTCTTCCCAAGCGCATGTGCTCCTAAGAAAAGAAATTCAGTCACAATGCTCGTGTTTTTAATGTTCTTTGGGACAACCTTTCATCGATGGATGGATGGATGGATGGATGGATGGATGGATGGATGGATGGGCAGACAGATGGACAGATACATATATACATACATGATAAATGAGTAGATGGTTGTGTAGACAGATAATAGATTAATGACTGATAAGTGATAGGTGATAATAGATGGATGACAGAATGAAACTGATTGGTGATAGGTAAGTGACAAATGACAGTGATAAATATGAGAAGATAGATGTGTTAGATACATGCATACATGCATACATACATATATAGATGATAGATAAGTGGGTAGATTAATAGATCGATGGAAAGAGATGTAGCAAGACCTACTTGTTTATCCATATTTATATTATTTGTAATCTAGCTTATTTAGGGACACAGGGAGAATTTCTAGTCAAATTTTCTCATTAATAACAAATGGCCACCTGGATATTGGCATCCTACAATTGAATTATGGCAGCATACACCTAAGCATTCAAACAATGATCATTATCTTTAATGATGTAGAAATCCCTTAAGCATCAACATTAGTTATGCATGTACTAGAAGAGATTTTGGTTTATAAAAATTCTAATGTGCACCAAATGGGAGAGAGTGAGAGAAAGTGCATGTGTGAGTGCTTGCCTGTGTGCCTGGGTGCATGTAGAGTACGTGTGTGTGCACATGTGCATGTGAGCATGTGTACATGTGGGGTGTGTGTGCATGGGCATATGTGTGTGTGTGCGTTGGGGGTGGGAGGTTGTTTAATAGTTGGCTCCAGCATGGTTATGAGCCTGAGACTGCTTTACCAGAGTGCAGACTTTACCCTTGTTCCTTCCAGGAAGATCTCCAACACTTGGCTGAGCACTGGCTGGTTCACCATGACAATTGCTCTGGAGCTGTGTGACAGGATCGATGTTTACGGCATGGTGCCCCCAGACTTCTGCAGGTAGGATTGATTCTGAGAAGGTACTTCATCAGCAGAGCCATTTGGGGCTTAGAAATCATCAGCTGATTCTGAACACCAAACACAAAACACGTCAATGCACCTTCTCAGAGCAACGAGTTAACATGTCCCAAGGCCTGGCTGCAGAAACAGCAAACGTCATTTAACTATGTGATAGAAAATATTGAAAGTTTTTGTTTGTACTTCTAGAGAATCCATCCTATGGGCTTCATTTATTCTCTGAATATTTATCAGCCAAAAGTAATGCAATAATTGGTATAATATTGATGATGAACAAGCATTGCAAAAAAAAAAAAAAAAAGAATTGTGAGCTTCCTTTCCATTTGGAAGAAATGCGGTGATGTTTAAATGAATTCATGGGGCATTTCCTTGGATTGAGAGTTTCCTGAAATTATAATATTTCTTCGAGTCTCTTTCTCTGACCACAGTCTAGCCTTGGTTCATATTCCTAGAGCCTAGAGCCAAAACCACAGGCACAATTATTTGGCTCCATCACTTTAAAGACAGTGTGCACACATCTCTGCTGCTTGATGCCTGGAGGCCTCTCCTGACCTGTGCCCAGGTAGAGAATACTACACTGGGCTCTTTGCAAGGGCTTAGTTTGTGGAAAGTAGCCTACAGAAAGCACGGATGTAGAGGAAATCCTGAGGCCAATCAATCCTGAACGCTCCTTGATGTTCAGAGATGCCCATGGCCTCCTCATGACTTCACCTCTGATGTTTAAACCATCAGACCTACACAGGAGTTAGTTACATCGTGTTGGCTAAAATGCATGAGTACATTGCCCTTCACTCATTTCAAACCTGACAGGGCCTCAAAGGTCTTCAGGCAAAAATCATACTTTGAACAGACAGAGCAAGAATGAGGAAAAGTACTTAGACACATCTCTGCTAGTCATCTCTCTGCTGCTAGAACTGAATGCCACACACTGGGGGATCTTATGAAGAAGAAGAGTTTATGCAACTCAGGGTTATAGAGGCTTGTCCAAGATCGAGCGGCTGTGATGGGTGAAGGTCAGGATGTAATGTGGCATGAAGGTTAATCTTCATCAAGTTGACCCGGGAGGTTGAGGTACAGCTCTGAGTGTGTCTCTGAGGGTATTTCCTGTGTGAACTGATCAGATCAGTACAGTCCCATGGGCTGTGGTCCAGGTAGATAAAAGGAACCCTCGGGGGTCTGAGTGCTTCCTTCTCTGTTCCCTGGCCCCCAGGACATGAGCTGTCCTTCTCTCTCCATCTTTCATACCATAATGCCTGAACCTTCTGATTCCAGGAGCTGAAATAAATCATTCCTCATTTAAGTTGGTTCAGTCAGGTGCTGTGGGAATGGTGAGGCAACACCAGATAACATACCTTGTGAGAAGGGCATAGATAATCAGAAACAGATTTTTGTAAAAGGCCTACCTTCAAGACCACCCATGGATCCTCAAATCCATTAATCTGTTCAGGATGGAACCCTTGTGACCAGATCCTTCTAAAGATGCTAAGATTCCCCGTTTGACAATTGAAGTTCAAGAAGTGGGTGGAATGCTATAAAAAAAAAAATTAAAAAAAAAAAGCAAGCTGCCTGCCTTCTTCTATCAACAGTCTGTAACAAAAGATATGCAAGGCATTGCCATCAAAACTGATGGCTACAGAGCAGATATAATTATGTAATATTGCCATTAGGATGCCAGGAAGAAAAGGCATGAATAAATTGAAATGTTAATGGCTTTAAGTGTTCAAGGAAATATTCCATTTATTATGGAAAATAAATGAAAGGCGAGTTAACCTGTCATTTCTCTTATTCACAGTTAGTTCTTCACAACTTAGTATGATCAGATGGAGACAATATATGGGATGATGCTAAAAAGGAAATTAAGATAATGTCAACATGCCATATGCTGCATCCAGCTCTGGGCTGCACAACTCAGATGCCACTGATAATAATGTTCAGCAGTTGTCTGCCCAAGATGCTCTGAGCAAGGACTTTTCAGAAGGGTGCTGCCACCGCTGTGTCTCAGAATGAAGTGTCAGGAGCCACTAGAGGGAAGGCTTGGGTTCCTGGGAGCATCTTCTCTACTTAGTCATGGCTGATCAGGGAAGGGTAGGAAGGTGTCTCTGTAAACTTCTTTTCACTTTGGCAAAATACCCAACAACAGCAACCTAAGGAAGGAAGGGTTTATCTCAGTACAGAGTTTGAAGGTCCAGTCCATGTGGGCAGTGAAGTCCTGGCTGCAGGAGCCAGCCAGAGGCATCTGGTCACCTTGTATCCAGGCAGGAAGCAGAGATGGATCTGGTCACATGGTATCCAGTCAGAAATCAGAGATGGACCCAGGTGCTCGGTTCCCTCTCCTGTTCTTATAGTTCAAGTATGCAAACCCATAGGTTGATGCCACCCTCATTTAGGCATTCCTTGCCTTCCCATCACAATTAAAGCAGTCTCAAAGCTCCCTCACAGATATGCTAAGGGGTTTGCCTCCTAGGTTATTCTAGATATTGTCAGTTTAATAATCAATATTGACCACCTCAGAAGAGAAGACAAGGAGAGACATATATTGATGCCTCCCCCTGCCCTTTATTTTCAAGATATGTTGACTGAACTACAAGAACCCATTTCCCAACTACATGACTTTGAGCCTGGTTTCCCCATCTGTAAAGTGAAAATAAAAAACCAAGCTGGCTGTGGAGAGTATGCAGATAGTGAGCACAGCGTGCTGCAAATGGTGCCCACGAGAGACTATCGTCTATCGCCAACCTACCCTAATCTTAATTAAGATTCTAATGGAAGCTACACACAGTAGTTCATAGTCTCCCAAGCATTATCTTGCAGTTAAGTTGAAAGATACCAATATTTTCAGTGAGAGATTCAAAGAACATAGCTCAGCTTTGTCGTCTCAGATGCTTACAACAAGCCTTGCCCACACCAAACCAACAGTGACCATGGGAACACCACCTACTATGAAACTATTAAGTAGCATTCTCTACAGTTCTTCTCTAAGTATCAAATGTCTTTAAAAATAATATTTTTTCTCAGAGTATAAATAACCAACCTGTAAGTTTGTCCTTCTCTAACTGTTCTGTTCTGCGTTTGGCTTCATTTTGAATATAGCTAGGGAGAAATAAGAACCCCAACAACATACATACTCCTTAAGCTGTAGGAGTTAAGATGTAATATACCACAAGGGTCAGAAACAGTTTGGCCCTGGTTTGTGTTGGTGGCAGCCATTGAGTTGGTTGAATGGCCCAGGAGGCAACCCCCATATGAGCAGTCTTGTATGTTTGCTTCCATGTTTGGAACCCCAGGGTACAGAGCGGTGGAGTTCACTGTCCTTTATACAGCAGGTACTTTTAAATATCAGGGAGGTGACTCTGTCCTCCACTCTTTAATGGCCTAAAAAAAAGTTGTCTATGGATAAAACAAACCATTTCTGCCTGTAAGAGAGTCGTGACCTTGGGAAGCTTATGTGACCTTCAGTGGTCCTTGGTGAACTTGGTCAGGCTATAGTGACTGTGTCTTAGAATTTCAGCTCTCAGGTCTATAAAATACTAGTGGCATCAGCACTGGTCTTGAAAGTTTATCATGAGTCCTCTAGAAGCTAGTGGGAGCTCAGCAAAGCCCCGAGGTTACAGGGGGATGTATTCACTAGTCAAAAAACAGACCATCCATCACAGACACAGTCTGGAATGATGCCCCAAGGGCACATTAGTTAGTGCTTAGCTACAGATGGCTGCTGGATCCTGGAAAGGAAGGACAGACATGGTCTTCAGCAGGAAGCAGGTCTTCTTGCCCTATTGAGAACTGATGGAGGTGGCTGCCAGCTGCGTGGGCTCTGTCACAAGGCCCCCTTCAGAGCATTAACCATTCTCTGGTTTCTCCAGGTCTCCTGTCTTTTCATCATGGCAGCAGACCTCAGCAAATGCTCATTTTCACAAATCAACTGCTTTGGATTAAGATACAACTGGCACCTTCCAAAGAAGCCATTCATTAGTTAATCAGAGACTTTTGTTCATTTCATAGCCATTTCACAAAGGTCAAAGGTTACTAAGGCAGTGCGGCAGTGCCTAGGCGGAAGATACTTGCTCACTGACCGTCAGGGTATCTGACTCCCTGAGGTTGTCTGAAATATCCATCCTTGGTTTTCAACTGAACTTGGAGGAATCTTTGCATTCCCAGGGTAAGAACCTTTCCTCCTGATCTGACTAAGGGAAAACCCAGTTGCCTGGAAAATAAGAAGTTGGATACCATGCATGACCTTTTGGGTCTGAGTTACCCATTCAGAATATTTTCTACTCCCATCCATTTGCCTGCCAATTTCATGATGTCCTTGTTTTTAATAGCTGAGTAATATTTGATTGTGTAAGTGGACCAGATTTTCTTTATCTATATTTCAGTGGAGGGGCAATTAGGCTGTTTCCAGTTTCTGGCTATTAAGAATAAAGCTATGACCTTAGTGGAACAAGTGTCCTTATGGTGGAGCATCTTTTGAGTATATACCCAGGAGTGGTATAGATGGATCTTGGGAGACAACTATTCCCAATTTTCAGAGAAACCACCAGATTGATTTCCAGAATGGTTGTACAAGTTTGCACTGCCACCAGCAATGGAGGGGTGTTCCCCTTGCTCCATGTCCTTGCCAACATCTTCTGTCATTTGACTTTTTGATCTTAGCCATTCTAATGGGTATAAAGTATACTCTCAGAGTTATTTTAATTTGCATTTTCTTGATAACTAAGGACATTGAACATTTTTTAAGTGCTTCTTTGCCATTAGAGTTTCCTCTGTTGAGAATTTTCTGTTTAGCTTCTGCCCTCCATTTTTTAACTGGGTTATTTGATTTATTGGTGTCTAACTTCTTGAGTTCTTTATGTATTTTGGATATCAGCCCTCTATTGGATGTAGGGTTGGTGAAGATCTTTTCTGATTCTCTAGGCTGCCGTTTGTCCTATTGATGGTGTCTAACTCACACCCTGCACTTAAGTAGCAGAAGTGCAGATTGGTCTTCATGTGGGTCCCCCAACAACTGGAGGGGGTGCTGTCCCTGCCTCTGTTGCCTGCCTGTGGTTCCTGTTCCTCTAACTGAACTGCTTTGTCTAGCCTCAGTGGGAGGGAATATACCAAGTCCTACAGTGACTTGATATACCAGGGTGGGTTGGTACCCAGAGAAGCCTCCATCTTCTCAGAGGTGAAGGGGAGGGGGAGGGGGGGGGCTGTCTGAGGGAGGACTAGGAGGAAGGCTGTGATCAGGATGTAAAGGGAATAAGTAAATTAATGGAAGTTCAATAGACTCTCTTGTCTATGGTACAGTCGGGCTGCTTTCTAATCTAAACACAATGTCCATGGGTTTTCAGGAGAGTGTAACTGTCACTTCCTTGTCACCAGGAAACAAAAACACAGAGAGACAAAGCATTCCATGGACTCTGAAGGTAGGTAGGGTAGCAGCCCACATGACTGACAAGCGGCCTTCTGCATGTCGGAGTGGGATTTGGGCCTAAATTCTTGGAGAAGCAAGCGGCTGAGCAACCCATAAACCCCGAAGGCACAGGTGTAAAGTGTAAGATGGTGTAGGATGTCATCTTCCACCAAGCCTTCCTGGGGTCTGGCTGTCTCATCCCACCCCATGGGCCTCAGTGGCCTTGCCTAGTCATTCAGTAACAAGAAAGTTTCTAATTGGTCCTAAAAGTGTTGGGATAATGGACTCTTTGGGGAAAGGATTGCTTCCATATTTATATTTAAAAACCACTAAGGGGGGTGGTAAGTGTGCAAATGGCTATGGTGGGGACTGCGCAAGACCTGGGAGAATGAACTCCCGACTGTAAGCCATGTGAGGGCCAACAGCCCTCTCCTCCTGACCCATTCCCGCAATCACCACTCTATCTATCACTGCTCTTGCAGGGCCTGGTTGCTTCCCTGTCCAGATATCCCTGGACTGATAGATCTCACCACAGTCCCGACCTTATTGTTTGGCACAGCTCCTGAGCTTCCCAAAGCTTTTAGACCAGAATTCATTCTCTCCAGCTTAGCTCAGCGGCCCTTCACGATGTGCTTTCTGCACACTCTTCTGGTCCTGTCTCCTGCACCCACAGATTTATGTCAGCCATCCTGAAAATCTTGTCAGAGAACCGACCCTGCAGACATCCTTCCTGCCCTCGGCATGGAGGTTCCTTCTCCTCCATTCTTCACTTATCTGGAAGCCGCTGGTCTTTCCGACCCTGCAGACATCCTTCCTGCCCTCGGCATGGAGGTTCCTTCTCCTCCATTCTTCACTTATCTGGAAGCCGCTGGTCTTTCTTTACTAAATAATGGCTTGCATTTCCTATGCACACACCCAAGCCAGCCCCGTGCATAGAGTAAACACATGGTTTAGTTTTGGGATAATTCGAATTGTAATGCTGGTTCCAATATTTTACAAATGAACCCACAGGCCTGAAACAGCTGGCCAGTCAAAGTCTCAGCGCTGATAAGGGACGATGGGAAGTAGGATCTGGACAGAGATGTGCAAACCTGAAGAGCCCAAGCAGTCAACCCTTCACCTTCCTGTTTTAGCCATAACAGCCCCTTCCCCTCCTGAGACTCCTGCAGACTCCCTGGCCTCCGTGTACCGCTCCTCTACTGTGGCTCACAGGTAGTTTCTCTGGCTTCTTTATTTACCCATCCGGTCCTTGAGATGAGGGGCACTGCCCCCCCTCCTCCTTTGTAGCTTTACTTCCATCATCCAGAACATGGTGCTATTCAGTATGAGTCAGTTCATTGACAGCTCAAAAGACTTTCCCTTGGGGGTTTAAGAGCTTGATTGGAGGCCTGAGGGGTGCCTCAGCAGTGAGAAATACATTCTGCTCTTTCAGACATCCTGAGTTCAGTTCCCAGCACCCACATCAGGTGGCTCACAACCTCCTGTAACCCCAGCTCTAGAGCTCCAACACCTCATGCCTGCATAGACACACATCACACACAAGACATACATTCAGATACACATACATTAAAAGCAAAGTTAGGGAAAAAAACGAATCCGACTCAAAATGTTCATTGCAAGTCAAATAGGAGGACAGGAGTGAATGAAAACTGTAATTAGCAAACGCTGAGTTCACAATCTGTGTAGCTGTCCATGGAGGCCAGCATCGAAGCCCCAGATACGGGCTTGCATGTCAGCCCCCACCCCCCACCCTCCCTCCCTTACCAAACTTCATACCCATCAGTGTTCAGAAAGCTGGACAGAATTAATGTTGTGCTGCCCCAGTGACAGCATCAAAATGTATTATGCTGGGTACAGCGGACCCTTAAATCATGCCACCTCCAGATAGGGAGCCAAACCCATTCTTTGAACGGGCTATAAATTGCAGAAAAGGTCTGTTATCATTGCTTTCTAAACTATGCTATGGTGAGTATTTTTAATCTCATTTCCCTTTGTAAATTATTTGCGATAATAATAGGCCAAGCATTTAAATTCCACCTAATAATCTTATTTCCGGTCATACTTAGCACATTACTGAGTTTACAGCTCTCTGTCAGCCATCATTTCTTATTAATTAGCAAAGTAATGATTCAGAGTGATTGCTGTCATGGAACTAAATTAATATCTCATCCATAATGTGAAGGACATCTCAAAGGTATCATGAATACTGGAGAGTTGATTCTGCTGGAATTATTAGCTCGTGAGCATTAATAAAGCTGCCATCGGAAGCAGCAGGGACAGCTTCTACTCGGCAATAGCTCACCAAGCAGAGTCCGACACTTAACGGTGGGCAGGTACAGAATGGCAATGATACCTGTGTGGCTGATGATCTGCGAGGCATGGAACTGTATCGTGCTTCTTTCTGGCAGCCCTCTCTTCTTCCACCTTTGCCACAGTTTGGCTAATTCTCACCCGACACTGACTGTTTCTATGGCCTTCTGACTCCTAAGGGTCCTTCTGAAACATTAGGGTGCCCTCTGGGAGTCAGGGTGGGGGCTGGCTTGCTCTCCCATGAAGGAGAGGCAGCTGGGTGTGGGCGCTGCATGCTTCTCAGACACAGT
The DNA here is from genome assembly GCA_902729485.2 of Mus minutoides. NCBI lineage: Eukaryota > Metazoa > Chordata > Mammalia > Rodentia > Muridae > Mus > Mus minutoides. The sequence continues at coordinate 296,639 of LR750370.1, read as the reverse complement.
GATAATGCCACAGGTTTCCGAGGTAAGCAGCTAACTTCTTGGCATAGGCTACTCAGACAAGAAATTCAAGCAACACGCAAAAAGTAGCTCAGTGTGTCCTCCAAAGAGAAGGAGGGCTGCTGGTGATAGCATTTTATTCTAAGGGCTCTGCTGTGGGTCAATTGCAGAGGGACCCAGGCACACAGCCACTGTTCATTCCTCTGTGTTCTTCAAATATTTCCTGAGTATCAATCAGACATGTTGGGCGTTACGCCAAACACAGTAATGTGTCTAGAAAGTTCTCAAGCTCTAAGGAAATAAAGACCACATTCTTACCCTGGGATATCCTCAGCCTTTGTGGCGGATGCGTCCACACCATGAACAGCTTTAGCTAGATGGGACTTTTACTTAATATAAGTTTATGTGCATGGAGTCTTCAGAAGGAAGACTCATTGATAAAGGGAAATGTGTTTGCAGGCTAATTTTGAATAAGCAGACAGTTGTAGAGCAATATTAGGCAAAAAGCAAGGCCTGGTAATATTAAATCGGGAGGATTTACAGAGACTTTCTTCAGCTTTTCCCGTCATCTCTGTGTCTTTGAAGGAAGGGTGTTTCTTTCCTCTGGGTATGGGGGTGCCTCTGGGCTAAAAGCTTTATGGTCTACTTTAGAAGAAGGTCAAGAATTCTCTAAAGGGCTCTTCAGGGGAGGGGTCAAGGAAAGAATGACTTTGCCTATGTGTCCCTTCAAAGGTGAAGACACCATGTCTTGAGGCATCGTGTTCTGAAACCTTGAAGTACCACCTTGGTTTTTAATATTATATTTCCCACTGATTATTCAGCTCAGCTGCAGGCTTGAAAAAATAGAGCATTTCAACCCTCCTGATAATGTTTATCCTGCTGGGCGGAACCATACCTGATGTCTCTGCTAGATGAATCAGAGTGAACCTCACTCAGAGGCTTTCCAACGAGGTCCCTGGAAGAGTGTAACAGGAACAAGCTGTCCCTCACTGCCTGTGAGACACAGCAGAAACATGGGGGCCATCCATATAGAAACCTCACCTGGGAGACAGACGCTTCTCCAAGATATAAAACATCTCTTTTAAGCATAAAGCATCGACAGTGAGCCAATGTTGGTCCTTATACAGCCCCTGGGAAGATTAAATTTGTTAGTATATGGAAATTGCTGAGGCCTATGCCTAAATCCAGCACTGAACTCCACCTAGGGGCCATACACTGATCTGTTCAGTGGAAACTTTGGTATTAGCTGAGAGGGCTAGTGGAGATGGGAAGAGAGCATGTAAACTAAGACCTGAGGTACTTGCAATGCCAGGCCCCAGCTCAGCCCAGCCAGTGTCCTTGTGGGCTGAGGTAGACAGCCCAGTCAGTAAAGCACTTGCTTGGTAGCATGCAGACCTGTGTTGGAGCCTCAGAACCCACAGGGAAAAACAGTCGGGTGTGCTGACACAAGCTTACAATCCCAGGACTGAGGAGGCAGAGACAGCAGGATGCCTGGGACTTCCTAGCTAGCCAGCCTGGCCTGCTTGGTAAACTACGGGCCAGTGAGGGATTTTGCATCAACAATAAAGTGGACAGCATCAGAAGAGGAACAGCTGCTCATGTCCACCAACATGGCTGTAATTCTGTGAACACTGAGCATGTACGTGTGAGGACCCCCCACACACACACAGAGAGACACACACACACACAGACACATGCACACATAAAGACACACACATACTCACACATACAAACATACACACACATATTCACACAGACACACACACACACATACACACATACAACCACATACACAGACACACATACTCATACAGACACATACACATACACAGACACATACACAGACACATACTCATATATGCACACACACATACACACACATACTCATACAAATACAAACACACACACACACACATACTCACACATATACACACATATATACACACAAACACATTGCTGGGCATGGTGGCACACTCCTTTATTCCCAGCACTTGGGAGGCAGAGACAGGAGGATTTCTGAGTTCAAGGCCAGCCTGGTCTACAAAGTGAGTTCCAGGACAGCCAGGGCCAAACAGAGAAACCCTGCCTTGAAAAACAAATACAAAACAAAACAAACAAACAAACAAACAAAAACAAAAACCACACACACACACATACTCACACACACATGCATGCACACACACACACACATCCATGCACGTACACATGCACACACACACACACACACACACACACACACACACACACACACACACACACACACACACACACACACACACACACACACACACACACACACACACACACACACACACACACACACACACACACACACATCTTCTCTACCCTGGCTATATGGATAGAATAGAAGAGAATATCCTAAGGAGTTTGTTTTCTTTTAAAATACATGCATAGACAATAAAATATATAGTCTTTATAACACATCTGTTTAAAATAGTTTTAGACTTACACCAATGGTCTGCATAAAGAGCCCATTTTTTCTTCGTCTAGCTATTTTGTGCTGAGATTTTGAATAACTGTGGTCTGATTAGCAAAACTGAGTCATTGATGTCAGTGTGATGCTCCAACTCCAGACTTCACTGAAACCCTACGTATGTGGCCCTGCTGGTGGTCTTTCTCCTCCCCTGAGACCTTCCCAGGATGTCAGCGCCCTCACTCACCATGCCCTCAGACTCTTCAGGTCTCTCACCTTTCATGACCTTGTCACCTTCGGAGCTCTCTGTTTGGTGTTCAGACACTTTGTAGAATTTCCCACACATCTGATTTATCTGACATTTCCTTGTCATTAGCCTGGTGTCATTCTTCTGGGAAGGGGACCACAGATGTGACAAAGTTTTATGAGCATCTCCTATCAAATGGTACATGGTCTCAGTGTGGCTTATTATTAATGATGCTGAGGCGGGATTCTCAGGGGGAATCCTGGGAGCATGCGGATAAGGAAAAAAGGCCCCTGCTTTGGAATGTGGTTGAAGGCCTTTGTCAGCATCATGGAGCCACCTAATCATGAGAGAGAGAAAACAGTCTTAGCAACCTTCCGGGGCAGGGAGTAACTTGGGGAGCTTCTGGCATGGGATAAATGGCTAACTCTGGGATAATTAATTGCTGTCTCCCCTGAGAAACCTGTCCCCACGCATGGGTGTGTCTTACTTTCCTCCGTGCTCTCCTGCAGAGCACACACCCCCACTGCAGCAGGAGATACTTTCCTCTGGGTGCTTCTCTTTCCTTTAATCCTCATGCTTAAATTTAAAAAAAAATGTTATCAATAACATCACTAACTTTACTTCACTAAAGTGGTGAGTCCTGAAATTCCTTTAGCATCACAGCCAGAATCCTGACTTGGCCTGAGCTGAGGTCCCTCTAAGTTACCAGGGTGGAATGTGGGTCTTTGTTCCTATCCTTCCCTCTGCTGACAATCCTTTTTTTTTTTTTTTTTTTTTTTGGTATCTTTGATTGGTGTGATACCTGACGAATTTCACCATTGTACAGGGACTATCTTTCATGTGGTCCTTAACACGGCTCATGAGGCCTATACATCACGACTTTGCAGATAGCATATCTCCCGTCTCTTTGCAAGCGTTGGTTTGTTGGCACATCTTGCCATCAATAATGGCTGCACTGTCCTGGAAGGGGGGGGGGGCTTTTGTATTTCTACCTTTTTTTTAAAATATTATTCTGTAATTCTTAAAATATCCACTTCTGTATTTTTCACTACTCTAATGCAATCCTCATGTGACTGTAGATATTTATCTCACCTCATGAGTTTGATTATCCAATAGTGCTGCTATTTAATTCGATGCTCCAACTTAAAGGCACTTCAAAACCCACCTGTGCTGGAACCTCTCCTTACGACCTAAACCAGACTCTATGGGAGCAGCATGCTAACAGGAAGATCTCCTTAAAGCACCCATGTGCATTAAATGCTAATTCCTTCCATCTCTTCACCTGCTCTCTCTAAAAAGAACGAGCAAACCAGCCTCTTCCAGTTGTTCTGCAGAACTCACTCTTTGCTTTAGAGTCGAGGCAGCCAGAAGTAACTCACTCTGGCCCGTTCTGCCCCAGACCAGCCTCTTTCCGCTTCCTTGGCCCAGACAGGAAGTGCACCACCACATCCCTTTGAATACAGACTTTACATGTTAAAATTCACAGACATGGGTGGTTTTCATAGGATGAGGAATAAGAAAAGTGCACAGCCTTTAGAAAGGCATGTTGGAGATATAACAAAAGGATAAAGCCAGGAAGGGCTTTCTGTGTGGAAAGGTGAATCACACAGTGACCATCACACAGTGACCACCACACAGTGATCATCACACAATGATCATAACACAGTGATCATCACACAGTGTCCATCACACAGTGACCATCACATAGTGACCATCACACAGTGACCATCACACAGTGCCCATCACATAATGACCATCACACAGTGTCTACCACACAGTGTCCATCACACAGTGACCATCACACAGTGACCATCACAGTGTCCATCACACAGTGTCCATCACACAGTGACCATCACATAATGACCATCACACAGTGTCCATCACACAGTGCCCATCACATAATGACCATCACACAGTGTCCATCACACAGTGACCATCACACAGTGACCATCACACAGTGACCATCACAGTGTCCATCACACAGTGACCATCACACAGTGACTACCACACAGTGTCCATCACACAGTGACCATCACAGTGTCCATCACACAGGGTCCATCACACAGTGACTGTAGCTGCCAGCAGCCATGAGTTACTGGATTCCTGACAGGAAAGCTGGGATGGATGGGAAGGACAGTGAGAGAAATAACGATCAAGCCTCAACCTTAATTCTAGGGTCTGACTTTTAAGGGGGGAACCCGTGCCCCACTATGCCAGGATACCCTTGCTTGCCAGGATCTCATCAGGAAGACAAGCTCAGCTGCTCAGCAGGTAGTGGCTTCTTGCAGGAAGCTGCAGATGTGGCAGGACAGTAGACTTTACCTAGGTCAGAAGACTCCACCCTAGGTGGGCTAGGTGACTGTGGCAGACAAGGTCTCATTGAGCCCGTTCAATGTTGGGGGGAGGGCATAGTTCCTCCTTTTATTTATTAAAAATTAGCTGGCCTGGGCATAAAATTTACTTATGCTCTATGGTCCTGCTTGGTAATTATGGTGGCTGGCGGCTGTGCCTGGCTTAGGACTGAGCCTAAACTCTCTCACCCACCTCAGAGGCCATGAGCAGCTTGCACAAACATGACCTTTTAGTGTTTATTATGAACAAACATGGCCTCTTGGCACATGCCTCTGTCTTAGGTTGATAAGAGTCATAGAACATCATTGGTCTGTCTTTGGCTGCTGGACCTCATAGCACACCTTTTTCCCATTCAGACCAAAACCACAATATGCACTCAATGCATTTCTTCATAGTGATGAATAACTGTCGTGACTGAGCTTTGCTGAAGGAGAGCCTGTATGGAGGTAACTGATCTGCTTAAAATACAAGTCAAAAGTTAAGAGCAAAGAGGATTAATGTTGTCTGTGGGGATGTCTCAGGTATTCAATTCATTTGCAAATTAGCAATGATCAGATTCAAGGTCTGGCCACCTGGTGAGCAGGAGGTGGCTTTGAGAATTAACAGAAAACTTACTTCTCCAGTAAGAGTGGAAGAAGCTACATTCCAAATTAACTCAGCTGGCTGATAGAGATTTTTAGCCATCTTTATAATTGGAATCACACTTACTAGAAGACTCAGATCTGTGTCCACTTGACAAACCAATCTTTCAGGCAACCATCGGATTCTGTCTTCTTTTTGTGAAAATTAAAACAGCGTCAGGACCATTCCATGTATTAGCTAGGGGGTCCCGCCATTTAACCATGGCATATGAACTAGAAGTGACTGGATGCCAATGGTGAGATGCTGCAGATTGACTTTTAGCATCAGTTTGAAAAAAAAAAAAAAAAAGACAAAGGCAAGACGTGCTTTTGGTGCCCTTGGAGGGTATAATTCCCCATTTTTTGTTTTTAAAGAAGGTGTTGTTTAAAAGTTCCACAATACCTTGTCCTTGAGAACTATAAGGAATCCCAGTAATATGAGTAACATTAAATTGTTGACAAAACATCCCAAATGCTTGACTGTAATAGCCAGCCCCATTATCTGTTTTAATCTGATTTGGAACACTAAGCACAGAAAAATAATGCAGGCAACGACTAATTACATTTTTAGTTGCTTCTCCTGTTAAAGCATGTGCAACTAGGAAGCCTGAAAAGATATCAATAGTCACATGTGCATATTTTATTTTTCTAAAGCCAGAAATATGGGTATCCATTTGCAATAATTGATTAAGTATAAGTCCTTGAGAATTAACACCATTATGTGGTACAGGTAGACAATGAGGACATCGAGAACAAGTCTTTACAATTTGACATGCACATTCTCTAAAAATACCAAATTATCATCTCCAGCCATTACTATTTTGATGATGTGAAGAATGAGATTATATGGCCAATTGTACTTGTGTAAGGCCTATAATTTGCCTAGGATACAAATCTGCTGTGGCATTGCCTTAAGGGGTCTTGTCCAGGCAGTCTAGGATGAGTTCTTAAATGTCCAAAGACAGTCCTTTAAAGGAATAATATTTTCTCTTAACTTGAGTTGTATATGCATAAACAATTGCAAAATTTGAGAATTAGCAGTATCTAAAAACGGAACAATTTCAAGCAATTGTAAGTCCTATATATATATATATATATATATATATATATATATATATATATATATATATATAAGTCTAACAGTATACAAATTAAAGCTTGATTTTTCAACATTTCAAAACACTGGCTACAGCAAGCAATTCAATAATCTATGCTAAAGAATAAACATGTGATCCAATCACATATACTTCTCTCTCATAGAAGGGCTATTTATTAATCCAGTAGATATATTGTTTATGGGATGCATACATAAATTTATAGGAAATACAAAAACATGCATGGAAGCAAATATTAACAACTTATCTTTTAGATAATGATTATCAATTTTACATAAAAAAGTTTGCTATGCCATAGGCTAAATATCAGTATTCTTTAATAACCAATTTAATTGCTGTCTGAAACAAGGAATAGAAGTCTCATCAGGTTTTTAAGACATTCTTTCCAAAATACATTCATGATTATATCCTACAATTTTTTATTAACACCACAATGGCTTCATAATAGGATGTTAAAACTTTACTTGGAGATGAAGAAAGATGAATCCACATTAATGCTCTCTTTTGCCAAAGAATTGCTGTGGGCATATTGAGTAACAATAACTAAAATAAGCAGCTAACATTTGATTACAGAGGCTTCCTCTACTTTCTGCAAAGCTATTTGTCTCTCACCAATTAATTTGCATCACCCTTGACAACATCCAACAAAGGCTTAAGTCCTCCTGAGGTGAGCTTATGGCCAGGTCTTAGCCAATTATCATCTCCTGGAAACTTTTGAAAATAATTTGAAGTAAGTAAATCATCTTTTTCTTGAATTTTCTGTGCTACAATTTTTCTAGGATATAACTGGAGCCCCAAATATTGAAAAAGATATTGCCTCTGAATCTTTTCTGGAACAACAACTACTCCCCCAAAATTTAAAGCTCATTGTATATGAGCAAAGTAAAGTAAAATTCCCCTTTAGAGGAATTAAGTAATAAAATACTCTCCACATATTAAACAATATACACCGAAAGATTCAAAGTCCTAACTTGTATTGAAGCAGAGACAAAAAATTATTTACATAATGTAAGGCTATTAGCCATTCCTAGAGACAAAACTTTTCAATGATCATGAACTCACTAGAAGCAAACCCTTTACAATTATCAGGACGCAAAGGAAAAAATACAACCTTCCAAATCCATAATAATTCTACAGGAGTAGGCAGGACAGATTACAATGCCTCTACAAGTTCCACAGCCTCATTGACCTTTCATAAATCTTAAGTTTAAACTTTATTTTGAGCAACACCTGGATATATCTGTAATAATGCTGTTTTGGCTTAAATATAATTCCCTGGAGGCAAGGAGAGGCAAGGTCCTAAAAACTTCCCCAGGCAGGGTTTGCAAAACAAAAGAAATGCCCCACAAGCCTCACTGAGGCTTCTGAGCTTTGCATTAACTCAAATGTAAATATTTCTTAATTTGAGCACACTGCCTGAGTCCTGGCCTGAGGGTTACCCCTCCTGCAGAGAGGACAGATTACAGGGGAGCAATTCTGCTGTTTATGCCTCTAATTTTTGGACAGTCTTTCCTGAGATGATTTATACTTAAAGCATTCCTTATAACCTCAGTGTTGTGAAAGCATTTCTTATACACACTGAGGCCCCCTGAAAGGCAGCAGCCATAGCCACACCCTGATTGTATGAGGGTCCAATTTCTGCACAAAGACAAATATTTCCAGATAAGTTTGTCTTTGCTTAGTATGGCCAAATGGCCACAGAAAGCTGCATTGGCATCCTCGTAAGACAATTGTGTAACAAAAGGAACCCTGCTTGAGGGTCTCCAAAAATTCTACTAGCTTTTTTTTTTTTTTTTTTTTTTGTAGCCTATCCACAAACTCCTTGAAACAGTTCATCAAGAGCCTGTTAAATTTATTTACCAAATAAATTTCCACTGAGATCTCCTTTCTAACCTTGGGAGGTTAAATTTTTCTTCTACCACTGTATCCAATAAAGCTTGTGTAAAGGGGGCAACAGGCCCACACTGGTCACAGCTGTTTTTAACTTTTATTACTCTTGCAATCATCCTAATTACAATATATGGATGAGTTAAGAATTAAGAATCCTGAGCTTGTGATCAAACTGCCAGTTGCAGCCAATGGAACACTGGCAATTTAACCATAATTTTTAAGTTTCTTTTGCAATATTAGAATATAACCATAACTTTTGGAAAGCAAGACCGAATTTTAAACAATCTATTCTCAATATCAAAAGCATCACTTTCACATTACAAAGTTTGGCTGCCAATTCTTATATATGAACACATGACAGTACACAACTTTTAATGCTTCATTAAAGAGACACTGTTTTAAATATTATTCCTTTTAAGTCTAGTTTTTAGGATAAGAATTACATAAAATATTATCCCAATTAAAAGTATCTTAGAGGCCTGGTTTCCTGGGCTGGTTCATGCCACATGTTGTTGTTAAAAATGACTCTAACCCTGAGTTATCATTTTAAAGATAACCTTCTTGTTACCAATGTTACATCTTTTTAATCATACATAATAACGTATAAGCCAATACTCTATGACCAAGACATGCAAAACATATTTATACCTTTAAGATCAGTCAGGAACGAAATGAAGTGGCTACACCAATCTTATAAATTTAGACCAAACAAAGAATTTTTACCTTTTCTAGCTATAATTTCAAGATAAAAAGCACTTTGTCATTTGCTGAACTCAACAATCACAACTGCAAAGAGTTTTCTAGGAAAAGACAACTGTCAGCTTATTTGCCTTAGAACTAAGAAGCTGCTGGCCCCTTTTAAAAGCAGCTTTTCAGCGGGGCCTCTCCTGCTGTGCTTGACTCCTGGCTAAGGGTGCAGGGCAACTTAAATCAGCCTCCACTGTGCAAACTGAGACTGAATCAAGAGATGGAGAGCCAGCAGATAAAGTTTAACCATTTTTTTCTTTTCAACATGAAACACAGAACAACAGTCATTCAGACAACAAAAGCAGACACAAATTGACACGTGGACAGATTGATGCACCAAGGAAAGACAGTACAGAGAGGGTAGAGAACTTGATGTAACCAGAACTAAGAATTTCTCCTATAGGGCCCAATATCCTTCTGTCCCTAGAAGAGCTCCGAAATCCATTTTCCTTCTCTCTTGATCTTTCTTTCTCAGGTCATCTATAGATCTAGCATCTCCCTTTTTGTTGTTTTTATTTTCTACTCCTTTTATTTCATTTTGTTTTATTTTAAACTCTACTCCTCTTGCCTGATACAGTTCTTGACTGTGGAGAAATGCCTGTTTAGAATTTTCCAGTCCCATTTTCCACTGTCAACCTCTAGCTGATATCAGCGCTGGGTGAACACTGACTCAGTCTAGCTTGTATCCTTTTTGCACTCTTGTGATCAGCAGCCTTCAAAAGATGAAATTTGTAGCGCTAACATTAATGCTGTACATTGCTTACCACCATGTGGGATACATAACTTCTACTGTTTTCTGTGGAGCTCCACCCAGACAGTGTCCCTCAGTTGGTCTTCTGTATTTAGGTCCCTCATTTGGGTACCACATGTAGCCACCAGAGGCCATGGGTTACTGGGTTCCTGAAAGGAAAGCTGGGATTGATGGAAAGTACAGTGAGAGAAATAATGATCAAGCCTCAACTTTAATTCTAGGGTCTGACTTTTAAAGGGGGGGAACCCATGCCCCACTATGCCAGGATCTCATCACTTTGTCAGGATCTCCTCAGGAAAGCAAGCTTAGCTGCTCAGCAGGTAGTAGCTTCTTACAGAAAGCTACAGATATGGCAGGGCAATAGATTTTTACCTAGGTCAGAAGATTCCACCCTAGGTGGACTGGCCGACTGTGGCAGACAAGGTCTCATTGGGCCAGCTCAAGGCTGGTGGGGGGAGGGCACAAATGACCATCACACAGTGTCTGTCACACAGTGTCCATCACACAGCAACCAACACACAGTGACCATCACAGTGTCCATCACACAGTGACCATAATAACACAGTGTCCATCACAGTGACCAACACAAACAGATTGTAGTTTCAGATCAAAAGTCCAAATGAAAATAGTAACCAGGAAATGATAACCCCTAACATGTTACAACTATCCTTTGCTCAACTGTAAACATAAACAGTAAGCTTAGCTGTTGGGATCCTGCCCTGAGGTCACCACCCTCTTCATTCCATTTATTATCCTTGAACATGTGACTTATCTCCATTGCACTTCCTGTTGCCCCTTTAATACTTGAACCATACATTTTTGTTGTTTTCTTTCTAAGCTTACTGCTTGATCGAAATGTTCCTCATCAGAGTAAACAACAGAGTCTAACCTTGGTTGACTTGAGACTTCTTTTGCCAATTAGCCTCAATTAGACTCTTCAGACAAGGGCAAAAGGCAGTCACATTCTTTGCCAAAATATCACAAGAACAGTCTCAAACGTTCTTCTAGGACACATACTAAAATTCTCTTCCTCTGAAACCTCTAGAGCCAGGCCCCTACAGTTCAAATCTCCCTCAGCACCACAGTCTTCCATGCTTCTAAGGATGACCCATTAATTCCCACTTAAAGCAAGCCACTGCTTTACAAAGTTCCAAATCAACATTCCTCCAAATGAAAGCATGGTCAGGCCTATCGCAGAAATACCCCAGGCCCCTGGTACCAAGTTCTGTCTTATTTAGGGTTTTCATTGCTATGAAGACACATCATGCCCAAGGCAACTCTTACAAAGGAAAGCATTTAATTGGGGATGGCTTACACTTTCAGAGGTTCAGTCCATTATCATCATGGCAGCAAGGCAGCATGCAGGCAGACATGGTTCTGGAGGAACCAAGAGTTCTGCATCTCCATCCAAAGGCAACCAGGAAAAGAGTGTCTTTCACACTGGGTAGAGCTTGAGCACTATAAGCCTTCAAGTTCCTTACACAGTGACACACTTCCTCCAGCAAGGCCACACCTATTCCAGCAAGGCCACACCTAATAGTGCCACTTCCCAAGGGCCAGGCATATTCAAACCACCACAAAGTGTTAAAAGACAAAAACAATTTTTATTTCCAAGAATGGCCCACTTGGACACCTGTGTAACCATGATACCCAAACACATAAATCTAATCTCCCTCTAGGTGATCAATATGGAGCCCAATAAGCTTTCATTCAAAGAGATGGTCCTCTTGGATAAGGAAATTGATCCTGCTCATCCTTTAGCCGACTTCCAATTACCTTCTATTCCTAGGAACTACATCAATCACACGATATTTTTAGAAACCTAATTGTTTCCTTAGTAGATTGATGTCAATAAGATGCCTAAAACCTAGGTAAATCACATTTAAAACCTGAATTGATGTGAAGGAGAAGGTTAGCCCCTATAATGGCATGGCAGAATGAATTTGGCAGCCTTCCTTTTCCAAATCTTGCTCTAGGAACCTTCACATAAGCCTACTTCTTAATTTTTGTTTTCTTGTTTGAGTTTTAATTTACTTTTTTATTGCTGTTGTTTTATGTTTTGATGTTTGTTTGCATTAGACAAGGTCCCACTCTATAACCCAGGCAAGCTTGGAACTCACAATGATCCTCCTGCCTCAGCCTTTTAAGTGCTAAGATTACACACAGGACTCACCATGACAGCTATTCTGCCCCTCTATGGTTGTTGTTTTTAAGGAGTGGCCAATTCCAACCCGAGTTTTCTCCAACATGAATTTTCTGTACTGGATATGCTTCCTACTGAACCTTGGCATTATTCCATGTCTAGGGTGGATAGAAATCTGCAGTGACTGACAGGGCAGGTGAGCAGCCCCTGATCTGAGACAGGATTACTAGACATGCAAAGTGTAAACTCAGCACAGCATCTGGGCTGACGGGATACAAATAAACCTCTCTCCCTGGGACAATTTTAACCTAAGAGGGAAGCTGCCCAGAGGTGTACTGTTGTTGGAGCCACAGACCTGACACCTCTCCTGATAAAAGACTTGATCTCTGACCCAGGAAAGCTGTTACTCTTAAACTCATTTGAGTATTGACCTTCTCCAAAGAAAAAGAATAGGAGAGTTGCTGGGAGGTGGAGCATCTTGGAAACAGGAGCTTCTGTTCTTAGAGAAGGGCCCTCAGGCATCAGGCTTTGAAAGACTACTGCAAGATATTCAGCATCCTGGGCCTTCTGGAGTCTCTAGCAGGAGTGTCGAACCTTTTGACCTTGGGACATGACATCATGGTTGTCTTTAGTTAGGTTTTCATTACTGTGCAGAGGCACTATGACCAAAGCAACTCTTATAAAGGAAAACATTTAAGTGGGGCTAGCTTACAGTTTCCAAAGTTTGGTCTGCTATCATCATGGCGAGAAGCATGACAACCTCCAGGGAGACATGGAGCTGGAGAAGGAGCTGATTGTTATGCATCTCGATCCTAAGGTAGCAGATGGAGACTGTGTAACATACTGCGCTTAGCTTGAGCATATAGAACCTCAAAGCCTCCACCCACAGTGACATGAGTCCTCTAACAAGGCCATACCTACTAATAGTGCCACTCTCTATGGGCCAATGAGTCTTTGTGGGGGGTGGGCATTTCTATTCAGACCACCACAGTGATCTACACTTATGTTAGGCTGCATTCATAGCCTTGGGATATATGTGGCAGCAGACTGGGATATGCCTCGGTGGTCTGCTCAACACCTTGATGAAACTTATTGTCTACTGTTCAAGTCCAGAAGAGGGAGCACTATTCTAAAAATGGAGATTAATCTAACACCAGAGCACATTTAAGGGTCTCCCCAACCCACATATCAGAGCTGGGTCTACCACCTTGAAGACATCAATCGAGTGTTTTTATTTGAGGTGGAAATGAGAGATATAGAAAAACATGCTAGGCGCCAGTCTCCCATGAAGGGAATGGAGAGCTGAGAGTCTCTGGACCAAGAGACACTAGACTCTAGACATATGGCCCATCTACAACAATTGGAATAAAACAGTGGCTGCTTGCTGTCTGACTTCTTTTTTACCTGATAAAATCAGTCTTGGGATTATTGGAGGAGAAAACGTCTATGGTGGCATGGCATTCGGCTGGTCACTCCCTCCAAGGACAGAAACAAAAATACTGTTTATTGCCTCCACGCTAGGCATAGTCTCAGAAATGAGGTGAATCCCTGTTCTTAGGGCAGACAATAAACAGGAAAACTGACAGGTGGGGTGAGGGGGTATGGGCAAAGGCCCTTGAGGAGTGTCTTAGTCATGGTTCTATTGCTGTGATAAAACACCATGACCAAGGCTTCTAACAACAGAAAGCATTTAACTTCAGTTTTACTCACAGTTTCTGAGGTTTAGTCCATGATCATCATGGCAGGGAGCATGGCAGCACACAGGCAAATGTGGTGCTTAAACAGTAGCTGAAATTACATCCTAATGCATAAACAGGAAGCAAAGAGAGGGAGAGGGAGGGAGAGAGAGACTGAGACAGACAGACAGACAGACTTTGACCACCCCCCTCACCCAGTATGTCATTTCCCCCAACAAGGGCACATCTCCCAATCCTCCACAAACAGTCCACCAACTTGGAGTCAAACATTCAAATGTATGACCCCACAGTGACCGTTCTCATCCAAGCCATCGCAAGGAGGATCCATCTGATTCCCAACAGAGAGAAGGATGAACTCATAAGAAAATTCCAGACAGGTGGTCATCCTGAAATGCAAAGGCTCTGAGGTAGGGAGAGGGTTGATATAACTGACAACCAGAGCTTTCTGTGTGGCTGAAACAGTGCCAGGTTGGAATGCCTTAGGGCAGAACTCTAGAGACGCCCCCCAGATCATGTACTGCCCTTTAAATCTTGCCTTATCATGGAAGTCCCTGTGGAAATGGACTGCTGCAGTGGGGAAGAGAAACAGCCTGGTTTTGGTTTGGTTTCATTTCTAAAGTTCTCAGGCTTTCAGAAGTTTCTAATAATTGTGGCAACTAGAAGCGTAATTGTGCCCCTGCAGTGCCTAAACCCTGGGACCTGAACACCCCACAGCGCATTCCTAAGCTCTCTGTTTGATGTGATGCTTACTTTGCATCCTCAAAACCTTTCCATTTTCTTATTACTTCAACGCCAGGAAAAAAATCAGCTCAAGTTCTTTTGATGAGGAAATGTGGTTTGTGTTTATCAGCTCATTGCAGTAACACTGAAAAAGTGTGTTCCATGTCAGGTATGGCTTGGGTGTTTGCATTATTTTCCTCTCTTCTGCTTTTAACAGTTGTTCCACTTTCCTCCCACAGGGACCCAAAGCATCCTTCCGTACCCTATCATTACTATGAGCCTTCAGGACCCGATGAATGTACAATGTACCTCTCTCATGAGCGAGGACGCAAGGGCAGTCACCACCGTTTCATTACAGAGAAACGGGTGTTTAAGAACTGGGCACGGACATTCAACATTCACTTTTTCCAACCAGACTGGAAACCAGAATCACCCGCTATGAATCATGCCGAGGATAAGCCTGTGTTCTGAGGGGTGAACGTGGTGAACAGCGGTGTCCACGCTGTCTGGCAGGAGAGGAAGGACTTAAACTCTAGGCAGGGAGATGGGAACTGAACGGGCGTCCTAGAAGAGCGGCGTCCTTCAGCACCATGGACAGATCCCAGCGGCCGGAGAACATTCCAGAATGCATACGTGCTAATGAGCGTTGTCTCTTGGAAAGAGCAACTGAAGCCTTGATTCAGTGACACTGCCATGGCTAGGAACACCCCAGGTCTCTGGGAGTATTGGCCTTCGAAACTGAAACGGGAGCAGCCCGCCACTTTTAGTTGTGTTTCTTTACAGATACCCACGTCAAAAGACTTTTCTATCAGAAACCTAACCTGACCTAGTCTTTGTCATTTGTCAGACTTTGTGATTTGTAAAAGGCCTGAAAGTATGGACACGCTTCCGAAGAGCACATCTCCAATGATTTTCATAAAGCAAATGTCTGCTATTTATTTATTGAAAGTTTTTTAGTGTACTCTAGGCAGTATTTTTATAGATTATGATTACGTGGCAATTTATTCTTCCTGACTCTTTAATCCTGAATGGTGGTTGGAATGGGCTAGGATCGGGCTGATGAGTTACTGAATTCACAATGCCCATTATTAGCTTGAAATCCGTATTTGACGTGGAAATGTGCAACACTGTTTGAACCTCTCCGCTTCAGGCAATTTGCTGTTTCATAACAAAAACAGCTATAACACTTCCTAATGTACATAAATGTCCAAAAGAACAAAATCGAAACCCCAAAACTGTGTTATTAAAACAAAAAGATGCTAATGAGAGAAATTTAAAGATACCATAGCTTTTTTTCAGTAGCAGCTAATACAAGCTATTTTTCTTTGAATTCTACTTCCCCTTTCTTTAGAATGTAGGTTAAAATCCCGAGTTCCTCTTGCAAATCTAAGATTGTCAGAGCCTCTCATTTATAGGAGGATTAGACACTTGGATGGATGTGGGGCTGACAGGAGGAGGAACCTTCCAGTAAGGGTGGAGATGTCAGGGTCCTCTGAGTAGTCATCACGCCTCCTCCTGGGGCTCTCTTGCCTAACTACTATCCCTAGATTCTATAAGAAAGTAAGAAATTGGGGGCAGGGGGTGGAGGCAGTGCCAAGAGCTGCCCATGTTTTGAGAACACAGAACAGTTCTGACTATCAGCTGCAAGTCTTGGATAATATGAAGGACTCCTCTCTCCATTCAAATCCACGATCAAATAGTATTATAGACTTTCATTTTAGAAACTTGTACCGCTCAGAAGAGTAAGAAATACTACACTCTTCTTTACATCGTACCAAAGGGACATTAGTGTGTTTAATGACAGACTTGAGGGCAGCAGCTAATGTCGTGAGGAAACAGGCATTGCTCTACAAACAGGACAGGGCTTGTGAGGAAAGTGTCTCACGCCACCAGCTCTTGCCCATCTTTTTAATTAGTGATAATGTCCCATTCCCTTTCATTAAGTAGAACTATTCATTATGCAGGGTGCCATTGTGGAGATGCAAATACAGTCCAGGTATTCAGACAGCAAAGACAAAGCGTTATTGTGGCTTGAGTTATTTAAAGTCAGTAAAAAAGAAAAAAAAATGAAATGGCTGTCCAAGGCATAGTGGAATTCATTCTTCAAGTATCTTCTGAATTTTTGTAGGAAAATGAATTTTACTTTACCATGGCACAACCTCCTATTTAGTCTTCTTATGTACACAGGAAGAAGGGTTTAAACTGCCCAGTTGATTGACAGGTTACTTCACCATCCCTCCAAGAGATTATTTGTTGAAATATAAGTGGTTCCATTGGCAATTCCTATACTTATGGAATTTTGGAAAAGCATAGCTACCAAGGGGTAAGAATACTATCTGACCTGATCTACTATCTTACTGTCTGAGTATCTTTGGGTGGTGTGTGTGTGTGTATGGGGGAAATAGTGTGTGTATGTGTGTGTGGTTTGGTGTATGGGTGTGGGTATGGTATGTGTGTGTATGTGCAATGTGTGTGTGGTGTGCATGTATGTGTGGTGTGTGTATGTGGTGGTGGTATGTATATGTGTATGTATATGTATATATGTGTATGTGGTATGTGTGTTTATGTGTGTATGTGGTATATGTGTTTATGTGTATATGTGTGTATGTGGGGGGGCTAGTATGTGTATGTGGGGTGTGGGGTGTATGTATGTGTGTGTATGTGTGGTGTGTATATGTGTGTGTGTATGGCATGTATGTGTGTGTGGTATGAGTGTATTGTAGCGTGTGTATGAGGGTGTGTGGGTGTGCATGGTATGTGTGTATGTTTAAGGGAGAAAAGCCCACAATGAACATCAAGATACGCCCTTTGTCTAATTTCCTTCCCTCAAATACTCAAAAGAATAAAAAGCAACCAAATGCCCAAAGTCTTGGCTCTTTCACAGAAAAATATTTTAAACTCACTTGTAGCTATAATACGCAACTTCGTGTATACTTTTTTCAAAGCATAGTGTAGCTAAGTGTAAGAAATGATCACTTGGGTCGCAGTTTTACTGTTGCATTAAAGAAGCCGCCGAGAGCGGATGGCTTGTGCTGATGGACCTGGTTGTGGGCAATTGAGTTCATGTCTTACCGCTATCATTTCACAACCGTCCGACTTAATGTCATCCAACACCATTAAACATACGCTCTGATACAGGATACACAACCTCGCTTACAGACTCCAGTGATTCCGGGGTATTTGAAGCCCCGCTTGCTCGGCTTGGTATGCTACCTTTCTCCTCTCTCCCCAGTGGTATCATCAGCCTCCTCCTAGCTTTTAAGACCACAATAATATGATGCCACAGCTGGGCGATCCATGGCTTCTGTTATTTCAACACAAGAACATTTGGCAGAGACCATTACAATAGATAGCCATTATGGGCAAAGATACAGGAATTCACAAACAGAATCAATCACTTCAAATGGCCCATAAAAAGAAGAATCTCACATTTAATATTCTACAGTAAATATTCACCCAAGAAAGCGCACATTAAAAGCACATTAGGAGGTAAATATTCAGTGTGCTGCATGGGGACTTGGCTGTGTGATTCCCATTCTCATATATGGGTGTTAGGGAGCTGAGCCCCCTGCTTTCTTCATCCTGCTCTATACTCCTTCAGGCTGGGCACAGAAACAGATCAATTCAGGGACACACAGGTCCTAAGAAAAGCTCAGACCTTCATAAAACCAAATGAACAAGACAGCCAAGCCCTGTGCCTAAAGGGTCACTTGTGTGGCCGCTTGGTACCCTTAGGTCACGGCCAGATTCGTGTTCCAAAGATGGCACCTCTGAACCACCTGAACTCCATTAGGATGGAGACAGAGAATCTCATATTGTAATAAACATGATTATTTCACATTTCAAGGAACCTTTAGAAGGCAAATGAATGGTAGGAAGTGAGGGGAAATGTAGAGATTCTTTTAGGATGCAGACATGCTGTGTTCCGGTGTTGTACCTCTCCAGATGTTTGCCTTGGGGAGTTAATCTGGGTCTCCCTGATAAAGGTCCCAGTTTCTCTCTGGTTCTGAGCATTTCACACTGAGTAGTCTTGTCCTTCATCCTCCTGCCTCTCTTGAGCCCCCATGTCTTCACCATCTACTTCTCCAGATCCTTCTGCCCTCAATGTTCTGGCCTCAGTGTTGGATTGGTCAGGTCTTCCTCCTGGGCTGGTAACTCAAGACCTGTCTAGGGAATGGGTTCAGTGTAGAGCCTCCTGGAGAAGAGGAGCGGTAGGTCCTAGAGTCAATCCCACTACAAGACAAGGTACTGTAGATGTGCCCCCTGGCTGGCCTAGAATAGGGGAGAAGAGAGTTTAAATCCTAAAAGTAGGGCCATCTTGGACAAAGCAGGACAAAACATCACCCTCTCTGAAGTTTCTCAAAACAAAACAAAACTTGATGAAAATCCAAAGCCTGAGGAGGTGGGGCCAGAGGAGAGTTACAGATTTCCTGGTTTTAGCACACACCAGAAGACACTCTGAAGTGGAAAGAGGTGAGACTTTCCAGAAGGCTTGGAACCACATGGGAGTAACTTGGTTAAAGCTCACTCCCCCACCTACTCAGGGTATTAAAATGTAAATGCAAAAAATTAAATAAATAGAATAAAATAAAAGGCTGAGACCCCGTTTTCTACTTGTGCCCCAGTACGACATGCTACCTTGGATTGTCCTGTGTTTCTACGTGTGTCTGTTAGACTATATTGTAAGCTCCTTGAGGGCAGGGGCTGTCTTTCCTTTGTCTTTGTAGCCCCATACCTAGTACAGTGCCTTGCACACAATAGGCGCTCAATAAATGTCTGTTGTTGGTGTTCATCTCTTTAATGTTGATGCACTGGACTGACACTTGGACACAAATTCACTCTATTGTAGAAGAACAAGCGAGTCACTGGGTCATGAGGTAGATAAATTTCAAGTGGGTTTTACAGGGTCAGTTTCTAAACATACAATATGTTCAGTCAACAGGACTGGCCTACATTTGGGTAGGACAAGCTTCCAGTTCATTAGGTTTGCTAATGCTGGCTGGACTGAACTCGTGGGTAAGGTAAAGTTCATTGAGCTTTCTGTTTCCACTGTTAGTGAAGTGCTCTGAGCACAAATTAAATTTAATATTGACAAATGCTGCGGCATGTGCAGGCGGGCAGAAAAGCAGCAAGGACTCTGGCTCCAGCGGCAGAACACAAAAGAAAGCTAAAAGGAAATGAGATACAGCCAACCTCCACCTTGACTGACAGCTTTGTGGAGGTAGCAGGAAAGCCACGTGAAAATTAAGGGCACGTTCACCTTAAAAGAAAATGGGGGGCAGGGGCACAATATAAAAGCAGAAACACTTTTGTTTCCATGTAGCAAATACAGAGTTTTATCCCTACCGGGAAGTGAGGAACAGATCAAGAAGGGTACCCAGGCTCTGCAGTCACCTGGGCCATCTCCTGGAGTCTGTTACTCCAGGTGGCAGTAGAGGCCTTAAAGGTCTGTGAGCTGCCACAGGCAGGGCTTCTCTCCAAAGGACAATGGTAACTTCCTGAGCTTGGGCTCACTCCCAGTCACTGCCTGCCCCTCCCCATTCTCCATCAATACTTTCAGTTTCATTTGCTGAACCTGAGGAGGAGGAGGAGGCCTGGAGACAGCACAGGAGGAGGACAGTGCTTGTTCCTGGACCAGAATCAGACATCTCCCCACATTGGTGCACAGCATGCAAATGAAGTCATTCTAACAGAAATTCAAACAGAATCTCTCTGTCCCAGGGAGCATGCCTGCTCCCCGTGTGGTCATCTTTACATGTCTGGTTCTTTACCATGAAATTAGTTCTTCAGTTTCCAAATTAGGAAATCCAGTAAGATAAATTAGAATGTTACATCTATTACTACTATTAAATATCCAGTGTGCTTTATATGCCACAGACAAAACATACTTTGTTTTGCCACAATCCCACCTCCCCTACTCTTTTGCAAATAAGAAAACTGAGACTAATGGGTGTTAAGTTGCTGGCCCTCAGATGTAAGCTGACCCTTGGCAAAGGCTGATCATACAACTTTGCTGTGGGCTTTTCCTCTATAAACGCATTTAGCAATCAGAATAACAACATATTTTCACAGTTCCCATTTTACAGATGTAAACATTGAGGCACATGATGCTTGAGTAACTTTCCACAGCCATACCACTGCTTCCTGTAGAAAGCAGATTAGGAGCCTGACAGCTTATTTCTAGAGTTTCTGTCTGTTTTCACCAGTTGTTCTGGACAGAAATTTAATATTACAGGTAATAATTTATATGGGAATATTCAATGTATAATAATTGATACTTGCTAAATATGCAAATGTGCAAATTGTAGAGCAGGCATACCACCCTGGAAGCCACCTCCATGTTGCTCCTAACCTCAAGTTTTCTGCTCTCCACGCTGCAGCTTTCTACCTCGTTTTATTAGACATGGATGCATCTATGAATACAGAGTTGTTGGGCTTTGCATATGCATAAATATCATACAACTGCCAAGATACTTCACATAGTCTTCTGAAATTCACTTTTTTTCCCTAAGCATAACTGTTTTCTTTTCCTGTAACTAGTTGATTTTCACTATTGTGAAATACCAGATTATTGCACACCCACACATACCTGCCATTAGTTTGGCTTGAAAGGTGCAAGTTTCAGTGATCCCACAGAAGTGTTTCTCATTCAGACATCATTGGCATTGACAGTTAAGATTTGGTCTGCTTCCCTATCAATTCATTCAGTATCAGATTTCATTTTTTTTTTTAATAATAGGCTTCCCTCCTAACTGATTATGTGTTGTTTTTGATTTGATTACGTTTGCTCTTTGTTGTTCTGTCTCTTCCATTTTATTTGGGTTCTGGTTTTGTTTTCTGATTTCTTACCTAGAAGAACTCTTAGATAGCAGTTAGCTTTTAACCTCGTAGCTCTGTGTGCTCTCTGTGCTCCCATCCGGGCCTTTTCTCCCTCGCACCCCAGCTTTGATTTTCAGGAAGGCTCTGGCTGTAGGAACTGTACGAAGTTATAATTATCAAGACTTTCCTGTGGTGGTATTTTAAGAATATGCAAATATCCTCTCTCATTATAATTTATCAGCCCTGCCGCCCATTCATGACGCCTGCTGGAGCGATTATTACTGGGCCATTTGTTAACTGTTAGCTTCTTGCTGATTTCATTGTTTATTCTCTATTTCTGCGGGATCTTGGGAAGTATACTGTAAGGAAGGAAGAGCAATTTCTGTCCCCAGCTTATTCAAATAGTTCGGATCTCTTAATGAACCAGGCAGGTAAACCCTCTGCCTCTTCCTTCTTTACAAAGGGCACACACCCCATGCCTGTCCTCCCCCTGTGACCAAATAGCCTCCCAAAAGCCCACTTCCTCACCAGGAAACAAGTGTGGGGAATGGCAGAGTGCAAGGGCTCAGTGCCTGGCAGCTCTCACAATCCTTTACACAACCCCGAGGGAAGGAACTCTGCAGAACACACAATTAGATACTGTCTTAGGGTTTCCATTGCTGTGAACAGACACATGACCAAAGCAACTCTTATAAAGGACACCATTTATTCGGGGCTGACTTGCAGGTTTAGAGCTTCAGTTCATTATCATCAAGGTGGGAATATGGCAGCATCCACACAGGCATGGTGCAGGCAGAGCTGAGAGTTCTACATCTTCATCTGAAGGTAGTCAGGAAGAGAAACTCTCTTCTGCACTGGGTGGAGCTGTAGCACTAGGAGGTCTCAAAGCTGTCTACAGGGTGCCGTACTTCCCACAAGGCCACACCTCCTAACGGTGCCACTCCCTGGGTTTAGCTATTCAAACCACCAGGGTTAGAAAGCCTGATCCTCACCTCTGCTCAGTGCACCCCATCGGTCTCTGCCTGTCCTCATGGTGCTACGTCTATTGTGTCCCATGTGATCTCCGTCGCTCGAGCTGAGTGTGCAGCTGATGACCACTATTAGAGACTTAGCTGCTTAGGCAGGAGCTTCCTTAGGATACGGAACACCCGAACGAACACCAACAGCTCACCTGTGCCTGGGCCACTGAGCGTTTGCTACCTGATCTGAAGCACTTTCCAGGAATGCTGCAGAGGATGTCACAGACAGCTAAAACACAAATACTATCACCATCGCTGGCCCAGAAGGAGAAAGCCATTCTCCTTCTTTTGCTCCTTACTTCAGACACATTGTTTACAAAGCCCTCTCTGGGCTCATTCCCAGTACGGCCCTTCACTGTCACATTCTGCAGTGACCATTATCTTCCTCCTCATCCTCTTTCCCACCATGGCCTTCCCCTTAGTGACATACACATGTCACCTCCTTCCTTCCCTGGACTTCAGGAGATATATAAGTGTCATGTTTAAATGCTCTCACATTTTCAGTAAGGGGTAAGTTCAGAGAGAATGCTTCTGGGTGTCTTGATTTGTTTTGTGCCATCCCTGTATGTGTCCAGCAGGTGTGGGTTTGATTGTTGCCCGTGGTCTGTTGGCTAGCAGGCCTCTTGTGAGCATAGAGCGGTGGCTCTCCACCTTCCTAATGCTGCGGCCCTTTACTCCAGTTCCTCGTGTTGCGGTGACCCCAACCATAAGATCATTCCACTGCAACTTCGTCACTGTAACTTTGCTACTATTATGAATTGTAATATAAACAGTAGAGCTATCCTTCAACAAAAGAGAAAGAGTCTGGATAAAGAGACCACCAGCAAGGTTCATTCACAGGGTGAAAGAAGACCACAGATACTTCACTGGCTAGAAATTTGCAATGATATGCCAAAGGCAGACATTTTGTCCTCAGAAATCTCGAGATTTCTGCCAGTGCTTTCTTTGTTTGGTTTGTTTTGTTGGCATGGGTAAACTATCAAGGAGAGCTGTAGGTCCCAGGTGCCCGTCAGGGTTTAGCTGAAGAGGAGCAGTGCAGTTGGAAAGAAGACAGGAGACAGCTCATGGTGAGAGAGTACACACCTTGAATTCTGAGTCGGAGCGTGTGACCACTCAGAAGTTAGCAGGGCTTCCCTGCAGCTCCGGTGTGGAAGTCACAATGATAAGGCAATTCTTTGTGAGATTCTAAAGATACCAGAACCTTGTCTTCTTTCATAGAGAAAGCATCAGCGTGGCAATAAGTACCAGTGACGTCTGTCCAGTGTGACAGTGAACAGATCTAATGCAGAGACAAACGCCACCTGATTTCCATTTACAAAAATAAACCCTCCCTAATCCCAGCCTCTGCGTATACAGTGTGTGCCTGCGTATACAGTGTGTGCCTGCGTATACAGTGTGTGCCTGCGTGGGTATATGCCTTAGTCTGCCTCTCTATAGTGGGCTTCTTCATTAAGCAGTTGTCAAAACTACTAGGCTGATGTTGCCAAATAAAACAGGTATAGCTGAGTGCAAAAATGGCACCCCAGTTCACCTCTGATCTGATTCAGCTCCAAAAAAGCACAACCATTGCCTGTAGCCTTGCCCCACCTCCCTCGTGGTCTGATAAACTCTATTCTTTTCCCTCTCTCCAACCCTGCCTGCTCAGAAAGCCTCTGAACAGAGGAGAGGCTCCAGAGGAGCAGTTCTGCATTCCTGAGAGCTGCTGCAAACCCCTCCCCTGAAGTCAACAGCCACCCAGCATGTGACAGACACAGCAGTTTCCTTTGCCTGTAATACATAAAAAACTTCCTCACCATAGCTGGCCTGTGACTTTTTCCTGTCTTAATGCCCGGGAGCTCACTGGAAAATATGCCTACCTTTTTAACTTGTAATTTGACTTGAATTGGCTTATTTCTATCGTGGAAAAAACCTATTATCTTGGTGCCAAAACCTGGGAGTGGTTGAGCCTCCATCATGGCAGGCCAGGCCAATCTGGCCATGTGGAGTCTCTCCTCTCCCCATGTTTCTCTCTGCCTGATGAGATCGGTTTTTGAATCAATAAGCACTTCTCTTTCTCACCGATTGCCCAGAAGTACCAGGTACTTCTTCTGGGCTTAAGACGCACATGATCCCCTACCAAGAGTGCTGGCTTCATCAGGGCAAGCCCATTAGACAACAAAGACAGTCTTTGTTCCAGGTAGCCTTTTGATCCAGAGCTGTTTGACCCAGGGTTACCCCATTCCCACTACTGTATGACTCCAGGCCTCGTTCATGACTCTGCACACTAAGTCCTTTGGTTTCTCACTGTGATGGTTTGAATATGCTTTGCCCATGAAAGAGGCACTAATAGGAGGTGTGTCCTTGTTGGAATAGGTGTGGTCTTGTTGGAGGAAGTGTGTCACTCTGTAAGCAGCTTTGAGGTCTCCTAATGCTCAAGCCCCACCCAGTGCAGAAGACATTCTCTTTTCCTGGCTTCCTTAAAATCAAGATGTAGAATTCTCACCTCCTCTAGCATGATGTCTGCCTGGATGCTGCCATGCTTCCTGCCATGATGATAATAGACTGAACCTCTGAACCAGTAAGTCAACCACAAATAAATGTCCTTTATAAGACTTGCCTTGGTCATGGTGTCTCTTCACAGCAATGAAACCCTCAGGCTGGGGAAATGGGCACTGCCAAGTATAAAATCAATTCCCAGACAACCCTGGGGTGCCTGTTGCAAAGTTTATTCAAATTTGGGTTGTCTCCCACCTCTTCTTTGTCTGTGGCTTGCCCCAAGTGCACTCTAGAGAACCAATCTGAATGGCCATCAGAGGGCAGTCTAGGCCTTAGCATGCACGAACATTTCTGCCTGCTTACAGAACTCCTCCCCTATGTCCCCGTATTATGGGAACTGAACTCCTGCTCCACTGACCTCCCTTCAGCTGCTGGCCAAAGTGCCTGTGCTCCAGGTCCGAGGACTTTGGTCTCAACTGAAATGCATTAGGATTCCATATGTGCACCCTTCTGAGCCCTTGGTGTGTGGGAGAACAGGAGTCCCATCAGGATGAGTGACTCCCCACTCGTGTCCCAAGCCCTTGTAACTGCAAGCCAGAGCTGCAGTGTGAACCACAGGTAGACCTGGCTTTGGTCTGGTGTGAGTACTGGGGCTTCAACCAATGTAGAACAGGGAATCTGTACCGAGCAGGGTTGGGCACAGGAAACGTCATCAGAGGTAACACTTCGAAGTTAGTCTTAAGGTCAAGTAGACAAGAGAGTAGGAAAAAGACATTGGACAGGGTTCTTGGCCTGGTGGATAAGGAGCATGGCTGCCTACAGATTAGGTATGACTGCCATGGGAGTACACTCGGCACTCTGAGGCTCAGCCTCCATCTCTGCCCACGATGCAGCCCAGTGACAGAGGAAAAGCGATGTTCTACTCCACAGCTCACAGAAGCCTTTCGTGTGGTCTTAGTGGATTCTCACTAACACGCTGGACAGTAGAAATAATAGGAGGATCCTGTGTCTATCATCACAGCACTCAGGAAGCCGGAGCAGGGGGATTTCCACAAGCTCAGGGGTAGCCTAGAGGCTTTCCTGAGCTACATAAAGATAGCTTGTCTCACACACACACACACACACACACACACACACACACTCGCACACAGTGCTAGGAGCAGCCCTGGATACAGATAAACCTCAGCTGGGGAGGTGTGTGAGATGGGCCAGGCTTGGAGGGCAGCGGCTCACCAGCCTGTAGCTCCTCTACAGAATGCCGCTGCTGCCCCTACATAAAGGGCATGGGTTTTACCAGTGTCGGGGACAGAGGGGAGGGATGAGCTCAGCCACAGGAAACAGTGGGGTCCATCTGTAGATGTGCTGTCCCGCTGCCACCCTGCCCAGGGTAGGGGGGGGGTCATGTTCCCTGGCTGTGCTTTTCTGAGCTCTTACTGAATCAGCTTGATGGGAAGTCAGTCCAGACGTGACAGTAAGAAGTTGCTGGGAAGCCAGACACACAGCTACATACAGCAAAACGGGAAATTAAAAGGGTTACTGCACCAAGGAGCCAGAGGCCTTTTTCTCATTTTCCTCCAATTATACAGATGCCTATCTATACATAGATGGGTTGTTGGATGAAGACTAAAGTGTATTTCAAAATATTTTTCAGAAGCCATTGCTCCTTCTTCCATCAGAGGCAATAGCGTAGAGAAGAACAAGAAATATCACAATTTCTTCTGCCATTATATAGATGAGTATTGGTAAACACCAGTTTGCTTTCTACCTGGTGCCTGGGATATTACAGATACAACAGGCATGTCTGAACTGTGAATGGAGGAGAAACAGTGCCCCAAGAACTTATAGGGCCACACAGGCCAGCGGGAAGTCTATATTACTGCTGGATGTCTGGCTGAGGCACATGTCATATCAGCCAGACAGTCCTCCTCAAGGCACTAAACAACATGCAGACACTGAGACAGAGCTTAGGGGAATGCTTGTCACCTTTAGCTTTGGCCTGAAGGAATTCTGAGCAGTGCTCCGCCGAGAACCTGAACTTGGAAATGCAAGGCACAGAAGGAACCTTCTAGAAGTCATGGCATCCTGAGAACAGTCGTAGCAGAAGCCAGGTGACTCTGCGAAGCAGATGAGTAACTAGAACGAGGCTTGCACTTGCCTTGTTTTGTGTCTTGTCTTCTACATTTACTTGAGTTTGCTTTGTTCCATAATGTTCAGCACTCAGAGAGTGTTAGACTTCTAGCGTTTGCATCTGAAGCCTCCCTTCACACTCGCCCAGCTACCTGGTTTGGTCTTTCCACTCTGTTTCCCTCTATTGTTTTCACCTTAAAAGCTTTTGTTTCTTCTCCATTTTGGCTCTTTGCACACGTATATCACTGGACCCCTCAGGTTCAAGTGCAGACCACTACAGTTTCAATGCCTGTCACTTTCCCTAGTTAGGCTCTTTCATTTCTGAGGTTTGTTTTTGCTTTCAACCTGTTGAAATTGCTATTTTTATTCCTTTCGATTTCTTCTGATTTGATCTTCGCTCCTCTCCGCAGCCTTCACCTTTATTAGGTTTACAGCATACTTCTTTGGCTGTGATTTAATTACTCTGTTCCTATATAGAGTGCATTCATCAGTCTGACAAACAACACAGGGTAAAGTCAGGCTCTTGCCCTCTGCCCTTCTCAAATACCCTCCCCAGGAAACACCCACCCGAGTTAACTGACTGAGAGGAGGGCCTGTACCAAGTTCTCCTGCTTTGTTTCCTTGCTTTTGATCCTTGAGACTCTTGTTGGGATAGGGCAGGGGGTCTATGGGTGAGGCAGATCTATCAGCTTCCTTCTGCTCACAGAGAGGAAAGTGTGCAGAGCAGGGGCGATGCAGCAGGGCTCTGAAGCCCCAGGAACCCTGATGGTTGCCTGCCTGCCTCCCTCCCTCCCTCCTTCTCTCCCTCCCTTCCTTCCTTCCTTGCTTCCGAATCTTTAAAGGAGCAGATTTTTTCCTTGAGCCCCAGACTGATGGCTCAGGACCATGGTCAGGAATCCTACCATTTCATGACCTGAGTTTCTGAGAAGGATGTATGCTTAGTGAGGTCCAGCCTAGAGACGATACTCACACTGCCATCTGAACCAAACACCCCCGAGTAAGGAGGTATCTGGTGATGAGGGCTCAGAGGAAAGGCAGGCATCAGAAGCAGCCCTGAACCCCAAGGACCAAGAAAGGGTGCCCAAGGAAAGACACCCAAGGAGACTGTCACAGGGATGGAGAGGACATGGCATAGCCAGATGAATGGCAGCAAAGGTCACTCACTGCCGCTTCCAGTCAGGGGCTTTCCAGGGTTAGGGAAAGCCATTCCCCAAAGGGGACCATGCCTCAGATTATCCTGAAAAGTGCCTCACGGGATGGGATGTTCGCAGGATCGTGGTCACCAGACACACTTCACTGTGGAACTGTGCAGGTCAGCTTACCTGGTGAAGCATTTACAGAGATGTGCTTTGTAGCATAGCTGTTCACTGGAAGGTGCTCTGGGATGCCTGCCACTGGTTACTGCAGAACACACACTCATTTGCATACACACATGCACATACATGCGCACAGTGAAACACTGGAAACAGCACAAGCAGTGTTTCTGCAGCACCATGTTCATGTTGCAGCATGCTATCCTGACAAAGCTTACCAAGTACTCGCTGGGATGAGGAGCCTTGTGAACAATGGCTGAGTGAAAAGACAATATGCTGATGGCGGCTCTGTGGCCATTCAGCTCCATTGTCACTCTTCTGCACACTTATGCTCAGTATGAGGACACTGCTCTGTTGCCATTTAACAAGATGTCACCTGTTAAATATTAACAAGAAGTTATAACCCAATGCCAAAATAAGAGGTATGCAATGCAACATTGCTTTTACAGCCAACAATGCAAATCACCCTCATGCTCCATCACAGCTCCACTGGGAATTTCCTAAGGGTGATATTGTAGGGGTAGTGTCACCAACAAAGGAACTATAAGGAGTGTATA